>CM071794.1:14362388-14766767 GCA_036559045.1 Platycarya longipes
ATAACTTTCTCTTAGCATTTTATGTATATATATAGTGGTAAGGCTACTATAGTTTATATTCATGTTATTTATGCTTATTGTAATTATTATAATATACCATGTAATGTTATTAATCATCTATTATATGTTTATCTGTTACATAAATGATGTCTTCTATTATATGTTTATTTATTCTAATAATATTATGTCATCTACTACATGTTTATCTGCTATACGAATGTCATGTCATCTATTACACACGTATAATGATATGATTGCCATGTCATATGTTATATGTTTATCTATTACAAGAATGTCATGCCATCCATTACATGTTTATTATTATACGAATCTCATATTATCTGTTATATGTTTATATGTTATATGAATACAATGTTATCCGTTACATATTTATTTGTTATAGTCCATTCATCTTATGTCACCTTGTTAAATTACCTGTCATATGTTATATGATTATATGTTACATGCCATGAATGTCACATCATAAGTATAGAAGCATATCACAAAAATATTTCTAAATCATGCATGAATTGTTATGTTTTATCATGATCCCAATGCTAAAATGAGGGATTATCTCGGTAGAAATCCTTTCTTTAAATTTGATGTGAAATCTCTTAAATTTAGGGCTATAATCAGTCCAATTTGATATATTTTTGTACATTTTTTAGAACCGAATTGGTATACAGTAGATTTGAAATTTTAAGAACTGATATTAGACCGATTCAATATTGAAACTGAAACTTTCAGTTTTTTTTTTGTTTCAGTCCAATCCTAACCGATTTTTTCAATTTTATGGATTATTTATGATAGAAATAATATAATGTTTATATAAACTAAACTATTATTTTATTTATATTATAGTATAAGTACATTATTTTATAATAAATAACACATATTAGTATAATATTAAATTTAAATATAATCTATATAAGTTCTAAACTCTTTATACAAGTACATTTGTAAAGAGCGGCTCTACAGCCACTCTTCTAGGATCTCGACTGGGAATTGCTAAGACTAAAGAATTTTTTTTTCATATATTTTTTTAACAGTTTTAATATTTTTTTTTAAAAAAATTACAACATCATTACAAAATACTTAATCATTACGTAAAAAATAAATATCTAGTGAGGTGTGACTTTGGGGTAAGATTTTGGAGAGTGACTTTAGCATTTTTCATATGTCAAATGTATTTATCATTGATATAACTTATAAGTATATATATATATATTTATATCAAAAGTAAGTTTATATATAACTTCATATTAATGTTTATGTTTAATATTAAGATTTTATATTTTATTTATTTTATATTATAAGACTAATTTATATGTTATACCATGTTGTAATAAAAAGTATATGATTAATTTTATGTCATAAGACATACATATTATATTAATAAATTTATTAATATATTAATTTTTGTGTTACGAGATTAATAGATTTAAATAATAAATTTAGAATTTCAGGTTATATTAATTAATAAATTAGTATGTAATATTTGTACTATAAAAAATTATAAATATATAAACTGATTCAATTCAGTTTAAACTAATTTTCAAATTAATATAAAAACCGATTCCGCGCCGATTTTGGTTTTGGTTTTTAAGAACAAGTACCGCACCAAATTGTTTAAAAATTGAACCAAACCTACCAATCGGTCCAACTGAATCGGTTTTCCTTTTTCTTACACTTCTATATGGATTGACAAAGTACAATCAACAAACTTCCAATAAGACCCAAATAATTGATTTCAAAAATAAAATCAAGGTGCCCAAAGCCAGTGGTGATGAACATTGTTTTACAAGCACTTAATGGTTAATTCGAACTATTAAGGGAATACTCTTAAAATGATTAATTTGTACTACCTAAGTATCCTACACTAAATATTCTTGTTGGGTTACTTCGCACTATTTGAGTGTTTATATAAATAAAGATAATAGAAGGCAGCCCAGCAGTCTAGCAACCCCTCATTGTAGTTGTGAGAGGGTTGCCAGACTGCTAGGCTGCCTTCTAGCATAGCTCTTATATAAAACCTTCAAGATGTACCCATAACTAACATAGATACTTATAATGTGATGTGATATCGATAAGAACACAACTTTTCGGGAGTTGTGAAGCATCCGCAATTTACGTAACAAACACATATATTAACAAGGTCTCATATTCATTTCAAGTCATGCTATTTCTATATCTAGAGTATGTTACTTTCAATTAATATTTCGCATGCTCAAGTCTAAGATTAAATTTGGCAAGTAAAATATTTTCAAAATATTCTATTATCATTCATTACTTTATTATAACTTTTTACTTGTTTTTTATTACTATTCTTATTTTTCACTGTTACTCAATATTTAATTATCACTTTTTCATAACTTTATTATGATTATTCATAACTCTTCTCAATACTTTTCATTCAAACTTACCCACTCATGAAGCATACATAGCACCTATTGTCATGCAAACATATTCATACTGTTGGTACTTTAAGAACCTTGTTGAGATTTTATCATATCACTATAATAATCTCAACTACCATCATCCTGAAATGATAAGGGATGTGTCAAAAGATAGAAGATCATCGCTTGAACAATTGAACAAAGACGAATAGACTACAAAGATGCACAAGTAGTTGACAGAGTCGATCCTCCATTTTCTAGATGATATTTTAGAGATCGTGCCGAGCTGCACGTGCAACTTGGTGATTTAGCTCAATAATTATAGTTAATGTCTACACTTACGAAGTGCAATCTCCGGTACTCGTTTTGATTTAGACTTATTGTATAATTTTTGGATATATGAATGTTTATGAAATACTAATTAATAGATAATAGATGTACTATATCCTTAACTGTCATGAATGATTAAAAAAAATAAAAAACTGTCAATAAAGGAACATATATGATATTGTGTTAATGCATGTTCCAACACTTCAAATTCTGTCAGATCCCAAACAGTGCTTATAAGCATCACAAATCGGGTCATATATTTGTCACTCCTATTTAAAACAGTAACATTTGATAGAACAATAAAAGTATTGAACTTGAATCGCGTTGAGCAGTATCTAATCATCTATAAACCCAGTAATAAAACTCACAACAAACAGCTCTGCTACACAACACCCCACATGTACAACTTCAGATTTCTCCGTCTCCTTAAGAATATGAACCAAGACATTGTCTACAAGCAAAAAAGCGGATACGGCAATTTCAGAAGCTAATTACAAATCTGACCATATGCGATCCATCATTTCTTCCCTATCAATGAAACGTTCAAGCAGCTCTGGCTCTCGCAAAACTAAACAGTCCTCACTCTTCCCAAACCAGTCATATCTTTGCTTTGCTACATAATCGTAGATGGCATCCCTAAGTGGAGTCGGTACTACCATTAGTGTGCTTAAAGCAGAGTATGGCAATGGCAAGTATGACATTACTCTCAAGGCAGCTGCACAATCGCATCAAAAATTAGATTTCATAATCACTGTCACAACTTTATAGTAGGGTATACAACAACTTCTCTGACAAGTAGGAAACAAAAACTAACATGACTAATTCCATCCGTAAGTTTGTCCTCTTAAGGGATGTTCCGAGTTTGTGATATGATGCACTAAAACAACTATATTATCTCAAAGTTTTCAAGATACATGAAATTTTCTTACAGATTAAGTTCATTTGGAACTTTTACAGCACAACATTCCTGCTACAATGTAAAAATATGGGATCACTTAGAATGATAAGAAGAAAATTATGAGACATCTAACAGCAATGAATCCCCAGGAATATACATCAACCGAACATTAAAATATAAGCTGCAGGCAGGATCCAATGACACTGCCTTTGCCCGCTCATCTTTTGTTCAAAGATTACACCAGAATGAAGAGTTAGTAATCTGGGTTTGCCACAAAGCTTGAAAATGGAACACCATACATGTACATATAACCAGACCCAAGATGACAATAAATATCCAAAGACTACCTAGAATAAACTGTCTAATAGACAAAATGCAAAAAATAACACGTCTTTGAGAGTTAATCTGAATCAATTTTTTGGAGGCCCTTTAAACCAGCTTATGTATTGCCCCAAAGGATATGCCTAAGCCACATGTAAGCCCATACTCCAAAAGGACTAGTCAATAAAACAATTATAGCCACCTGAAATTATTATAGAAGGGAAAAAAAAAAAAACTTTTCTCATTCAATAAATTTGAAATCCCATTCATCACCTATATACTCACTCATTATGGCGTATCACAATCTCTCCCAAAATTTTCGACACTATCGTCGAGTCATTCTTTCATAGGTGGCACAACTTGAGTCCCACATTTCTCTAATTGAAATAGATTTTCTGATACAATTTGAAACACCACAAGGGAGTCCCAAGGCACATTTGGGCCATACTTAAGGAGTTAGTCAATGGTACAATTAAAACATCTTGGAATCATAATAGAGAGCAAAAACTACTCTCCCAAGCAATATGAGATCTTATTCACCACCTATATTCACTCACCTTCCATTTGTAACGTCCCTAGAAAGGCTCAAGCTATATTTGCGCTCATTCTCCAAAAAGACTAGATAATGGTGAAATTTGTACTCATTGAAATCATTATAAAAAATCAAGAACTTCTCTCTGCCAAGCAATGTGAGATCCATCAACTACCAAAACTCACTCATTATAGGGTATCAGAATTTTTCCTCCTTAAGTTTCTGGCAACTATCATAGGTGGCATTGTTCAAGTTCCACGTCTTCTGATTGGGCTTAATGACCGGGCTAGTATTCAAGGCGGGCTTTGACAGAACCTGCTTGCTAAAGGATAGGCACAAGAGGCCTGGTCTTTTGTTCCTATGTCTCCATTTGGTAGGTGGGATTGCCTTTGGTATAGTTTGTAAAGCTCCAAAGAAGGCTTAAGTCACATTTGGGCCAACTCCAAAATGACAAATTAATGATACAATTGGAGCCTTTAAAGAGCAAAAACTTCTTTCTCCCAAGTAGTATAAGATCCCATTCACCACCTATACTCACTCAATATGGGGTTTGGGGAATCACAGCTAACATAATAGAAAAGCCATATCCAATGCCCATCACAAATTCATTAATTAAATAGATTTGGATCCAAGGGTAACCAGCAGCAGTCAATAATCAGACAAATTTTTGAGTAACTAACACAAGCGGATGAGGTTTCTAACCAGCTGATGCTTGATGATATAAGCCCGGGCCTTCAATGAACAAAAAGCGACGGAGAACATCCTCTCGGTCAACGCTACACAGACTCAGGTATGGCTCAGCAGCCTTCGATTGAAGGCAACAGAACTTGATCTTCCCGTACTTGTCCGCTTTAATCACCCATTTCACCCCTGTACACACAGGAGATCTGATTTTATAGCGCTACATCATAAACCAAAGCTAGACTCCCAGAATTTAATGCAATACGCAAAACCAAACGAGAAAGTATCATCAAAATTCAAAATACTTTATTAAAAAGAGAGAGAGAGAGTAGAATGTGATTGTTCTAGAGGCTCAAAAATGGAGACGGGGTCTTCAAGAAAGTAACTACTACAAAGAAAGAAATAGTAAGGGGAAACTCACTTTGATTTCTCCATTGTTAGGGTGCTTGAAGCATTAAAAGAAAGTAGCACACTAATATCAGCTCCACTTGTTGTCAAATTGACCCGGATGTGATATTTGTGAGAAAATTGTGCTACCTCAATTTGATGGAATTGTTCTTCAATTACAGAAAGCTTATAAATTCTATTACCATTAAAAGAGAGCCAAGTCATGATGTCTTCTACCCCTTCGTAATTCCAAATTCCATCATAACCACTACAACTAAAAGGCATCATCCAATAATTATAAAATTTATATAAATATATATAATATAATTTTTTTTTAAATAATTTAAAAAAAAAAAAAGGTTGATACGAAATGGGTGAAAAAGACTAAAAAAAATGGGTTAAAAATAAACCCTAGGAGGAGGACAAAAAGAAAAATTTGGAAAAAGGTTATGATGCAACCTCGGTGGCAAAGGTGGCAGACGCCGTCGTAAACGACTACACGTGGCTGAAGGAGAGTGGGAATGGCGGGCTTGAGGATCGAAGAAGCAACGGTATCGGAGTACACCAGATCCTGGTCTTCTTCTTCTTCTTCACCTACATTGTCAACGTCAGCAGCAGCAGTAGACGCGTCGGGAACGACGCCGGAAGAAGGCGGGTATACGTTTGAACAGGAGGTTGAAGGAAGAGAGCAATAAAAGGAACGAGAAGAAGAAGTCTTCGTTACAGCGGTTAAGTTTCGAATTAGAACACCTCTCGTCAACAATGCCTTGATATTCATCATATTTTCCTGCTTTTAAGTTTTTGCTTTTAGGCTCTCAGACAAATCGACAAAGATGGCGGATGAGTTGATTTTGCTGTTTTTAACCTCGATGGTGCGTTTCTTCAAGCTCGCGGGAACCGGAAATCAGGAGTCCAGGAGGACCAGGACCCATAGAGGAGAAAATAGAAATAGCTGTTCCATTTTAGACACTACGCGAAGAATCTAGAATACGCCCACGAACCAACCACCCATTGCTCTTTCCTAAGTGAGTAGTAGCACGAGTACGACCGATAGGAGTCAATTTTATTATTATTATTATTATGCTTTTTAAATATTTTTTCAAATATTCAAAAAAAATTATAAAATCATTAAAAATACTTATTTAATTCTTAATTAAAAAAATTTAAAAAAATAATCGAGAACCAACAATAGGAAGATAAAGCATTTTCTTTCTTGAGGACACTCCCGTTTTAATTTTTTTTTATTGGTAAGTTAGATCGTAGAATATTAAAATATTTCTTTCCTAATATAAATATTGTCGATATTAATTTGTTTTAATAACTTAAAACCAGAGGATTTAGAATTGGTTTGGATAATAAGATAATATGAGATAATTTTAGATAAAAGATTAATAAAATATTAATAGAATATTATTATTTAATATTATTATTATTTTAATATTTAAAAAAATTAAATTGATTATTACATTTTGTATAAAAACTTGTATAAAATATAAGAATGAGATAGAATAAAATGAGATGAATTAAGATGATTGTAATATTTAAACAAATTTAGTCAAATTAAATTTAACAAACGGTGCGGACAACATTTCTTTTGGGGGGTAAAATCTTGACAATAATTGGGGGTGTAAGTCGGTCGGTCAATCCAGACTTAGTGGTTCGGTCCGATTCGGACTGAAATAGGGACCGGTCGATCTTGATCTCTTGAATAGGAAATTTTTGATTTTCAATCCGATCTCAGTCTGAGGTTTTCCCATCTCGAACTAGACCAACCGAATTAGAAAACATATTTAAAAATATTATATATTATTTATATATATATTATATAATTAATTAAGTAATTTCATCTAATCTCACTATTAACAATATAAAATTTTAAATATATTATTAAAAAATTAATATTCTATCAATTAACTAATATATAATATCAATTAACGAATTACATACTAATTATATAAGTTAATAATATAATTTTCATCTAAGTTATTATGACCATATAAAATATTTTTTGTTGAGTTGATTACATAATTCACATTAATAATTTACCTAACTTAGTGAAAAGAAACAAAAACAAAATTAATAAAAAAAAAAAAGACCGGAATTTCGGTCCATCGCCTCCTCGACCCAACGGGACGGGACGGACTGATTTGGTCCATAATCCATAAAATACCGTGAAGTTCTGGCAGAAAAGGTTCACCTAAAGTTGAAAATGATTTCTTGAGAATTTTAGCTTATTCAAAGAATAAGAAATAAGAAGTTTCGGATTCAGACTGGATCAAAAGAACCCAGAAATTGGAAATTCACAAGATTTTACTCTTAAGGATACTTGAATCGGAAGTTGTCGGAAGGCAAACAACAATAGATTCTTGAAGACCATGGTTTCTTGATGATTTTGCAATTTATATCTATATTACTAGTAATGGTCTCATCTTATCGAATTCCAAATGATTAAGACTAGGTCTATTAAAAGAATGATCAAGACTGGAGTGATTAACTCCCTTCCTTTGAAGCAAAAGCAGCTTGTGCTCCATATTTAGAGAAAACATGAGTAAGGACAGCCTTCTCCTTGATCTTTAACCTGTACCATGATCAACAGAGAATTTATAGTTAAGAACAGAAAATCCTGTCAACAACAGAATGCAAAATACAGGAAATTTGAATAGCACCTCTTCGCGGACCCTGGAATGGCCAACTTTGGAACTTTATCTCTTTTTTCTTTTCCCACTGGCTTTTTTGCAGGAACCTTTTCTGGTTTTGCTTTCGCATGTAGTTTTTTCTCAGATACCTTCTCTTGTTTCCCTTCAGCAAGTAGCTGCTTCTCAGGTGCCGGGATTCTCTCTATCTTTGAGGAGAATGAATGAGCTAAAGGATCTGTCCTTGCTTCCATACTATCATCACTATTTAACTTCACTGCACTGATCGATTTCAGGTCCTCTCTGATGTCTCCTACATTTGCTCCTATGAGCTTATCATCTGGGTTATTATCTGATTCATCCGAGGTAATCTCCTCCCATGAATCCAGAAAAGAATCATTCACGTTGGAATCTGTTTGGTATCCTTCAATTTCAGGAACTCTCAACTCGGAAGCAGAATGGGAAATAGCTGTTGATTGAACATGAGAGGGGCGCACCGGAGACCGTGGATTCATAATATCACATTTTATCTGCTTCTCAATTTTACCAAACATAATAGTTTGACTAGAAAATATTTGTACAAACCTGCCATGGAAAAATCATATTGTTTTCTTGATTAAGATTCTAGGCAAGTAGGAAAATGTGGATCATTCCAAACTATGAAACTAACAGATTAGTGTTTCGGTGCCAATAAGATGCAATGCTCAGTATTGAATAATGTCACATTTTACAGGTAACTGAAGAACTCTCGTTGTTCTGTTTAATTTTATCAGAAAAAAAAAAAATACCTTGTTGCATCCTCCTCTGACCTGAAATCAACAAAAGCAAAGCCCTTACAGACAGGGTCCCTAGTCTTCCTGTTCCCAGAAACTGCTGGGATTATGTTAAGTAGACCAAGGGTTCCTCGGAAAGCTGATTTCAAATCCCTCTCGATGTTCCTTTTCTTAGGAAGGTTGACAACTCGTACCCGAATGCCACTTGGAACAACTTCAGGAGCTGCAATAGTCCAATGGAGTGCAGAAAACACATGCACTTTGGTTGGTAACATAGAAGTAGGCAATATAACTTCGTACAAACTTAAAAAATAATGGCAGACTAAATCTTGAACAAATACTACTCACAACTTAGGCAAAGCACATCAAAAGGACCGCACAATTAGGCATGTTCACAGACAAGAGTGTTAGTTAATGATTGATATCACAGATAGAGGATATCCTATTAGCTGCTAATAAGCAAGACAAATGCGAAGTGTTAGAACCTTGAGTTGTCATAGTATCAGAAAAATGCTCTTAATTATCAACAAATCAAATTAACCAATGCTGTAGAAAATCTCAAGAAAGTAAATTTAGAGAACGATTATAAATTTGTTCTTTTCCTTTCAACCTTTGGTCCCAACTTATTCACCCATGAATGGACAGTTTGAGCACAATCGAAGTAACACTTGACCATCCTGTTTTCCACTTACCATCAAGCTCAACTAAAAATTTAATGAAGTTTATACTAAATGGAAATTTTCCGTACTCCGTGACAACACTGATTGTACGAAAAACATAATTAGATAAATCCAACAGCTTTTCCAACAGACAATTAGTTGAGGCGAAACGCATTTGAGCAAATGAGATGTTAAAGCCAAGTACTGAATTCACGCATTCATAAGTAAAAAAAGATACCTATATTCTTTTGAGCGCCTTTCATGGAATTGGGCTTTATGGGGTCGTTCTTCAGCTTCATGACATTGGTAGCCTGTGCCTGTTTACTCTGCTCCATTTCTTCAAGCAGCTTGTCCTCAATAGAGGTGTCATACACCTTCCCGTCACCAAAGCCACGCGGCTTGTTCTTCAGCCACTCTCTCATATTCTCGAATGGCACAAACCCCTCATCCTCCTCCTCCACATCATCTTCATCTTCATCAAACTCATCCTCCTCCTCCACGTCATCAAAGCCATCCATCTCCGGAAGCCCAATGCCAACTTTCCCACGATCACCCAAAGCACGTCCACCTAACCCAAAACTTCTACGTACAAAAATGACGCGAGAATAGAGATGGGGTGGCGGCAATGAAAATATGGAGTGGTTTTCCCAAAAGACCGAGTAAAGCGAAGAAGACGAGCACCTGTTTGAAACCAAAGAGAGTTGGGTCTTCGTTGGGAATGAGAGGAGCGTAGTGGTGGTGCGGTGAAGAACGAGAATGGGCGTCGAATTGCAGGGAGGTCGAATAACTCCATGGCTTACCATCTTCGTCACTCTGACTCAAGTCCAGCCTCTTCTGCTGTTCTTCAACGAAAGGGGGGAAGAGTGGATAATCGTAATAGGAAAGTCATTTAATTTTCTATCTATATAATGTTTAAAGCAATTCAAGGAAACATGAATGGTGTCGTGGTGTAGTTGGTTATCACGTCAGTCTAACACACTGAAGGTCTCCGGTTCGAACCCGGGCGACGCCATTTTTATTGTAAAATCAAACTAATTATTAATAGGAATTATTTCTTATTAACTTTTTATAATAAAAAAAATTTAAACTCAAATTAAACACATATTTCAACCTATTTAGATTTTACAAAATCACTTTACCATCCATACACAACCTTAAAGCCGTAGAATTACGTCCAAGGGGTCCGATTTCGGTGCTATTGTGGTGCTGCCCACGAATGTACCATTTGGATGGGGCTATACCAAATGGGCACTTTTAGGATCTTCTATTGTCATTCTTCAAACTCACCCAGAAGCTTCATTCACAATGCAAAGGACCTGGGCTGGGCCAGGATGGAAGCCGAAGAAGCATTAAGAGAAATAGTGTCCAAATTGATATGGGTCTGGACTGGACAAGCCCACAATATTTTACGGCCACAAATTTGACAGAACTGGAGAAATCACATTCAGCACTCATCTGGTACCATTAACATGGTTACCAACTTTTCGGTGGTCAGGGGTGTATAAAACTAAAGAAAACTACTCTGATAAGCCATTTGAGATCCGTTCGGGTTAATTCAATTCCATACTCAGTGATCGTAGACTCAAATTCTATTCATGTTCGAACTAAAGTAAACTTCACTGCTTACTGCTCGTTTAACTACAAATGCTTTTCCAGTTTGAATATAAGAATTTTTTTATTTCATCTCATTATTATTATATTTTTAATTTTTTCATAAAATATAATAAAAAAATTTAATTTTTTTAAATCTCAAAATAATATTAATATTAAAAAATAATATTTTATTCAACTCTAATATCAATTTATTTCATTTTATCTCATTATCTAAACGACGCCTTAATTATAAAGAATTAGATTTTATAAATTTATAAATTGATATGATATGATATATTAATATATTATATTATAAAAAATATTATAAAAAAACTTACTTAGACTAAAGGGAAAGAAAGGAAAACTTTGAACAACACTGACACGGGGAACTCCTCTTCAGGAATTGCTTCGGTACGGGAATCATGACGTAAGGAAGGGAATGACAACTATACAATACGAATCAAAATAAATAGATAACAGGGACTTCAGTCGATAACGGACCATAGGGAAGTAGAGCGTATAAAAACCATACCAATGACACATATTCTAGATTTTCAACCTCATTGGCCCAGTTTGATTTAATGAATCATGTCAACCTATAATTTATTTTTATGGAGACAGCATTTTTCTTAATTTTATTTATTTTTTATAACAAAGCAACTTCATTCATTAATAAAAGAGATTACAGACAACTATTAGACCAAATAGTCTGAAAGATAAAGTCTGAAAAATCATCCCACCAAATCTAAATGGAATCAACAAAATAAGCATTTCGAGCAAGGACATAAGCAACCTCATTACCTTCTCTATAAACATGGTAAAACTGGACATCAATGAAATTGCTCAACAATAACTTATGCCCTATTTGTTTACAAAAATCATCTCATCTTATTTTATATCATATCATCTAATCATTACATTTTTTTCAAATTCCAATACAAATAATATAAACAAATTAATTTTTTTAAATCTCAATACAAAAATCATATTAAAAAAATATTTTATAATAATATTTTATTTAACTTTGCACTTTAATCTCAATTCATCTCATCTCAATCTTATCTCTTAAAATAAATCAAGCTTTAATTTCATGAATCAAAGATCCCCAAGGAGAATCAGCCGAAAACTCAGATAAAAGCTCCTCCACTACCAGTAAATAATCAGTCTTAACATGCAAATGTGTTATCCCCGTATGGCAAATCAGCTGTATCCCATGCAACACATCAAGAAACTCAATGGACTCAGCATTCTCTACCTCCCACTCATCTTTGCAAGCATCCATCAATACCCTCCCTTGATGATCACGCAAAATGGCACCAATTCCTACCTTGTTGATAAGCTAAAAAATCGTACCATCAATATTGAGCTTCAAGCAACCCTCAAGTGGAGATTTCCATTTACAGAAAACTCTGAGATCAGCATTGCTCTTCTTCCTAGCCTTTGTATACATCTTTTGCACCACCAGAGCATGTCGGACACTATTGCCAACATCCAGCAGTTCATTGTCATGTAACTTTTTATCTCTTCAAAACCATAGAGTTGAGGCAATAGTATAGAATTTCTGTAAAGCCTCCAGCCTTCCCAAATGATCTTACTTGCAAAGTCACATAAAAAACATATCTAGAGCAACCTACGCGATTCATCAATTGTAAATACCTATGCCAAGACTCAGCAATATCAGAACAATTGAATAGAAGATGGGTTAATGTTCCTGATGCAACTTCACATATGCAACAAACATCTCTTATATCAAACACCCTGCATTGTAAGTTTGATGTCATAGGCAAACAATCCATGCAAGCTCACCATGAGAATATCCAAACTCAATGCTGCATATTTAAATACCATATATCCTTCCACAACTTTTTATGGACTTGCCCATTAGAACTCTCTCCAAGCTTCTGTTTATGAATTCTTAGCTACCTATATGCTGTTTTAATTGTGAAATTATCTCATCTATCCTCCCCTTAAATGATCTTATCCGATTAATCTCTTAAACAAATAGGAATCTTCAAAACTTCTTCAGCAATATTTGGATTGAAGAAAAAGCTCACCCGTTGTAAAATCCACCATCTTGTGTCTATCTAATAAAATCTGGATTGTAGCATTCTCATCTTGGTTCTAAAATTCCCATAATTGGATCGCAACAACTCAAATCCAACACCAAGAATCCATTAATCTTTCCAAATTCTTACCTCTCTACCATCACCGATCTTCCATTTACGCCCTTTCACAAGTATAGATTTCGCTTTCCAAATTTTCCACAAGTGTAAGAGGGGTTTCCACCCAATTTTGAGTCAAAGAAATTAATGGTGGAAATATACCTCGCCTTAAGAACCCCATGGCAAAGTGATCCCTCATTATTCAAAGACCCGCCATCTTTGTTTGTCAAACAAGCCAAATTGAAATCATGTAAATTCTTAAAATCTGTACCATCACATGCTTTGGATTCACACATCTTTAATCAACTTACCCAATAAAATTTTCTCACTTCTTTTCTTTGACCCTACTAAAATCTGGCCATCATTGTCTCTAGATTGGAACAAAATCCTTTAGGCAACAAAAAATAACTCAATATGTCGGTATAGCCATAGTCACGACCCTGATTAGTACCTATTTCCTATTCTGTGAAAGCAATATCTCTTTCCAACTCTGCAATTTCTTCCAAACTTGGTGTTTGATGTTAGAAAAAGCCATTTTTTATCTTCCAATAATTGGTTGTAATCCCAAGTACCTCTCATAATTATTCTCAGATTGTATATTCCATAAATCCAATATATGTCTTCTCATTGTGCCACCACATTCCGACTAAAAATCATGGAAGTCTTCTCCATACTGATCTTCAGTCCCGAAGCCAACTCATACACCTTAAGAACAGACCATAAATGAAGATTTTCTAATACCGTTGCTTGACAAAAAATAATACTATCATCTACAAACAAAAGGTTATTAATTATAGGAGCCCCCCTACAAACTCAAATCCCACTCGACTTCTTCTCTTCTCTTGCCTTCTTCAATAAAAAAATCAACCCTTCAGTACAAAAAAGGAAAATGTAAGGGAAAAAGAGGATCACTTTGTCTCAACTCCTAGAAGGCCGAATATGACCCTTTGGTTCACTATTAATTAAAACCAAATACCAAACAAATTTAACACAGAACATGATCATAGAATAATACTCATCAAAACCCATGGCCCTCATAACACCTTCTAGGAAATTCTATTCAACGCGATCGTACGCTTTGCTCATGTCTAACTTAATAAACATATAACCTTTCTTCCTAGATTTCTGTTGGCACAAATAATGCATGAGTTCATATGCTATAAGGATATTGTCAATAATCATCCATCCCTACACAAATGCTGATTGAGATTCTGAAATGACACTTGACAATATGCTTTCAACCGATTAGCAAAAATCTTAGAAATGAGCTTATAAATAACATTATAGAGACTTACTGGCCGAAAATCTGTGACATGTACAAGGGTAGATTTCTCTGGGATTAGAGTGATCCATGTATGGTTCTCCTGAGTTGAGTGCGGACAGAATTGCAGCTTTCACCTTGCCTCTCATAGTGGGCTAATATTTTTGCTAAAATAGAAGGCTCATCCCATCCGGTCCCAGGGCCTTTAAAGGATGAATCTCCTGCAACTCCTTATCCACTTCATCCTCAGTGAAGCATCTTGTGAGATCCACATTCATATCAGATGAAACCCTTCCACTTAAATCAGTAATAAAATCTTTTGGACCTCGTTGAGAAGTAGTGGTAAAAATGTCAGTAAAATAACTAAAAATCAGACTATTCTTCTCGTCTCCTTTTTTCCAAATTTCATCCACATCCTTCAAGTTGAGAATTGAAATTCTTATATGTTGATTTGAAGCTTTGGTGTGGAAAAAACGAGAATCTCGATCCCCATCTTTAAGCTAGAGTGCTTTTGAGCACTACCTCCAAATTAACTCTTCTCTTTCTAACTAGATTTGGACTCGCTACCTGGCGTCCTTGATTTGGTCCGTCTGCAAAGTCCATCTCTTGTAACCACATTAACATTTCTCTTAATTAATTAGATGATATATATTGGAAATTAAGAGTTATGCAGCGAATTACGACATCCGGAGCATAAAAAGATATCATACCTTCCAAAATCTACGAGCTCTAGCCACTTAAAAAGAGTTTTGGAGTCAAAATTACAGGCACCTTATCCATCATTAAACAAACCAACTAGACTGGGAACTTTGGAGCATATAGAGGCAAATTAGAAAGAAAAGAGTGCACTGCAAATAACGTAATATATAAATATATATATATATATATATACATACACATTGTGCCTATAAAAATAAAAGCCTACTCATAAATTGTAGAATGATCATTACATACAGGTTGAATAACCTAAATTCAAGTCATGATTACTTGCAGCAGAATATATCAAAATGTATAGCTGAAAATCAAAGCACGTGACCTAACATTCAGCCCAAATGCTCAATGGATAAAAATCTCAAGTTTCTCCTTCACTTTATCCATCAAAAGGATAAGGAGAAAGGGCTGAAAAACTTGTATCTCTAGTAATGTAATTGGCCAGTAATATAAGGTAGATAAAAGGGGGAAGATACTCTCCATTTTAAATAAAATATATAGTCTTCATTTAGCATAAAACTCTTTAAGAATTTTGTTCATTTCAAGGGTTAAGACTTGCATGTCCTTAGTGCCAAAAATGATGTTTCTCATTAAGCTATATATTATAATTGGTCAATGATTAATTATGCTACGGACAGGATCAGACATATTATAATATGATCTCTCTCTCTCTCTATATGTGTGTGTCCTGTCACTTTGTCAGGACAGATGAAAGAGAATGTATAAATAAAGCTCTCCCAAGGCCGACATATCCCAATTTCCCATCTCCAAGACGAGCAGCAATGCACTGATTATTGTGCTACTAATTCTAATCTTTTAAAAGAGAAATATTAAAGTCACACATAAAAGTTACATTTCATTAAAAAAATATTTTTTTTCTTAATTTTTATTTTACTTAATAATTAAGTAAGTATTTTTTTTTTATTAATATTGTGAATTTATTTTTAAAAAATAAAATATAAAATCTGTCTTAAAAAATAAAACTAAAGCAAAAAAAATTGTCTGGGCGAGATCCCTTTCCTTTAAAAAAGTACAAACAAAGATGCAATCATGTTTTGTGTCTATATGTTTGTGTATATGGATACATTGTGCTATAATCTATAAATAATTAAATCTATCAATTTTATCAATTTAAATTTATTTTAATAATTTCACATAATATCGTAATAGAGATTTCGGCTTCAAAATCATCTATATATTTCATCCCGTTTGTTGGACACATTATTGAAGAAGTTTGACTTATATGTGAAGGGAAATGTTAAATATATATATATATATATATATATAAGTAAATAAGTAAATATACCGTAAGCGGTGGTTTCATATATATATAACAAAATAATTAACTAAAAAAAATTGAAGAAGGGATTCTTTTAGGGCATATTTGTTTGTTCTCTCACATGTTGTAACTTGTAAGTAGAACATGATCATTTAGACTTGATTTGGTTTTACAAATTTATCAAATCATCTCATCTCAACAATATTTAAATATAAATATTTTTCAAATATAAAATTTTTAAATTTTCTTCTAGTCATTATTTAATTATTATAATTATATCAAAATTTCAAATAAAATATAAAAATTTAATTTAATTTTTTCAAATTCAAAAACAAAAATTATACTAACAAATTATATTCTAACTTTACATTTTTTTGTCCAGTTTTTTCTCTCTCATTTTTTTCAAAACTCTATGACAATCTTAACTCATTTACTATTATTTACATATTATCTTATTACTATTTATAAATTTTTTTATCCGATCTCTTCTCATTTAAAAATTTATATTCTTGCTTCTTAAAATGGAAAATAAATAAATAAATAAACTTGTGCGAGAGATATATATAGGCGGCCAGTTGAAATTAAAAAGTGTTGAGTAATTGAGTAGGTGAACAACTTACAAAAAAGCAAAGAATATGGACTTTCTTTTCACTTTGTTGTTCTTATTTTCAGTGAACAATGACAGACAGTATATGAATAAGGTACCTTTAACCACTGACTTATTTCCAAGTCTTGGTGTGGAAATTAATGCTGCAACTGTATATGTTGGAAGTGCAGAGAAGTCAGATTAGCATTATGTGGTTGAGCCAACACTCCCAACAACCTCATTCAGCTTGTCTCGACCTTCTGTTCTGCATGAGTAGGATATCAAAGACTTTTTATTAGCATTTATGATATAAAACTTTTTTTTTTAATTTTTTTTTGAGAAATAAGTTTATTATTAAGTCAAGAATTTGATATTTGAGTTTACAAATGTGATCTATAAAAATTGGAAAGACTCAGTTTATCAACCAACTAGTTATAACTATGGCACAAAATTCTAAATCTCTCAAATAAACATTTGAGAGATCAAGTACTATGTAACATCCGCTCATTATTTTTCTTAAGACTTTAATAAATTTTGAGAAGATGACGTGACAACTCGTTCTTTTCTGATTCAATTGAGACGAGTCTCAATGCATATGTCAGGTCTCGAAGCATGTACCCGACTCTTATGACGTGTTTTTAAAAGATAATGTTGATTTTAAAATACATCCAATATTTTAATACTCTGAAATATTTTAAATGTCTTGAAAATACTATATGAGGTATTTCCAATGTTATTAGACCCAAGCCAGATTTATAAGAAATGCAATTATAATAATTTGGAGTGCTACAAAATATTATAATTGTACAAAATCGTATTATTATCATGATTTTAGTTCTTTAAAATATTGTGAGATTTTAATTATGCTTTAAATCTCTGATTTAAATCTCTGATTTTATTGTTTTAAATAATTATTAAAGTTTCATCATTTTAATTAATGATGAGAAATATCATGTTATTAACAAAAGTAATTTAAAATAATATTCTATTTAATTCTTCTGAGTGTTTTAAGTTAAATTGATTTTACTTGTTTTCAGATCAATATTTTAAGTGCATTGTTTGTTAGTTTGAAGACTCTGAAGTATCGGGCCTATAAATAGTTCGAAGAGAAAGCCAAACCCCTTACTTTCTTCCTTTTCTTTTTTCTCTCCTCTCTCTCTCTCGCGCAACCAGCCCCCTCCTCCCCTTCCCCTATGGCAATTCAGCTTCCAGCCCACAGTGGTGCCACCGCCAGCTGCCAACCCTCACCGGCTACGTCGTCAAACCCCTCTCACGTCAATGAGCACAACCCTACTGGTAGTGCACCTCATGGCGGCCCCTATCTCGCATGTGAGCCACAAACTCGAGAATGGGTCTCATAACCTTTCCTCCTTTTTCCAACACCACCAATGGCCACCCTTGATCACCACCACCTTAGACCACGGTCCCCCATGTTGGCAACCTTCCAACTAGCTCCAATGGCCCTCACGAAGCTTCACTCCAACCCTATGAACTCATACACATTATACACGGGTTTATTACCCTACCGTCGTTGTCCAGCCACCGTTGACCTCACTGCTGGCACCAAAGTGCTCCCCTATCTCAGGCGACCTTACCCCTAGCTCCACTCTTCCATTCACGGCCCCACCTCCATGTACAAGCACAAACCCCAAAATGGGTTTATACACCTTTTGATCTAAATCCGCCATCTTCCGATGGTTGCACTATCTCACCACCACCACCATGATATTTTCCTTCCTCCAATGAGTATTTTTCTAGCCTTTGGTGTTAAATCAAGCATCCTAGCCCAAACCGTCATTTTTCATGGTTAACGTCATAAAACGCAACTTTAGTCGCAACGTAGGACTTTTCTACCGCCACCAACGAACTCTCCACCATAATGGCCACCCTCTCGTGACTCGGATTTAGTAACCATAACCCTTGACCCAAATCCCGAGACATTCTCATTCCCTAGGTCACGACACTGACCTTGACGGAGTAGTTAATGCAGAAATTAATGACTTCCGACGCCACTAACCGAGTAACGTACGGGTTAACCGCGTTATAGTATGACTCTCTTTCACTTGTATTTATGTTTAATTGATTGATTGTGGACTGTGTTGTTGATGTTGTAGAGTCCGCTAGATAGTTATGTCAAATTGGTTGGCTGTGTTCTGAAGTGTTGAAAACTGTGTTGTGAAATAGGGTTGTGGATTGTGCTGCATAGTACGGGGGTGCTCTGTGTGTATTGTGTGGTGTTATGGCAGGTGTTTAAGGGAGTATGCGTAAAGTGTACTCCATGAGAGTAAAGCAATGCACCGTGTAACGTGTATCATATGGGTTATGGCGTAGTATACTATGGAGAGAGTATACGTGAAGTATACTCGACGTAAGGTGTATGTGCAAAATGGAGTGTGCAGCGAAAGCATGGATGGTACTCCATATGTTATAGTCGTAACACATCGTAAGGCGTGTCACGAAGATAGATAGTTGCATGATTGAGGAATGTAAGGTGTGTGTAGTATCGGGAACTGTGGAACAGTATCCCAGGATAGTGACGTGACCAGTAGCCTAGTGACGACTATCATTGTAATCGTATTATGTCTCGAAGTACATGCAAAGCGACGGAGTCACATAGCAGTGGAGTGTTAGGAATGTAATCAGGGTACGTAAGCAATCGTACTCATGTCGAGTCGAGAGTCAATATAGGAGTCACGTGGCGTAATGCCATGTGAAGTAGTGAATAATGGTGTAGCTCAATAGTAATCTCGAGCTGTGTGACACGACGGAGGTGCATTTGAGATGGACCTTATTGTGTTAAGTGACGAGATGAATTCTTAGAGGGCTGGGAAGTGGGATTAGTCCTGCCGATCGGTATGGAGAAAGTTGCTATCGATGTATGGTGCTTGTTGCACCAACGGGTGATCAACGTACTCTATGTTGATCTTAAGTAATATGTAAGTAGGGTGCATGTGTATCTGGTGACACGTGTACCAGACAGAATTACCGTAAGAAATAGGTACTCTATCCCAAGTAAGGACTTCAAGGATATGAGAATATCAAGAGGTGTCCTAGTGCACGCAATGAATCTCTGATGGTCTTAGTATAGTAAGGATTTCAAGGATGTGAGAATAGCAGGAGAGTGTTCTAATAAAGTATAGGTTTCTCCTACTTAATTGCTTTTGTGCTATATATATATATATATATATATATATATTGATGTTATTTGTGTGTATGCTTGTAGATTGATTACTATATGATGCGTTTGTGACTGGACCGCATGATATGAAAATAACATGGAGACCAGGTAAGTGTTATGTTCATACACCTTTAGTATTTACCAGACTAATAAAGAAAATGTAATAAGATTGAAAATGCTAAGATACGTATGTATGGCCATTCTTAGTAGCCCCTTTTATCAAAACTCAAATACGTAAGTTTGTGTTGTGATTGGATGCCTATAGATAGAAATTATTGTATGTATTCTCTGCAAATATATATATATATATATATATATATATAAGATGGAACTTGATATTTCTATATATTGATTTTATAGAATAATGCCATGAATTGATGCTAGGATAGGATGCATGGTAAAATGTATGCTTTGTTACGATTCTAAAATGATGTATGATTTGTATAAACTGATATTATGCTATGATGTATAAATTTGTGAAAGGGGTACAAAAAAAGACTCAAGGGTCTAAAGGAAGACCCAGGATCCAAAGGAAGATCTGCCAACCCTAGCACACGGGGGTAACAGTGTGCAACAGTCCAAATGAAGTGGTGAACTATAATGAATGTTATGTTATATAGAATGTATATTGTATACATGATATGTGACGCCCCCAATTTACGTTCGTAATTCAACGCAAATTAAAGTGTCAGGGTAAGTAACACTTGGCTACTCACCCCTGTACTTATCTAAATTTAATGCAAATTGCAGCAGAAAAGTTCTGACTAAAAAATTTTCTAATGATCACATGGTGAAATAAAATCATAATATCCACATCATTCATTCTTATAATAATATTGTATCTTTACATACATAACCAATTTAGTTTTCTCAATCAATATACAAACTTATCAAAACTTCGACTTTGAGTCGCCTAGTCTCCTTCTTCACTTCAAAAAACTCTTTCTCTATGTCGATGTCGAACCCTATTACTACTAACGGGGTCAAAACTTCTATAGAGAGATAGTACTCCGGGGACCCCTTAGAATTTCTCCAGGTCTCTCAAGTAACTAGATTTTGCCCATGTTCGACATCGAATCCTGTAGTGAAATTATAATTTCAAAAGGAAAAAGAAACATACAAAAATAAGATTTTCTTAGAAATCTCAGTAAATACACATGAACTTAATAAAAAATATAAATATCATAAAATAATCATATACAAGCCAGACAGCCAGAATATGCATTTATGGTATGCTTCATATAACTCAAGCGTGATTTAAACTTATCTTATAGTTCTTCTTTTTATAAGTCTTTACTTACTTCTTATCATTGATAGACATTACGCATCGTTGTTCCTGTCAGGTCTTATTTCGTATCATTGACAGGTGTTATGTATCGCCGTCCCTATCAAATATTTCTTATTTCATATCATAGACATGCGTTGTGTATTGTAATCCCTGTCGAATATTTCTTATTTAGTTTTCTTAAATGCTTGACATGATTTCTGATGACACGTAACATATGCTTTTCTTAAACTAGACATCATGACTTATGACAACACATATATGACGAAATGCAATATACATATAACTTAGGCTTATGACATGTATGTTCCATGTTTTCATAATTCATGTGACATATAAAAATATATCACAAGAACAAACATCATATATACATGCACTTACGTCACATAAATTCGTAATATCAAAACTTAATGAATAATGCTTTAACAATAAAATATTATCAAAACCAAAGCTGGCCGAATATCATGGAGAACTAAATCGTATTTATTTATTTATTTAGTTTATTCAAATCAAGCCAAATCTCACATATTAAATTTTTCTTGGTCAATTTATGCATATTAAAATATTTTTCGTAGTATTTCTTCTATAAATTCTTAGCAAAATGATTCTTGAAAACTTTCCAAGTAATTTAGAGTTTCTAAACTTACCATAATTATTAAAATATCATTCCAATAATTAAAATCAAGTCACTAAGAATTTAGAATAAAATAAATTCTCCAATGAAATCAAAACTTACTATGATAAACTCAGTTCTGCCACTTTAATCCCAGTTTTGTCCTTTATTAAGTTTTTATCTCTTAAAACTCAAAACATAAAAGTTTTAAATATTTCTCTTATATTTTTATATCCTCTTGAATTATTCAAATCCAACATCAAACGAACAAGTTATGTCCAATTTACGAAAGGATGTTGAATATGTTAATAATACCTCTATTAAGCACGAAATTTCCTAGAGTTGGTTTATCATTTTTTTCCAAATCAAGACCTCACTTTTTCACTTAATACTCTTCATATAACATCATAGAATAGATTTCTAAAGTCTCATAATTTTTCTAACATTTTTTCATGGCAAAAACTACTCCAAAATTTCATATGTTTCAATTTAACCAATAAACAAAGATTAAACTCAAATAAATATCAAACATAATCCAATCACCAAACCACTTATTCTATGCCAAGATTAAGTTAATTTGCGCACTGAAAGATTTTTCCAAAGCTTTCTTTGATGTTTGTGGTAGCTTTTCAACTAATTATTCTCCAACCCTTCTAACTAACTTCCTTTTGAAGTTTGTGTGAGGTAAGTGGGTTTAGTTGAGTGTTTCTTCCTTTCCTCTCTTAGGTTTCCATGGGAATGGGCTAAAAGAGGACCAAAGAAAACTCACACACACACACACACACATATATATATATAGAGGTGGCACCATGCATAGCAAGAGAACATCAATTTTCCCCTCATGACACAAGGCTACACCCTTTGGCCTTACTTTGTGAGTTGTCATCCTATTTTAGGCCTAATCATGCCTCTAACTTAAATTTTTTTTATCCTAATCTTCATCTAAAAGTCCTAATTTCTCCACTTATACACTCCTTTTTTTTATCAATGGCCCAAATTTTTCCAACACATGGAGAAAATCTAATCTAGAAGTAATGATATCTTGGGATGACATGAATCCGGTCACCCCATCCCCTTTGTGTCCCATGTCCCTTGCCACCTTTCCCTTCCACTTTTCACATGCTCCAGCTCCTATAAGTACACTTGGGGTGTCTGGGAAGACATCCTATCATTCATTTTTCAAGATTTAATTACCAATTGGTTGGAAACAAGGGAGATAGTTGGCTGTTTTGGCCAATCAGATTAGTTCCTAACTTTTGCTTGGTTTTAGACTAATTATTCTTCTAGAATATCTTCCTCTACTTAACACAAACTTTCATATGTGTATCTAGATGATATAAATAAGGAAAAACAATCAAATTTGAGCATCTAAAGTGAGGCGGTGGAAACTTTGATTTTCGAGCTCCAGTTTTCATCCAATCTAGATTAGTCCACTTCTAGTCCAAATAACTCATTGTTCCAGTTAGAGTTTCCAAAAACTCAACACATGAAAGTTTTATATCATCTTCTTATTGATCCATAGGATTTTGAATCACTTCATTAAAAAATTAGATGGGAGATATATGATTAATTTACCAAAATACGTCAAAACTCACCCGAGAAAATCCAATCCAAGCTCACCATTTGTTTCCTTTTGTTTTCTTGCTAACTAAAACTTCTAAATTAATTCTTATCAACTTGCCACATGTTTTCACACATGTAAAGACCTCAGAAAGTTTGATAGCCAATTACAATTTTCGTCACATGGCTGAACATAAGACAACTCATCTAAATCGGTTACCGGTTGACTTCTAGTCCTGTCCATCTGCTTCACACCGAATTTAATCCTTAATCCATTCCTTATCTGTAAAAACCCAAAACATAAAAGTTCTATATATGCCTTTTAAGGTTCTATACAAATTGGAATCTCCTCATTTAGATCTCATATGAAGAATTTATGCTCGTTATACCAAAACTCGACAAACCAGCCTCAGAGCTCATTCTGGGCAGACAAAGTGTTTGATTTTTGTTTTTATCACTTTCTCTTGGATTTCTTCCATAATTTCAAAAAATTATCTCTTTTAGGTCCAAATGAAATTTCTCTAGTTGATACCTTATTAAAATTTCCAAAAGTCCATCCATAATTAATCTTAGAATACATAATTTTACATTTTTATAACTCACAATTATCGTCTTAGCCTCAAATTCTATTTTCATAAAAGAAAATCCAATAAGTTCCTTAAAATAAATATTCAAGAAAATATTTTATCTAAAAAATGAGCTATTACAATATGTATGCATTGGATGAGTGATTGTTTACTAGTTGTTTTGATGACTTGTAGTTGTTGGTTGTTATTTTTGTTTGCTGATTAGTGACTTGCTTGTCTGATAACTATTTGGTAGTAGTGGTTATTGTCATGCTTGCTTGGTAGTTAAATGTTTTCTTGTTTATTGATCCCTTATGTGTTAATGTCTTAAAGAAATAATTAAAAATAAATTAGATCTTCAAATTCTTTATGAAACAAAAGTAATGTACTGAGACACAAGAAAAAAAGACATAATAAGATTATAATCATGAAAAATGATGCATGTATTGTTTTGTATGTATGTATGTATGTTTGAATATTGCTTGCATGATTGAAAAACTTACTTTATTATATTAAAAATGGAATGAAGTAATGTTTACTAAGTATTTGATTTATTTTAATTTTCTTTGTGTGTTTTCTCCCCCACACAGGAGTACGCAACAGGAAGCAGGCAGCCCAAGAAAAGAGCTTGACAATCTAGGCATAAAAAAGAGAGACATTTTGTTTTATAAAACAAATGTTTCTATTATAAACCTCTTTTATTGTAAAATTATGTTTTATTTTATAACAAAGAGTTTGGCGCACTGGATATGAACTGAAAGATTTAAAAAATGAATAAAATGAATAAACCCCTTTGAAAAATAATTTTGGGGAAAAGAAATGCCACGTAAGTAGGGTCCTACCTTCCTGAGGTTCGGTTCATTACATACTGCCTGTAAAAGAGGTAGTTACTAAGAATCTCTCCTCTAAAAGGAGGAGAGATACTAAAACTCCACGCACTAAAGGTCCAGAAGACTATTTCTCTTTATAAAATTTTTTCTACAGAAACTAATAAAACAACAAAACCACATGCGAACAAAAAAAAAAAAAAGATACAAAACAACACAAAAATCAACTATGGTAGCACATGGACAATATGTACCACACTAGGAGTGAGCATCCACATGATTAAGAAGCACAGTGACTCTGGATAAGCAAAAAATCGCATACGGCGGAAGGACCTCTCCAAACTACGAGGCGTGTGAGATTGAGGAACCCACGCGTGCGGAGCACGTGCCGCTCCGTTCGACAAAAGCTCCGGTCAACTCCAAGATTAGCGAGTGAGGCGAACGATAGCGAGACGCGTGGTGGGATTAGCCACTGGAACTCCATCAACCTGCATCAAGCCAAGACCACCCAAAAAACCCAAAACCCACCTCCAACCTAGACAAAAATAGTGGCCAGGAAAAAGAATAGAGAGAATAAGAGGGGAGCGAACGGAGGGGAATGTGGAGCCAGAGCTCCCCCCCTGACTTAACGATGACAGCAATAGAGTTTTGAGGATTTTGAGGACAAGAGAAAAAGTCAAGAGAGAGAGAGAGAAAGTCGAGAGAGAGAGAGAGAGAAAGTCCATGATATGGTACTCTTTGCCATATACATGCTTGAACGGATATTTCAATTTTTTTTTTTTTGGGCAAGCATTTACATTAAATTAGGAAATATGATTAGTAAAGCTTCAATCCGAATGATTTTAAAATCTTAATTTGTAGCAAGCCAATCTCCACATACCACATATGCACTCTCCCAAAACACAATCTCATCTTAGCCCACATGCACCAAATCCCAACCAATTGCTAAGAGCTTGAGATCCCGAAATAGAAAGTTGAGAAAAGCTTTCCAGCCTCTGTGAACGAAAAGGAACCCTCTAACGAAATGCATACCAACTTCACTTCATCTGCAATCCAAATGTAAGCAAACAAGTGCGCTTGCCACCAAAGTGGATTTGTCGATGGGAGGGTATGAATTTCTTCGAGAGCAACTTAACTCAATGGCTCTCGATCTAGCCACCTTCGAAATCTTAAATCCATCTCACTTCCCCGCTTTTACCTACCCCCACCCCTCACAGCCTGACTTCCTTCTCCAAGTGGTTGTCCTAGATGCACTGAACCAATCTAAATCGAGAATCTTCATCTTTTTATTTGCGCTAATATGATTTTTCGAAGTAGTCTAGTGCAATTTATGAGCTCAGCATAATCAAACTCAATCGCTCTAGATCAGAATTGTTTTGGGATCTCAGTAATTGGTCGAGATTTTGTGTGGGCGGGTTTATATTGTGTTTTGGAAGAGTGCCTACGTGGCATGTGGAGATTGGCTGGCTGCAAAAAAGGGATTTTAAAGACATTCAGACTTTAGCTTCACTCAAATATGATAAATGAGAAGGGAGTGTAATTCCCAACAATCACCCCAAAACAATAAATAATAGTACAAAAAAGGTAGAAAAATGAAAAGGAGGCGGATTTATTTGGGATAAATTTCTTGGAAAGAGACAGAAGAATGTTTGCAAAAAAGCGAATGATGGAACCACCACTAGAAACAGTAGAACCTCTGTTGGAAGTGGCGTTGGAGGCGAGTGCATTGTTACTAGTTGACTTGCAATTATTTTTTGAGTCGTCCAAAATCCATCTTTCAAGATCACTGATTAGGAAAAATAGTAACATATAATAGAAGTTGGAGTCATAAACAAGTAGCCAGTAAAGGACCAACGTCATCGGTGGTGGCGCATCTAAGTCACGCGCTGCTTGGGGAGTTGAATAGTCGATAGATCCAGAGGATCTGAGGCCTCCAATGACAGCGTGTGCCACGCATGTCCTCTAATTTCCCGCCAGATCACGTTAGTGCGTTGAAGATGCCCATGGCCAATGCGTCGTGCGGAAACAAGGTCTTCTTTCGCGGGCATGGAAATCAGTGACTGGGGAGGCTAAGGATGCAGTGCATGCTAATCAGAGGTGGCTGGAAGTCAGAAGATCAACTAGGATCCTTAACACTCTCATTTACAAGTAGGATAATTCTCTCTTAATAAGTGAGTCCAACACAAATAATATTTAATTAACTGAATAAAATATAAACTCAAGATTTGAATTCAAAACTTTTATTGTAAAAATATATGAAATTACAATTTATCTCAAATAATTTAGTTATGAAAAAATGTAGATTATATTTTTTATATTAAATCCTTAACAAGATCTACATCTTTTGTATCATTTCTATCATCCACGAACTCACTACTAGCTGCTATTTGTTATTATAAAAAGAGGACATATCAATTAAAAGAACTACTTTAGTCATGAAAGAGTTTCACAAAAACAAATTCGCAAATTTATATGGCTTAAAATATTATGTTAGATTGTAAATTATTTTTATTGTAAAGTATATATAATCCATCACATAAGTCTATACATCAATTTGTGAATTTAATATTATAAAATTTCTTTATGGACGTAGTACTTAACTACTTATCATCAATCCATTTGGTTGGATCAACTTCTATCAACATACATCTAATAATTTCATCCTTGGACGTAAAAGTATCGAAATGTTCCAAAGAACCGTAGTGAAAAGTTACTTTGATCATTCCATAACTTATGCATACCTTTTACGGGTTCAATACAGGATCCATGCTCCACCAAAGGTTTGGGAAGTTTCGTGGGTACTTACTACTTCCACCGACTTTAGCCCTTTATCATGTGGAAGCTGTAAATTGGTGAGTGTTAAACTTTTACCAGCTCGTATGATGATCATTTGGCAATTGACGTGACTATTGCTAGCTTCTCTTAAATTAATAAGACCCCGTGAATGCCCCCTTGGGGCCCCCTGGACCCCCATGTTTTGGTCATCTCCTATCATATGTCAGAAATTTGGATTTAACCAATCAAATACCACAATAAATATAATAGACCCACATTTTATATATATAGATAAAAGATAAATGTTTTAGTAAAAGAGAGATCTAATTAAAGTAAATTCATTAATTTTTGTATTTTAATGTAATAGATTAAATTATAAAATTATTTTTATTATAAAATAAATTTAACATACATATTATATAAAGATACATCATGCAGTATTCATAGATTTACTTTTGGTCATTCCCTTGGATATTGGGCAGAGTTAAAAGTTTATTTTAGAGGAGTCGAGCAAAGTTAAAATAAAATATATAAAATATTTTTTATTTTTATATAATATTTTATATAGTATAAAATAATTTAATAATAAAATATACAATAAAAATAAAATATATTTAATATAATTTATATATTAAAGAAGTTTATGATATGTCAATAATATGTTATCATGATAAAAATATATTAAAAATACGTTAGAAATCATCCAACTTTTTTTTACCTATAATAAATACATATTATAATATTGTTATATTATTTTATTTTATACGAGATGTATTTTATTTTTAAATTAGATCAAATTTTATGAATGAGGACTAAGATACTTTTTAAAGAGAGAGACAATACAAGATAATATTAATATTATTTTATTAAATCATAAAAAATTAACTAATATTATATTTTTTCTTGATAAAATATTTTTTCTTTTTTAGGGGTGGGGCCAGGAGAAGGGGGGCCATGCCCCAACGTGGCTTCTGCCTTGGATTTATTTGCTGATCATTTTGTTAAATTGTAAAAACTCTCATAATCGCTAAAATTTAAAACCACAATTAATCTTCTTCCCAATTCAAGGGGCTTTATTATGCGAGGATCTTCTAGATGAACTTGAGAGTAGTTTCCTTTCCATGACACTTGGTGAATGCCTGATATATATGTATTACGGACTGATCTGCGTACCAATGTCTTTATACAATGTATCCTTTCATTTGTGATCAATTATAGCATTCTCATGATCTCCAAAGAAAAAAAAAAAAAATTATAACATTATCTTTTAAATCAGTTTTTCCTTTTTGTGGCCAAATTCCTATTGGGGATATCATTTTAATTATCATGCTACGGAAAGAGTTAAAGCCCATTGAATTAATTGATCAGCAAATAATTATGGCGTAGAAAATATTATATCATCATTGAAATGTTTTTTTTAGCATCATTATTGTCAATGAGCATTAACAGATGTATATGATACGCCATCATTCAGATTTTATTTTATTTTATTTATTTGCTCGGTTTAGAATATTGGCATTGATTTCATAAAAAAAAATCAAATTTGATAAGAAGTATAATTTTGATGAGAAACACACATCTCCACATCTATAATTTTACATTGAATTCATCATCAGACCATCAAAATAAATATAATAATATATTTTTTTAAAAGAATATTTTTAAATGTTTTTTTATATTTTATAAACATACTAACCATATGTATATTAATAATTTAATTTAATATTTAAATTATTATTTTCAACAAATTTTTTTAGAACTAAAATAATAAAAATATAATAAAAGGTGAATATTTGGTAATGCGAAAGAGAAAGAAAAAAGAAAATGAAAGGGAAGGAGAAAATGTAGGAAAATAAAATATACTAACCAAATATTATAGAGAATGAATAGTGACCCTCCAAATTTGAAATATAAGATTAATTTTATTGTAGTTCAAAGTTAAATATTTGAAGTTTGATGAGACAAATGTGAAGTCGTTTTTAGTATAAATCATTAAATTTATATTTGATGAGTCATTTGATAAGATCAATACCAATACCAGTGAAATTAATCTCACCTTTTAAATTTGAAGGGTCACTATTCACCCTTATAATATTTATTTAGTATATTTTATTTCCCTATATTCTTTCCCTTTTTTTGTCTTTTTTCTTTCTCCCGCTTTACCAAATATTCACCTTTTAATATTTTCTTATTATTTTAGTTTTAAAATGTTTTGTTGAAAATAATAATTTAAATATTAAATTAAATTATTAATATAAATATGGTTAGTATGTTTATAAAATATGAAAAAATATTTAAAAATATTATTATTTTATTATTTTGATGAATTTAATTATGAGTCTAATATAAAATTATAAATATAAAAATGTGTATTTCTCATCAAAATTAATTTTTTTTAATCAAATTTTGATAATTTGATTAACCAAATCAATGTCAATATTCTTATACTCTCTCGATCTGTACGTATTCTGTACGTGCCAAAAAAGGTTTTTATTATGGTAAGTACGTTGGAAAAGATAAAACCAAACAGCGCATATATTTTTTTAAATTTTTAAAAAACTTAATACTTTTATGAAATTATACTATTATATTAATTAGTTGATAATAATTATAGAATAATTGTGTCCATATGATTATTTTGTTTTCTTTTAAATAAAGAAAGAGAGAATTATGTATGTGGGTGAAGATCACCTACCTACAAATAGGCTGTGTGAATATTGTACCGACAGCATTCCAATATATGGGTGGATTCAAATGTTGATTTTCAAGTCTCTAGTTTGTTTCCAACGGTCTCACGCTTCACACACAGTAACAGAGTCAGAAATGTGTTTTAGGAGGCCAAGTAAAATTAACACAAAAATATATAAAATATTTTTTATTTTATTTATATACATTTTTTTTATACAGTATAGAATAATCTGATATTAAAATTTATAATAAAAATAAAATATATTTAATATAACTTATATATTTTTAAAAATATCATATATCTAGAACATATCATCATAATAGAAAAATATTAAAAATATATTAGAAACCATCTAAATTTTTTATTTTTTATTTTTATATATAATAAAAATATATCATCATGTTATTATATCATTTTATTTTATATGAGATGTATTTTATTTTTAAATTAAATTAAATTTTATAGAAAGAGACCAAGATAAATTTTAGAAAATGAGCCAATATAAGATAAAATTAATATTTATCCTACTAAATTATAAAAAAAATTAACTTATATTATTTTTTTTTAAAAAGAATATTTTTTTATTTTTTTTTAAAGAGTGGTGGGGCCAGGGGGTAGGGGGTCCATGGCCCCACTACCCCAACGTGACTCCACCACTGTTCACACATTATGTATGGGGAAGTTTTCTGTATGTGAAATGTCGATACCGGAAATGATCGAAAGAGATCTAGTTAAACTAAATTAAACTAAAATAGATATAATTATTTATAACATTTTAATTGTAATTAGAAAGATTATTTATAATGCAAATAATCTTTTTAATTATAATTAAAATATCACAAATGCTACTATTTTTTTATTATTCTTCAATGAAATAGCGATAGATGGCATAATGAGTCAGCGGTTTAACCAGTCTGATTCGGTCTGATTTTGGACAAAATCTAGAACCGAACCGGTATTATCGATTTTTTAGTTTTTAAAATTGATTATGTACCAATTATCCTCCAAAACTGGTAGTACCGATTTTACCTATTCCAGTCTGGTTTTTTAGTTTTCATCTGGTCTATATTAATTTATTAGATTATTAATATATATATTAGTATTAGTTATAATGATTAGGATAATCATATATTAGTATTTGTTATAATAAATTTGATTTTTTATAATTATATCACTAATAGTTATAGCTAATATTATTAGTATTAGCTAAAAATAATAATATTTGTATTACTATATCATTATTTTATATGTAATTATTTAATATAATAATTTATATATAGACTTAAAGTATATTACTAATAGTAATATAATATTATATTATTAGTTTTAGATCATAAAATGTAGATTGTAACTAATTTATACTATATATTAATGTATAAAATATTGTATATAATTTAAAAGAAAATTTTATATTACATATTATATTAAAAATAATTAATTTAAAATATATATTATATTAAATCAGTCCTGTCTAATTCGATTCGATTTTAAAAAATTTAAAACCAAAACCTAATCCGTATTTACGGATTTTGACATTATGAAAACTGATTACAGATCAATACCGACTTAAAATCAGATCAATTTTACTGATTTGAACTGGTTGGGTCCGATTTGCCCGTTTTCTATGTTTTTCTTACACCCCATTAATGACATCTCAAAAAGAAGACTGCACGCCCTCGTATAGTACTCACTTGATTATGATCGTATCCAAACATGCCATAATTAGGATCACCATCGGCTAGGGGTGTTCATCCGGGTTCCGGATTTGGGAATCCGGAACCCGGATTCAAAATTTCTTTAAATATTTTTAAAAAAAAATTTAAAAATATTAAGAAATAAATAAAATATTAAACCGGGCCGGGTTGTATCCGGCCCGGATGAACACCCCTACGGCATCGGCCAGATTTGTTGAACCTAGCTAATTGCATCCGAAGGTCTTCCAGTCTCTGGTAGTGTGTGTTCAGTGTTTTTATATGAAGAATTATATTTATAATCATTATTTCCATCGTCCACTCAACATTCTTTAATATGATATTAAATAATTAATTCATAAAAAAATATAATAAATAATTTCTAATCATTAAATATTACATCATAAAATGGTGTAAGAATAAAAGTATGATGTCTTTTAAATAGTAAATTGAGATGAAAGTTAAATATTAAATAAAATATTATTAGAATAATTTTTTTAATATTATTATTTTTAAATTTGAAAAAGTTAGATTATTCATTATATTTTATATTAAATAATTTATTCATAATAAGAATATAATAAATAATCTTTAATTATTAAATGCTACATCATGAGATGGTGTGAGAGTATATAATAGTAGGGTATCGTTTAAATGATGAGTTAAGATGTGATAAATTAAGATAAAAATTAAAAATTAAATAAAATATTATTAAAAAGCAACTGAGAAAGATGTTTCGATTATGAAACAGAAAATAAAAGATAAATACTAGTATGACTTCCAAATATGTCCACACAATGTGCCCCTTCAAATATTTTATTTATTAATAGCTAAGGAAATGATTGTTAGTGAATTTGAATTTGTTTTCTTAATAGTTAAGGATGTTTAAAAAATATTTAAAAGAGAAAAAACTATTTATATTTATGTGTATATATTAAATTACATTTAATGCACACACTAGCATTACCTCAAATAAATCTAGCTTTTCATGTTTTGCCATGTGAGACTACAGATCCAGATATTAATGACCAAGAAAAAATTACTTGAACAGATAAAAATGACTTGATTGAAGTTTTTATTTTTTATTTAATAATTAAGAAAGTAACTATAAGCAAATTTATATATTTTTATTTTTTATAAATATTTAAAAAAAATGTATAAAAAGTGATTGAAATAGAAGAAAAAAATAAAAGAAAAATATGCACGTATGGGTCAAATTTATTGAGTAGCATTACCCTAATGGCAAGCACTCCTGCAGCCGGCAAATACCTTAGCATTCATCTCTTTCTCTCTCATCATCTAACTACCAACGTAGCACTGACGTCATCCAGTTCGCTAAAAATGTTAGCACCTGCAAGGCTGCAAGTAATCCCAACCACATGATTTTCGTCCAAATCAAAACGCATAAGGCTCCTTTATATCATGAGATAGGTAAAATAAAATTTAAAAAAATTATATTAAAATTATATTTTATATGAGAATTTAAAAAAATATAATGATGAATTTAAAATAAGTTAGAATGAGTTCAACTCATCTCCAAACTCATTTCCGACTGACCCTCTTGAGAAAAGCAACTCGTTGTAGGAGACGGCGCTGGTCGACACCGCCCACCCCATCGAGTTACGGCAGGTTCCGGCGAGTTCACTCCTATGACGGCGACTCACGGCGATCTCCGACAAAGTCCTGACAGCCTTAAATTCGAAATTAGTTCGTATCGGCCACCACCGCCTCGAGCAGTTCCATTCGGCTGAATGTCAAATCTCCCTAAAATTCATTTTCATTTTATTCTTTTATTGTGTTTTTTATTGTGTTTTTATTCTTTTATTGTGTTTTTTATTATATTTTTTTATTGTGTTTTTTTTAATTATATTTTTAATTATTTTTTGATTATATTTATTGTCAAAAAACAGCCCAAAATAATTGGGCTGCTTTTAACTCTGGAGACAGTCTGACCATTACTCTTATATTAATCACACGTATTTTTATAAGAAAATTTATACTCGTCATTCTCATATTATATATTATATATAATTTTTTATTTTTCTTCTTATTAAATATGCAATGTATAGATAAAAAAAAAATAGAAGAAATAAATTAATATATTAAGAATAAAACAAAAATAATAAATATGGTATATATTATGTGGGAATGATGAATAAAAAAACTCTATTTTATAAATTATTTATGTGAATCCTATTTTTTAATAAGATAATAACCTATTCCTTTAAGTTTTATCACTTTTAATCAATTAAAATATAATGTTTAACTTTTTATTACATATATAAAATATATCATATCAATTAAGATATCTAATTTTAAAAGAATAATATTATATAGAGTTTTAGAATATTGATATTGGCTACATCAATTTTTTTTTCAAAATTTGATACAAAGTATAAATTTAATGAAAAACTAACACCTCTACATATATAACTTCACATTGAATTTATTTTTATATTCATCAAAATCATAATATAATATATAATTTATAAAACTAACAAACACATCTATAATTTATTTCCCAACAAACATATTAAAAAATAATAAAAAAATATTTTGATGGGTGAATAGTAATTCTTCAAATATAAAAGATGATGGACAATTATTATAGCTCTAAATTTGAGTGGATAGGGTTTGATGAGTCCAATATAAGATTATTTCATATTTGATGAGTTCAATAATGAATTCAATACGAATGCTATCAAAATATACAAATCATACGCATTTCTTTTGAAAAAAAAAGTAAAATCTATTATTATTATAATTTTTTTTATACGTAACCCAAAATTATCACGAATTTTTTTAAAGAAGTGCATAAGATTTATATATTTTAGATTTTTAAGATTACAAATATCATTTCTCATTTTGAAAAGAATATTAATAAATACAATTTTAATTTGTACATTCTTCATGCACTCTATTTAAAAGAAAAATAAAATTGACTTATTAGAATGATAATTTTTTATGTGAATTTAAGATTTATCAAATAAAAGAAAAAGTACGCAAGACTTATTATATTTCTAGTTGAAAAATAATGTTATTTTAAATAAATAAATAAAAAATACTACGTACGTATCTAATATCTATGTTATGAAAGTATCTACTGATCATGATACCGATACTTGTGTGATCCGAATATCAAGATTTCTCCCGCTGAAATAAAAAGTAAAGATTAACGAAAAGTACAGCATCCCAGGTTTATATATCCAAAGAAGCAGACGTTCCTTTCACTCTCGAAACCAAACTTTTCTCTCTCTCACATCCACACTCTCGTCCTCTCACACACGCACACACAGAGGCACGACGTTCCTCCGATTTCTCCCGAGATTATCGCGGACGAGTGGTTGAACATGGGAAGAGAATGAGGTGCAACCAGCAATCATGTCCCTCTCGTGTTCCGACTGCTTCTCCGACCTACTCTGCGGCGAGGAATCCGGCTTCCTGTCGAGAGATTCGCCGGAATGCTCGTCGGACCTCCTCGAATCTCGGTCTTGCGGCGAGGAATCGATAGCAGATTTCATCGAGGACGAGCGGAACTTCGTGCCGGGGTTCGATTACCTCGCTAGGTTCCGGTCTCAGTCCCTGGACGCGTCCGCGAGAGAAGAGTCCGTTGCATGGATTCTGAAGGTACTATTCCATTTTCCACTTCGTTGTTGTACGTAGCCTGTAAATTATCGGACGCTGAGTTGTCCGATTTTACTGCAATGCCACCGGAGCATGTTAGTTACGTAGTTTGAGCTAAGTCACGCAGCCGGTTCCTTTCAACTCGAATCGGAGGCGTAGATCTGAGTCGATCAGCTCAGAGCCGCCGGCCTCCAGCCGATAGGCTTGGTATATTTCACTCATGTAAATATTGTGTTTGCAGGTTCAGGCTTATTACAATTTTCAGCCATTGACGACGTATCTCTCCGTGAACTACTTGGATCGGTTCCTTTATTCTCGTCGCTTGCCGGTAAATCCCCGTCAACGTTAAGCTAATTAATTAATTAATTAAATAAATACAGTGCGAATAATCTGGTCGAGGTTCTGTCAGTAACTATTCTTCGACTATTCTGAACTCGCAGGAGTAATTATTTTGACTTATCAACCATCCTCTAATTGCATCTATTATTAAACAAAAAAAGAAATCATGTGATTGAATAATCACGCTCGATCATATTTATTAAAAGAACAATAGTCAATAAGAAAGACAAATGTTATCATTCTTTTGTTATTTATTTGACATGATAGCAAATGAAGGCTAAATTATAATGAAAAATATTAGGAAGAAGTTATTTTTAAGGGGACTCACTCACGTAAATAATAATATATAAATAATTATTATTTATATTACTATTTATATGATAATATATAAATAATTATTATTTATATTACTATTTATATGAGTGAGTGTTCTTAAATATGATTTTTTATCATTATTTTTGTATTACGATAATAAGATAATAATTAAAAAACAACAAATAATATTTATCAATAGAAAAGTAGTTATCACTTCTAGAGATAAATATAAAAATATAATCAAGATTATATATATAAAATTAGATAAAATTGTACTATAAAGTAATGTGAATGATTTTTTACACTGTGACTTTCGAATTAGCTACAGTATAAAGTACGCTTTGCTAGTTCTATGTGATTATGCCTTTTCTAAGCATTGTTATAGATTGACGTATTTTTGTCCCAGCACGTGGGAACACGCCCATTTGTGATTTGTGTCACTCCACCATATATGGCACGTACAAGCTATGCAGATGGAATATTCAACGTCCTTATTTAACAACTATTAATTGATTGTTTTGTTATTATTAGTTTGATTAAATTTGTCTGTTCTTTTGTCAGCATACAAACAGGTGGCAATTGCAACTATTATCTGTTGCTTGCTTGTCGTTAGCTGCTAAGATGGAGGAACCTCTGGTTCCCTCGCTATTGGATCTTCAGGTATGCGCGTTTGAACTAGTAGCATTTCTTATCCAATTCCTGTTCAATATTTAGTAACATATATATAATGCAATATTGTATATATATCAATATAGGTGGAAGGTGCAAAATATATTTTCGCACCCAGCACGATTAGTAGGATGGAGCTCCTTGTGCTTAGTGTTCTGGATTGGAGGCTACGATCCATCACGCCGTTCAGCTTCATCGGCTACTTTGCATGCAAGCTGGATTCAACTGGAACTCATTATGGGTTTCTAGTTTCCCGGGCGACCGAAATTATTTTATCTAATATACAAGGTAATGTATCAATGCATTTAAGCGCACTCTTTTGTTTATGAATATATTGACAGCCATTAATTAAAAGAATACTTTTTGTTTTAATTGGTCTTTTCACGATGTCCACAGAAGCTAGCTTTCTTGAATATTGGCCATCTTGCATTGCTGCCGCATCCATACTTTGTGCAGCTGGTGAAATTCCAAATTTGTCTCTCGTCAATCCTGAACATGCTGAATCATGGTGTGATGGACTACACAAAGTGAGCATGCATGTAATTGTGGTTATCATAAGCATGTCTGATCAATACAAACTGGCCAGTATATATCTATATATATACCTATTCAAAATATTTATCAATTTTTTTTACAGGATAAAATCATCGGATGCTACCGGCTAATGCAAGAATTTGTTGTTGACAATAGCCGGAGGAGGCCTCCAAAAATCTTGCCACAGCTTCGAGTTACCATTAGCGGGAGAGTGAGGTCTAGTGACTCATCTTCATCATGCACATCATCATCTAATAAGAGGAGAAAATTAAGTAACTGCTTATGGCCGGTAGATGATGAAAAAGGAAACTCAGAGGAAGGGTAAGTGAAAGGGGAAAAAAAAAAGAAAAGAAAATGAGGGTCCAAGTTGTCTAGAAACCTCATATATATAGTTTTTGAAAGGGTTTTCATATCAAATTTACTTGAGTGATGGTGTAGATTATATAGAGTGGTACATAAATATAATGCATGTGAGAGAGTTTGGTGGGTGTGGAGATGTATTATATATTATTATTTCTTTTAATGGGTGGGCATCGCCATTCATTAATAATAATAATGGCTTTGCACATTCCCGAGGGAGTGAGAGGGATTTGCTTTTTAAGTATTTTGGTACGAGAGTGAGTACCAAAAAGTGAGTGACAGAGAGAGATGGAAGTTTTAATGGAGGAGTGATGGAGTGTGAAAGAAGTGGAGAGTTGAATTCAAAGGGGGTGTTGATTATTGAATGAAAGAAGGGACGGTGGGGGGGCCTTGTTCTATAGGGTGGCGGAAAGGTCGGGTTGGGCATGCAGTTTAATGGGATTCACGAGTCAAGCTTCTCATCTAGCCACCATCATTGCTTCCTTCACAACTGCTGCGTCTTTTCATGATGGGGAGGGGAATAAGCTGCTTGCCTCCATTCCATTTTTATTTGTTTCTGTTTCTTTTCGATTTTTTGTGAGTGGCTTGTGTGCACACGCTTTATTTGTGTGACACACACGTGTGTATGAGTGCTTTTTTGGCGGCAACTGCCTTTTCTTTTTTGTCTTTTATTTTTCTTAAAATATTCGGCATTGGGCTCAGCCTAACCTTACCAAATTTCTCTTTGGAGTACTGTGTTTGGTACACGTGTGTATACTTCTTTTATTTTTTATTTGTTCTTTAATTTGTTTTTTTGGGGGAGATAGAGGTGATCAAAGTGAAACCTCTTGTAGTGGCCTAAGTTCGGCCTAACAAATAAACAAAGGTCTTTGGGGCCTTTTTTTTCCTGCGTGCTGTATTTGATCGATACATCGATTTAATAAATCATTTTCTACATATATAATATTTATTTCATCTCTCTCTGATCTCTGTGCGTGTCATAATTGGCACGTGATTGACAAAGAAAACTTTGTATCTTTGCCATTTGTTTTACCACTGTATCCATATCATATTAACTTTTCAAGATCCCAAAACTGGATCTGGAGTCTTCTGATGAGTATATATGGAAATGTGAATTGAAGAGAGACTGGAGGATGAACGGTCCCGCTGGCAATAAAGACGGTTCATTCATCAGTACTGACAATGACTTCTTCATTATTCGGTAGTCGGTACCTCTCGTTGCCTATTCAGTGGCTTTTAATGCTTTTTATACGTACATGATTATGATATGAGCTGCAGAGAACTAGATATATCATCTGTCTCGCAACTCACATGCACCCAATGTTTGTATATATAATACAATATCTATAATACTAAGGTTTCTTCTATACCAGGCAGCTCCATATATATATATATATATATATATAGATATTTCAGTACTTCCTATGATAATCGTGTACGTACGTATAAGTCTAGATCATCGTATATTTGGTCAAACCTTATCTTCATGTGAAAATTAATGGACAACGCCGGGAGATCAAAGGCTGAAAGTGGGTGCATGGCAATTAATCATGATAGATTTTATATTAATATAATCTTTTTAGAAAGCCAAGCTAGGTCTTAAAAAGCATCTTTTAAATTAGGGTTCCTAAACTACAAAGGGAAAAGGCCGAGCATTTGTCATTTAGCCCCAGATTCCCGACAGGAGTATATTATTTTTGCATGTAGTAACAATAGCACAATGGCCCCCATCTCTGTGCGCGCGTAAAAAGAGGGGGCTCTCCATGCATTTTTAGCCATTTGTCCTGTAATTATATCCCCTCCATATGGGTGATGACAACAAGTTATCAGCAATGACGAAGCAGGCGCCAGCTCCATCCCACACCCCCACCTCCAATTATTTATAAAAAAATTCTATCTCCAAGTCTTTTTCTTTATTTTATTATTATTTTTTTTTTATGATATTGGAACCATGCATCCCATGGCAGAGTTTTTGGGATTCATTCATGAAACACAGCAACTCACGTTATGATCATCTCCCAATATTTTAAATCACAAATTAATTATAGGGAGATTAATCGAATTTCAAGTTCATCTTTACATCGAGTCTAGTAAAAAATCATCAATGTTTTGACTTTTTTCTTTTCAAAAATTTTAGTGGTCCCAATAATAACTATTTAACTCTTGCACATCAAAATCATGGCCACTGCCTCAATCGACTACACTATAGTGATTAAAAATATAGCAAACATGCTTGCACAATTTTCTGCCACTAGTCTATTTTTCTCCATTTTCTCTTTTGGACGGATGCTTTGTATCATCGACAATTTCATTGGATCAAGGACAAATGAATTAGGACCACCCTGATTGATAAAAGTACAGGTCCTGATCTTTCCTGCATATATATATATATATATAGAGAGAGAGAGAGAGTACAGATAAAGATAATTAGCGATCACTTCATTTTTCTTATCACAGCTTTATAAAGAGCTTAGCTTTTGGCTTGTTCATGCAATGTGGATCCCATACTCCACGGTGTGGGAATCCACATCATAATATAAAATCATCTATCCAGAAATTATTCTTCCAATTAAGTAATCATTTATCGAAATGAAATGTGGCATTTCCTCATTCGTTGGGGCAGCAGCTCAGGGGTGGCAATGAAATGAAGCTTTGGACTAACATGATCAATTAATGTCAGACCCACAATCTTAAGTTCCCAATAAAAGGTTCATGACCCAATTCTAAACAAAACATGACAAGCTGGTTTGGCGACCAACAACCCACAAGTACTGTTATCAAATCATAATAGCCCACCTCGATCGTGCTCCATAATAAATGACAATTATTAATTAAACTGCTTGATTTTAATTAAAAAAGCTTGATTAGGAATTGGACACTTCGTGGATTAATGCGGATGACTATACGTACCCTTCAAAATTAATTATTCATTCACATATTCAACACGTCCCGGCCAGCTTATAATTACTCAAATATCCCATCTCTTTCACTTTAAAATCTTGATTTTGGATTGAAAAATATCATACAATACATCTTCATCTATTCTTATCTTACTATACTGTCGGTGTAAAGTTAATTTATTAATTTATTAAGTACTCAGTTATTTAAAAAAATAAGAATTGATCTGATTGATAGATAATATAATAATATATATCGCATCAATATCACACACAAGATATAAAACTCATTATCTTTTTTTTAGCTATATAATAGATATACATATAGTTCCTTGCTTGACATAATAATGAACGTAATGGCCGTTATTTTTTATTTTTGAAAAGAAGAAATGACACTTCCAGCTTTCATTAGAAAGAAATAGCAAATGTAGATTACAAGATTGGTTGATGAATTAGAACAATCTCCCCTTCCGGTAGCTGGCGTGCAGCCTTTGCTAGACTATGAACTTTATAATTACAACTTCTCTTTATATGGGTTACCTGCCAATTCAGAGTAGATAGAAAATTTAAAGTATCATCTATAACAAGACCCACAATATCACTTCTATTAGATTTCTTAATTCTAAGCTCTTGCACAACTAGAAGGCTATCTCCCTCTAAAACAACACGTTGAAGATTCAGATTGTTAGTTGGGAATATTAACAAATATTTAATATTCATATGTTTTAGTTGCTGAAGATAGGCACATGGTAAAACTTGAGCGTGTGAAACTTTAACATGCATGATACTGGCTTCCAAATCCGTAAAAGGGGGAGTTGTTTCAATGCTGACTTTATGCCATCTCATTGGTGATTGGATATGGAAAGGTGGAGCCTACGAGGAAGTGTTTGGATTTTGTCAGCAGTTGGTTCCCCACCATTATCCCCTACATGATTAAGCTATCCCAAGTGATAGCATATGAGGTCATCAATACTTTGTAGTGTTTTACATTAATGATCAAGTGGACTCTATAATTTTCCTATTAAACTCAATGGAAAGATGTTACAATCAAAAGAAAAACATTTCCCCACGCATCTGATCTCCTTTATTCTCTACATATAATGCATATATGGTTTATACTTTATATATCAAGTGTGGAATCCAAGGTATAAAAGACCCAAACTAAGCCAAAAGTTCTTTTTATCTCCCAATGAAAAGACGGAGTTTAAAGAGCATAGGGAGCAGAATGTACTAGCTCTTTACCCAAAACTTTTTTAGGGGAATTTTCGGCTTTAGATGGGCAATGACAAAGATAGAGGACCACTAGAATTCGTCTTTAAGAGATGCATTTTAATTTGGTGAAAAAGCTATAGGCCCCTTGGAGTACTAAAGGGTTTCAAAAGCTAGAATAAATGATGCTGAATCCACAGATATGGTTCGTGATTTTATGCTGAATGCAAGACACAGCACCACTCTCAAGTAAATGGGGTACTCACTGACTCAGTGTCCCCGTCCCATGTTAAATTCTATTGCAAAAAGAAAAAGGGAGAGGGAAAGGAAAAGCAATTGATGATGAAAAAGAAAATTTGGATTATATAATTAATAATTATATATATGATCCCCATCTACCTGCAAAATATATACCTTGTCTCTAACTATATATTTTCTGAGCCTCAACATGAGGTTCATATATATATATATATATATATATATATATATATTCCTTACCCAAAAAAAGACAGGAGCTGCATATATTCATGTGTGCCTATGCATGTATTATGGGGTTGGTTTTTTTTTCACATCATTGTCACCAATCAAAGCTTATGATCATGACCATATATAAATGTATATATGTTGGTTTAATAACTAATAAAATGTACTCATACCGATACATAGGTGCTTTGCTTTGGTAATTGAATTCATGTCTTGTCTTGATCTATATGTCTTTTATTGCTAGGCGCTGCACTATAGTTCAAGTTTTTTTCCTCTCAACACTGTGTGATTAATATAAGGTGGTAGTTATTGTGAAGACTTCTTGTTTAGGGGCTACTATATATATATAAAGTTAAACTTTTGAAAGGGTGAGCCCGCATGTTGGCTTTTCCAACCCATGCACGTTACACTCTTTAGATGCCATGAAAAGAAGAAGACGAAAGATATAGATTGAAGGATACATGGGATCAAGAGTTAGCTACAAATCTCGAGGGAGCGTGGTGCATCTTCTTTTATGCTTTGTGCTAGTGCATGCATGCCTGGACCTCCCCATTTTGGAAGAGTGACCACTCTTATAAAGATCAGTAGTCTTCCCCTTAATCATAAAAAATAAGAACCTTGCCTTAAATATCATGAACAGTTTATAATGATCTTTACATTAATTTGCGAGGCTGGCCCATGCACAAGTAAATTAGAAGCATTTACATAAAATCATAACATTTTAGCAGTCATCTTAATTATCATTGATCTAGTACGTAGAAAGAGGGCAAGATCATGATAAAAAGAACAAAAGCTAGCTAGCTAGCCTGATTTTGAGATGTCATCATGCATTTAGATGGGATCGAGGTGGAAAAAACATGGCTGCTTTAGCCAAAAGCCTTGTCATGCCCAAAACTTACTTTTGAAAGAACTATATCATGATGATAAGGAAAGTTCATGACTTGGAAATGCTTTGATTAGATGGATGCGAGAGGAAAAGTAGTGTAATGTTTACACCTTCTACTGCTCATTCTCTTATTATATAAAGATTAAGATAAAAAGATAAACTTTTACTCTTTCTTTTGTCTGATTATGAGTCGTACTTCACCTTTCTTCTTGTAAGCATTAATTCATTACAAAAAAATAAAATAAAAGTTTATGTACGTTTGTTTCATATATATTATTTCATACTTTAATAAACAGTTTGGTTAACCATGATATGTATACCAAAAAAAATTCTACTCATCATTCACACACTTCACAATATAGTTCTTTATTTTATTTTTTTCTTTTATGTACTCATGGATAATAAGTAGAAGAAATAAATTAATTTAGGAAAAATAAATAAAATAAATAAATATAAGGTTAGTATGTGAGATAATGAGTAGCAATTAAAGCTCAATCATAAGGTGCACGCATTCCACATGATCAATATCGATCCCACCACGAAAAAGAAATCCTCCAACTTCACCTAAGGAATATGCATATAAACGCGTGCTCTCATATATATAACACATATGCATACATATATATATGCATTTATTATTATATAATAGACTTTTTTATTTTAAAGAAAATGAGAGCTGGTGCGGGCAACCAACGAACTATCCTCGAGGATAGTTACGTATGTTACATTTTTTGCCACATAGTATATTGGTCGAAAATATACATCAGTCAATCGCAACTAATTTTTTGGCCATGATTTGTTGTTCGTCAGACATTTGTCAAATGTCGAATATAATTCATGATTACGTATGTTATATCCACAAAAACCAATTTTCGTGACAAAATGTATATTTTTTGTGACGAGATTTTTAGTTGCTAAAACATATGCGTTTCGTGGAAAAAAGGCTTCACACCCTTATAATGGTGGTGCCATTACATTAATTATCCACCAAGATGCTAGTTGGAAATTAACTCTCTACGCGTTGCCTTTTGTCAAAAAAACTTTGGCTATGGTCAAGTATTGCTGGTAAAAGATAATTGCAACGTTACTCTATAGTCATGAATGATTAATAGTGATGTAAATTATTCAAGTAAATTGCATATTTCCTGTGAATAGTGTCACCCCAAAGTGGTACATTTCATTAAGTATTTCGTGATAATTATTATGGCTAAATGATGTAAGCCACCAAGAGTTTCCATTACATTATGTTTTTTGTGATGCTTCTATTTTGTAGTCATTGAAGGTTCGGCATCCATTGTTAGTGGGAATATATTATTTCTCACATACATATAATTGCACAAGTTAACTGTCTCTATACACATAAAATAAATTAGTTTTACACACATACACATAATTGCACAAGTTAAATCTACCGATCCAACATATACATAATAAAACAAGTTCACGTGTGTTCATCCATTATGCCAATTACCAACATGTTTTAGGTCATGAATAATAACTGGAGCTAAGGCTGTAAAAAGACCAAATCGGACTGGTGGACTGAACCGGATCGAGACCGGACCAAATGAAATTCGGTTCCGTCCGGTCCAATTTATATATGGTCCGAATAATTCTAGTCCGGTCCCCGTCCAGGGGATTTCTCCCCTGGACCAGACCGAACCGAACCAAACTCCCACCATATTTTATATATATCTATGTATATATAAATAATAGTATATAAATTATAATATTAATATTAATATAGATTAATATAATAACATATTAATATATAATATATATTAACATATTAATATATAACATATACTTTTATAATATTAACATATTATAATTTATAATAGTTGACTAGTTGTAATATAAAAATATAAATTATAGTATATCTATATAGAGTATTAGTAATAACTTATAAGTAATAAGTATATTATTATTATTTAATATATTATTATTAATTTATCACTATTTACTAACATATAAATATATAATATAGTAATGTAATAGTATTATTAGTGATTTGTTTTTCCTTTTTTTTATTTAAATTATTTTTCTTTTGCCATTTTTTTAAGAGTAAGTGTTTTTAATATTTTTTTGACTTAAATATGTGATAAATATGTAAATTGGGTTGAAAATAATTAAATTTAGGCCAAAAAAATATTTGATAATTGTAAAATTTTAGATTAAATTTAGTCCATTAAATCATATGTGGTACCCCTGGGAACCGGACCGCCCCTGGACCGAATTGGACCGGACCGGTATGGACTGAATAGGAGTTCAGTCCGGTCCAGGGTGAGAGAATTCTTAGATCGAATAAAACCGGTCTATAAATTTTCTGAACCGAACCGGACCGGACCAGATCATTTACACCCCTAATTTAAGCTTGCAAATGTAACATCTAGTTTGATATCAATAAGAAATTCTTGAACCACAATAAACCTCATGTATAGTAGCTGTCTTAGCTAAATTGTCACTTCCCAATCAACAACAAAAGCTATTGCTGCATTGCATGTCGTCTCCTTTATCCAATCTATGATCTGGAACCACGCATTGATCTTTTTCCACATTTCTTGAAAACCTAAATTAATAAATCAAATGTATAACAACCATATCATCACAAATTTCCAAAGTGTTGAGGTTTATAAATTAGAGATGTCCATTGAATATTTTAAAGTTTTGTGTGGACAATTTAATTGAGATAGGCATGCAATAAAGTGAATATTTATGAATGGGCATGCAATGCTAGTTGCATGAAGATGGGCATGCAAAATCCTATATCATTTTGAAAATGATATGGCATATTCCTCTTTTCACAAATTTTGTAGCATATAATGCCCAAAAAATAATCAATCTAGAAGGACCAACTAGTATAATGTTCTTCTTTCAGTTTTACTACAGTAAGAGAACCAATATCCAAAAATAAATTTAATAACCTGCTACCATAAACCTAACCTAATTTAACATTTCATCAATGCTCTTAGCATCATTGAAATGTCAACAGTATAAATATTTGGTTGAGTGCAATCTTATGAGCTACTAGATCTATGACATTTAGGTTGTATACACATCTCTACACATATGCATCAATGAACGTGCCACTGACCATTAACCATAATTCTTCTAATCTGATTTTCATCTCAAGGAAACTTAAATTAATAAAGACACATTTTTATCAACCATATCAACTCCCTATCTCAAGGTACATATATTTATAAAATAAAGTTATCCATCAAATCTTTTACAGCTTAATTGTGTGGACAATTTAGTTGAGATAGGCATGCAATACATAGAATATCTAAGAATGGGCATGCACTGCTAGTTGCATGAAAATGCACACGCAATATGCTATATCACTTTTTCAAAATATAGCATATTCCTATTCAAAACATTCTTGATAGCATATTGCATGCCTAAACAATATGCAAGTATAAGTTACAATTGTTTTATGTGCATCCTTAGATATTACTGCAACAATAGAAAACCTATATCTAAACAAAAAATAAAAAAATGCTCCCACTTTATATGAAATTAACATTTTATCAATGCCTTTAGCATTAATGAAAACTTGGACAGTGTAAATATGTGTCTAGAATGTGTAATTTTATCAACTACTAGAGTTATGACATGTAGTATAACTCATTAGCAACCAATACTATATCACATATTGGAAGTTATTGTGAAGATTTATTGCAAATGGTAAGTTTGCATGTATATTTCTTGTTTAGTTTTTACTACCTAATCTATCGGATCACACTAGTTCACATTATGAGTTTTGTCAATAAAGCCTGATCACATAGCTATATTCATCATTAAACATGGACCACGTTGGTCCATATTTTAATGATACCTGTCTAAATAGGAACATGATAGTGGACACTAATATTGTGAAATTCCCACATGGTACGTAGACATTGACTGCTAGGGACTCAACCATTATATACAAGTTGCGTGCACATCTATATTCAACAAAATAGTGCTACTAACCATCAATTTTCTGTGTTAATCTGATCTTTAAATATGCATTACTCGTCAGATTTTGGTCTAAACATCATCTGAATTATTACCATGTTATTTATGGTTAGCTAACAGTAACATAACTGCTAAGCACATTAACAAAAAATGCAAGAAATGCCAACTAGTTTTAAATTTTGTAACCCTATTTACTATGGAATGTGTAATAACTTTTCACACAGCAAAAAGAAAAAAAAATTGATATACTTACATAAATATAGAGAATACATCGCGTGCTAGCGCAAATGAGTGTTGAATTTCGATTCATCTCCACTAATTGTTTCCTTACATTCCATTTCATAGGGCTGCTCTTATATAAGATACAAACCTGCATCAAGCAAATATGTAGTTATTAGTGCTTGGCGTAATTTATCAAAAATATATATTACATACCATAGAATTAACAAACTTAAATTGAAAGAGAACCATATTACCCATTTACACTTACCCCCCTTTACACTTACCACATCTATCCTTGAAATAGCTAGTCAGTGAAAATTAATAGCTTTCCCCTAGTGCAATTGAAAATGAATTCACAAAATTACAAGCCATTTACCTACCATACAGGGTAATTTTGGCACCTAATTCACAATCAATTAACACTTAAGGAATTAAAAAATATATATATTACAACAAATCAAGTCCTACTAGTGGAATAATCACATACATATATAGAAAAATGTCAAATCAAGCTAGATATTTTACTACTAGTCTATTAACAACTGCAATGCTTTGGAAAAAATAAAGAAGTTGTAATTTAACTGCCCAATTTACAATCAAGTAACACTGCATCAATAAAAAAAATTATATACTTTTGAAAATCTGGTCTTATTAGTGGTATAAACTACGTAGACACATTGGAAAAGATGTCAATTAAATAACCATATTACTACTAATCTTTTAACAAATGCAATTCAGGAAAAAAATAAAGAAGTTATGATTCTAACAACAAATTCACAATCAATTAACACTTAAAAAATTAACTACTAGTCTATTAACGATTGCAGAAGTAGGGAAAGAAAGACACATTTGGAAAAATGTCAAAATAGCCATGTATAACTACTAGTCTATTAACAATCGCAGAAGTAGGGAAATAAAACCAAGAGTCAATAAATCAATAATGGAAACAGCTTTTTGTCAATTGAACTCCAAATTAATTTTAAATAGCACTTAACCACCATCCTTCATCAAGGCAGCAGAGGTAATTATTAGGATATACATGATTATCTATTTTACAAAATGCAACTAGACACCAATAGCAACAAGTGTATCTTGTAGCAAAAGCTAGGGTGCTGGAAGTATTCAACTTAACCAATATTCAAAAACTGAGTTTGGAATTTGTGAGCATATTGAAGACACAAGAACATGCAAACATGTTTACACATTGTAACCCATTATGATACATCCAATACGGTAATGAATCCAATTGTTACAAGCATAACAAATGCTTGTCATTTCAACTAGTAAAACTCCCATCCTCATTGGATATTCCAACTTGATGGATAAAGAATCAAAGTTGATAATCACTCTACTAACTAATTTTCTTGATAATCACTCTACTAACTAATTTTCATATGTGATACAACACTCTTAGGAAGAGAAGAGAATGAGTATAGGAAAACAATTGTGTAAATAAATAACTAGGTCATACCATGTGTCATCAGAATTTAGACCACAAATTAACAACCGCAACATAACAAAAAGTTTACAGAGCATATGTTTGCCACCAAACAATCTCCAAGTCCTTTTGAACTAATTTTTTGATAAGTCCTTGTGAACTAATTACCATAATTGAAATAAAAGAACCCCAAAAAATTAAAATTTAACAAAAGGTTCCTTTCAATACCTCCTTACAATTGATTAATTCAAAATTTCTCAAATTGTGACAGCTTCTTCAACAAGAATGCGTTTCATATAAGAATTTTTTTGTTTGATAGGTATAGATGTCTACATTATACACTCTTGGAATAGAGTTTCAAATTCCTCTAACTAAAATAATATGAGCTTAAATTAAAACACAAAGAATAAAGCTTTGATCTGAACCATATATTCATTTACAAGCTAGATTTGCAAAGCTTGAGAGATTTAGGAAAGATTTATTTTTGGTAAATTGTGTAATCTCATTAAACAAATCATACAAGTTATCTGGTAACCCTGACAAGAGAAAACATATTTAGTAGGAAAAAAAAAACAACAGTTCAATAGTTCTTCCCAAACAATTAAAAATTTAATTACTGAGTTCAATAATGCATGTTTGCTAATCCTTCACTTGATCGAAACCAAGATATGTGTAGTAAGAACTGGAAAGACTTATTTTACTATGGTAAAACTAAGATAGAATCTATTATCCTCATGAGCTGGTATCATTAGCAGAGAAGAATATTATGAATTTATTAATCAACCAAACCAAAAGGTAAATCAGTAAAATGCGCACCTGGGGAGGATTTTTAAAATTGTTCCCTAGAAATACATTTGCATCCTCTGCGGACTTGGGTATCGACAAAAGAAAAAAGATAAAAAAGAGACTAGAACAATGATAGAATGTACTGATAATTTTTTTTTATAAGTATAACTTGACATGTAGGGGGAGCTAATGATGGTGGTGGTGAGACCAGAGGGCGGTGGACGAGGGTGCAGTAAGGAGAAACCCGTGGGTTTTGAAACCCGATCTCTAGGTTGTATGTTTCTGCAAAGAGAGGGAAGAGGGAGGCTGAGTTTTGGTGGAGATGGATTGTTAGCATGAGAGGAGACTGATGGTGGCTTAAGGTGGTGGCTGGGAGCTGCAGGTGGTGGCTAACGGTGGCTAAAATGGGAGTAAACCCATTTCGGGTTTGGGAGGAGCTGCGTGCATGGGGGGGCTGTTACCGGAGTTGAGATCGTTGGAGAGGCTTCGCCAGCAAAGGAAGAGGCTCCCAATGTGAGATGGTGGCTGGTGGCATTGCAGGTGGCCAGCGGTAGAGCTTGCTTGGGGGAGAAGAAGCCAAAATGTAAAAAGGAATGGGGCTTCAGCTGCACGACAAAGGGGAGAGGAGGGGGGGGGTTTTATTTAGAGTATTTGTAAGTCTTAGATTTTGGGGTATTTAAAAGTAAAACAGACTAATGATAATTTTAAATACTAATTTGAAAATTCGTATACATTAACTTCACTTAAATCACTGAGAGAAATTAAGATAAGATATTATTTTAACTTAAAAATTTTATAAAATAATATTCTTCCACCATTAATTAAATGATGAAACTTTACTAATTATTTTATAAAGATAAAACCATATATTTAAATACTTAAATCTCATAATATTTTAAATACTTAAAATCATTTTAATAAAATAATTTTATACAATTATAATATTTTAGAGATATTCAAAATATTATAATTGTATTTCATTAAAATCAAGTTGGGTCCGATAACACTGGAAATACTCTTATAAAGTATTTTCAGGATATTTAAAATATTCAAGACCATTAAAATTCTGGACATATTTTAAAATCAACTATTACCTTTAAAAATACGCCATTGTTCGACACGTACATCAAGACTCGTGTCCATTTGATAGAAGAAAGAGTGAGTTGCCACGTGAGTTGCCACATCATTCTCTCCTTATAATAAATTTCGTCTTTGAAATTTGCTCAGCATTAAAGAGAAAATTGTGGGTGTTACAGATCATTGGCGACAAATTTATGTATCGGTAAAAGAAATTAATTATCAAAATTAGTTTTTTTAGTCCAGATTATTTGCAAAAATAATTTTAATTTTGTCGCAAAAAATTATTTTTAGTAGTGAATTTCTACTCTTCAAATATAAAATGAGGGGAATGCAAAAATTTGTTTTTTTGTGATCAAAATAGTTCGTGAGAGAGAAAATTAAGGAAGTGGGTTTATGGTCTTATTATGGCGAAAACTAGTCAAGGCTAATGACAAATAAAGCATCACAACAAATATTTTTCACGAGCATAAAAACAAACTAGCATGTCTAGAATTATGTGATGAAAACAAGTGGTCACAATAAACTTGGTATTTGTGGATAAAAAATTTGCCACACGAATCACAAATCGGCTTAGCCATTTCAACTTCGACAACCTTTTGTCGTGGTAAAAAATTCTTGATTTTGTCACATATAAAGCATTTGCCACAATTTTTTTGTCACTAGTCTTAACTCGTGGTTAAAATTGTGTTTAGAACCCACGATTAACTTTTATGGCTATAACCCACTTTTTGGCACAATGATTTGTCCTAGATATCTAATTTGTGGCCAAAATGAGAATATATTGTAGTGCTCCCTGGATGTGACTATAGGAATCCCTCCCCTCTGTAGAATACTATATAATAGACTTATTCATCATCACTATAATATATATGGTTCCCAAAAAAATTAAATTTTTGTGGCATGAAAACTGCATAAACCTACCCATAATGGAACTGCTCAAATTGTATTCACATCTATTTCATTTTAAGTTTTGTGATCCATCGTCGTATTTATTGACATAAATTATTATAAGTGGTTTCATATGTTCAATATTTAAATATTATTTACTTAAAACATGTACCTGTAGTAGGTATAATTTGGATAAAAAATAAAATTATAATGGAATAATAATCTGACAAATATAATTCATGTGTTAAATGAGCCCGTCTATAGACATATATGCATGGGTAATATTGGCTCAATAGTGATCTGAGTAGACCTTGGAACAACAGAAAATGAGCTAATTGTGCTAGTAACTTTGTCCATAAACATTCTAATTTTTGGTGCGTTGGCTAGTCCTAAATTAGAATTTTACAAATAATCGTTATCTATACCTAACTGATACCAAGAAGATCAAGATGGAATATATGTTGTTAAGGCTAAAATAGTCATCATACGCAAAAGCAACTCAACATCATCATGCCCAAAGGACTCGGGTGTAGTTACATAAATGGCAGCATTGCATGTGCTGCCCTACTTTGCTTTCCCGTACAAATTTGTAACAAACCAAATTACCTTTAGCTAGAATATTCTAGAATTTGTAAAGTTGCTTTACATCTGCACATAAAGGCATTATTTGTAACACTAATTCTTACAATGAAATACAAAGAGAATATTTTCTTTTACATGGTTTCAGAGCTTTTCTAGAACAAACGTCCATGGCTGCCTCCTCTGATTCAGCAACTCCCATCCTCCGTCATCCCAATGTTTCTCATACTATCTCAGTGAAACTGACACCCGATAACTATCCTATATGGAAGGTACAACTTGTACCGTACGTGTGTGAGAAACGTCTCTTTAAATACGTCGATGGCTCATGCCCCTCACCCAAACTAGGCCTCCCTGATTCTACCCCTAATCCTGCACATGAGTCACGGTGTAAGTATGACCAACTGGTCATGTCTATGCTCATTTCCTCATTCTCTGAACCTCTCATTGCCCAATTTGTTGGGTTTGATACAGCTCGAACAATTTGGCTCTCTCTTGAGCCCTCTTATGTCTCTATTTCTCAGGTTTGGGTGGTGTAAACTCAACTTCAACTGGCATCCTTAAAGAAAGGCACGAACTTGATCTCTACATATTTTCGTCAAGCTAAATCCTTGGTTGACACCATGGCAGTTGCGGGTCACCCCTTCCTTCTACAGACTTCGTGCCGTATCTCTTAGCTAGTCTCCTACCTGGAATATGATAGTTTAGTTACATCTGTAACCACTCTCCTTGAACCTATTTCACCAAAAGAAGTGTTCTGTCATCTTATACCTCATGAAGCTCGTCTTCTTCAACACTCAAATACTCAGCAATTCAATTCTGACCCATCTGCCAACTTTACCTCCAAATACTTTAGCAATAATCGTGGCAAGAAGTCTCATAAGAGTTGCAACAATTATCGTCGTCATGGTGGATGAGGCTCTACCTCAAGTAACATTGGCAATAATAATTTTTCAAACTCTACTAATAGCTCTCTGGTACATTAGGTTTGCAATCATCAAGGACATTCTGCTCTTACATGTCTCTACTAGTTCAACCAGGCGTACACAACCTCTCCACCATCTATGGCTAACTTTTCCTCCTCCAACTATGTGTCCGATGAGAACTATTATCCAGATACCGTGGTCAGCAACCACATTTGTGACACCCCCAATTTACATCTAGAAAATAACGTAAACTGAAGGATCAGGATATGTAACACAAGGTTATCTACCCTTCATGCTTATCTTACAGAACTTGCATGCATTTAACTTATTAATCATGCATCATGAGTACTACAGCGGAAAAAAAAGGTTAAATTCCAAAAATGCAAAAACATCTAACTTTGCACGTTGATCACATAGCACGACATAACTAAAACCTTTAGATATATATATATATATATATATATATAATAACATCACATCTCCATTGTTCATAAGTTAAAAATTCAAAATACATAAACTTAGCTTCTCATATCTTATTTAGGCCTCTTCATCAAACAGGCTCTTTCTTAATTTCTTTCTATTGTATTGTCTGATATCCTTCATTACATGCTCAAATTAGAAAATGTATAACTATCAAAACGCGGATCTACAAGGTGAGAGAATTCGTTGGGCCCCTTAAGGCTCACCGAAATCTCTCAAGGAGTCTGGTATTGTAGGTGATTCATATTTACCTGTAACCAAATCTATCATTCCGAAAGGAATGATAGGAAAATATTCAAAGAATGAGATTTCAAGGGAATCCCAATAAGTGCACAAATAATATAATAAAACAATAACAATATTCTCAGCTAACCTGCATATGCACATCGTGTGCCCCTAAGACTTACTAATCATGACTCATACATAACTTAAATTCAAATTGTGCACTTTTATACAAAGACTTAATGAACGTAGGTGTACACTTTTCATGTCGTAACGTATCTGTTCGTGAACAATTTTATTTCATATTTCCACTTTTGTTCCTATAAATCGTAGCCTTAACCACGACAGTAGATCGAATCGCCTTCACTGTCGGGTGTCTTTGCATGACGGCAGTTACGTATCGCCTTCACCATCCTGATGAATCTTATCATATTATGGCAGCAGTTACGTATCGCCTTCACCGCCAATCATATTCGTTATATGAGCGTTACATATTGTCATCCCCATTATGACATAAACGTACTTATTGTAGCGAGCATTATGTATCGCCATCCCCGTTATAACATAACTTTTTATCATATAACAGACATTACGTAATGCCGTCTCTGTCAACATAACTTTTCATAATCTTATTTTTTCTCCTTTTTGTGAAACATCTTGATTTAACACTTAGAAGTCCTATAGCATACTTGGGTTTGCATGTACTCTTAAACCTTTATATCCATGCCATGTGTTTTCATGGAACCCATGATATGCAAATTATGCCTTAGTATTTCACATATAATCTTTCATTACTTAAACCATCGAAATTTCATTCAAAGGAGAATTTCGAAATTAACTAACAGGGTATCTTGCTCAAGCCAGGTATCGAGCGAATATCAAGCGAAATCTATATCTAAATCTCGCTCGAGTCAAACATCGTGCAAAGGTCAAGCGTAGTTTCTGCCTGTCTCTTGCTCGAGCTACACATTGAGCGAGAATTAAGTGAAATCTCTGGTTAGACACTTTTTCAACATAATACAAGCCACCTTTGTACACAACCCTATTCCTAACCTTCTAACCTTCACTTATAAGTTCTTTTCTTTTCTTAGTTACACTTATTCCTTATTTGATAAAGTTTCAAGATCATACATCAATTTCTAATCCTTCAAATCAAGACATATGCATCAAAGTTTTGAATTATGTTCTGGTGGCTGTTTCAGTTGAGGCACTGGAATAGAATATTTCGATTCCGTTCTGTTTCAATATTCCATTTCAGGATAGACTTTATATGAATAAATTATATATATATATATATATTAATTATTTTCTAAAATAAACATATGTACAAATCTTAAAAGCATACATGCTTGATAAAGTTAATAATATTTCTCAATAGTCAATACAAGTCTTAAACACACATTTAGAAATCTAATACAATATCATAAGTTCTCAATCCAACATATATTCCTCGTCTTCAATAAGACGATAAGGATCAATAAGTGGAACGTTATTCAAAACATTTTCTTCAATATCATCATCTTCATCAAGATCAACATTATCATAGTCTTCTAAATTTAGTGAGGCTAATAACTTCTCAATACATCCCCATTTAAGTCTTCTCCTTTAATAAGCTCTTGTTCTTCTCCAACTCATTCTTCCATCAAGTCAATATTATCAAGGTTGATTGGATCAAAAGCTTCTATTTTCCTTTTTATATTTTTGCCAAAATAAAAGTCACAGATAAATGTAAGTGTTACATATTTTTCAAAAGTAAATAAATTATTATTTTGGAAAAAATTTACATTTCACGCAGTTTCAAGTTATAACGAACAAATACTAGGTCATTCAATTGTTTATGCTCTAATCTATTATTCTTCTTCGAATGAATAAATTCAAATGTACTCCAATTTCTTTCACAACCAATTGCACAACAACATTGACTTAGTATGCGAACTGCAAACTTTTGAAGAGTTGGAACCTCAATTCCATAATTAGTCCACCATGCAACTATAGCAAAAAAGAAATAATAAATTATTACTTAAAAACAAATAAAAGAATTTAAAGATAAATTCACACTAATTAACAACGGGTATTGAGGTTACCTGGAAAAACTTTTGTACATTGGTGAATTGCTAAAGGTTCTCCAAAATCATCATTTGCATTTTTATACGATTCAATTTCTTCCATGATTTTGTCTTGCTTATCAGTATCAAGTTCTATCTTTATAATACAACTCATAAACCCTCCTAAAACACCATTTTTACTTTTAAAGCAAGGGTTGAAATAAATTCCAGGATTAAGAAAACAACCTGCTGCATGTAATGGATTATGAAGTTTCTTATCTCACCTAACATCATTGATCCTGATAAATGGCATAAATGCAGTAACTTTGTTCTTCAATCTTATTTTTATATTCTCTTTGGCTCTTTCCATTACATCATACAAATATCTCATTGCAGGCTTCTCGTCTCCATCAACAAGTTGTAATACTCGAACCAAAGGTTCACTGACTTCTACAATAAACTGACACTGAATTCAAAACTCTCCATTTGCTAAATTTTTTTTGGCTATTTCCTTCCCTACGCTGCTTTTAGAATAACTTGATGCAACCCACTTATCACAAGTAAACATTTGTCTAAACTTTTTCTTAAAAAAAAGTAAGCATTGGATACTTATAAAATTTGTAGCAAATCTTGTGATTGCAAGGCAACATAAATCACGACCATTGGTGAAGTCTTTTCTCATCAAAGTCAAAACCCAAGCATGGTTGTAAATGAATTTTGTTATTTTATTGCCTTCTTTATAGTTTCATCAATAATAAGAAAATGTTTGGGGTCACAAAAATTCTCTAATATCAAATCTATATAATGAGCAGCACAAAGGGACCAAAAGAAAGAACCATGCTTTTGCTGTAATTTTTTTTCTGCAGCCTTATAACTTGCATTATTGTCCGTTATGAACTGCGCAACATTCTCAACCCTAAGTTCTTGAACAACTTCATTAAAAATGTTAAATAGTGTTTTAGAATCTTTTCTAAGGCCCGATGTATTAATAGACTTTAAAAACATCGTACCTTTTAGGCAATAAACTAAAAAGTTAATTATTGGTTATTGCCTTTGGTTTGTCCAACCATCTGCCATTAGTGAACAACCACTTTTCTCCCAAGATGTTTTAATAAATGAGAGATATTTTTGAACCTCAGTCATAGAAGTTTTCAACAGATTTCCTCTCAATTCATACAAAGAAAGACCCTTGAATCCTAGTCCGATGGCAGCTATGGCATCAATAGCTGGTTGATAAAACTTATATTGAGATGCATTGAAAGGTAAATTAGCATCATACCACCATTTTGCTATAGCCATTTTTGCTTTATCAATTATCTCCTTTGAACACATAGCACTTTTAATAGAAGGTTGAGACTCAGGAGTTGTTCTTGGAGCGAAAAATTTATTTATTCTCCTTGTTGACTTTTTACCTACTTTCTCATTTCCCTTCCCTTTTGAACTATGAATGTGACCCCCATCATCATCAGTAACATTAATATCAACATCATCATATGTTAAATCTATAGGACTTCCAATCTGTGAGTTTATTTATTTATTTATTTATTTAATTTCATTGACTAACTCCTTCATTTGCCATTTTATATCAGTAAGAACCTTTTTACATGCTTCTACATCACTTGGAATTCTACCTAGATGGCACTACGCGTGCATGAGCCCATGTTGGATCCCCTGATCTAGCAGGAGCAAGTGTCATAGATGTAGCACTATTTGATTGATATCTAGACATTTATATACCCCTACATAACTATAAAAAATTGGATCAAGTCAAGCACCAACAATAACAAATTCACCAAATGGAGGAACTATCAAATGCATATCTATACATGTTAATTATCCAAGATCATTGAAAAAATGTATAAGTCAAGCTCTAAATTCACCAAATGTAGACTTTTACATGCATATTTTTATGTAGGAACCATCAAGTCAAGCACCAACAAAAATGGATAAACACTTCAATTTTCATTTTCTTTACTTCTTTTATGACTTATAAGTTGTAACTCTTAATAATACTAAACAAATAATATTTCAACAATAGCTTCAAACTTCTTTTTAAACAATGACAGTCAGAGTGTAAATCACTAAATCTATTATACAAATTACAAAGTATAATTTCAGATTTTCAAGCTTCTTTTTTAACAATTGTAGTCAAAGTGTAAATCTAATGAAATATAAAAATTAAAAACTATGAAATGTAAATAAAAAAAACAAATGGTTGTGAACAGTGAACGTGTAATATCAAGAATTTATTTTATTAAGCAAATTTAGAAAGTGGCCAAGAAGTTTATGATTTATCTGATTTCATTGCTCTATATTCTTTTATGGTAACAAAATTGGATAAAGATGAAGTAGATATTGTTTCTTTTATTTTTTATCAGCTCTGGAACCTAAGAAATGTTATGGTTTTCAATAATTGCTTCAAGCCTCAAGGGACCTACTGCTATATACAATCTGCAATTTGTTTTCAAGTTTTTTTTTTCTTTTTAACAATGGCAGTCAAAGTGTAAATGTAATGAACTATAAAAATTAAAAACTACAAAGTGTAAATCAAAATAACAAATGGCAATGAACAGAACTTCAATCTCAAAAATCAAAATACATTGAAAAAATATTGTAGATCTACATCTAAATGAACAAATAAAGACTAATAAGTAATAATTAATAGTGTAAATTGTAAAATGAAAGAGGAAATTAGGAATTAAACTAACCTAAATCGATACACTGTGACAGTGGCAAAAATGGGATCTTCTCGTTGGCGGTTTGAGGCTCGAAAGTTAGAGCTGCAGAGGTGGTGCCGTTGTGAAGGAAGGAGTTGTGGCTTGTGAGTCGTGGTCGGCAAAGGAGATGAGCTGATGAAGTGATTAATCGCCGGCGTTGATTTCATGAATAGGGCTTTAGTTTCTCCACTGCTATGCGAAATGTGAATTGGGATTGACTACTGGTATTGAGGACCTGAGGCCTAAGCATAAACCATAAGAAGGGCCTGGTATAATTACAAAATTAGAAAAGAGATTTTGGTATTTACAAAATAACCACTCCTCATTTCGGTCCGAAACTCATAATACCGCCCAGAACTAGAATTTCACCTGGAATATCACAATTTAGCCCAGAACACCCGAAATTTGATCCGGTGCGGAATATAGCATCCAACCGTTCCGATTACTATCCTGGAACAGTAAATTCCGGTCGTTCTGGTCGGAACGGCACATAATTTAAAACTTTGATATGTATACCTATTTCCTTTCCAAAATTTCAATTTGTTCTCTATATTCAAGTCTTATCCCTCATAATCTTATTCATGACTAAGTCTTTATTTCTACTAGAATCCATACCCTAATTTAGTATTCCATAAAACTAACAAAACCATGGCTTAAATAAACAACACTTTCAATTATTCCAATCCATAACATATGAAGACCAAACCTTCTAGCTTCAACTTTCAATCTCTTTTGTCCTTCAAACTTTACATATTTTTATTTATTCTTTCCATCATAGATATCCAAGATAAAGTCTTAATTCTCAATAAAATCTCTTTCCCTTGTCTTACAAGAATTCACAATCTAAGCTCACTTAAACTAATAATCACTTGTCACTTTGTAAAGTAAGAGAACATCTATGATTATAAAACTATCATCTAAGCAATTTAATTTCAAGCTTAAGATATTTGTACACTTACCAATATATCCTTTGTTGAAGGCATTTTTGAGAAGTTGGTGATTGAGGCAAGTTGAGGAAAAGGTGAAGAACCCTTCCCCCTTAGGTTACTGTCTATATATATAGAGGGAGGGTGAGGAAACATTCTCTAGGATCCAAGTGTCTCCTTTAGCAATTTGCCACACATGGAGTCTTAAGATGTAGGTGATCATTGGCCTTTGTTAATAGGGTTGGTGGGCAAGCAACTAATCCAAGGGCTTAACTTAATCCACCTAAGAGAGATGATCAATATTAGATTTAACAAAAATCTTATCACTTAACAAAACAACCCAAATCAAATGACTTGTGTAATTGGATTCTTACACCTATGAAGAAAGCAAATGAGTCATGGCATATGTGCATGGACTATAGGGTCTTATGTGTATGGACCATAGGGTCGTAAATGTTGTGAATATTAAGGATAAATTTTTTATTCCAATTGTGAAAGAGTTATTGGAAAAATCTCATGGTTCCACCATATATTGTAAGTTAGACCTCAGATCCAGGTATCACCAAATAAGGTTTAAGCTTTTAGATATCACAAAAACTACTTTTAGAACACATGAGGGCTACCATGAATATCTAATAATGTCATTTGCCCTAACTGACACCCCTTATGGTTCTCAAAATTTGATGAATGAAAATTTTAAACCTTATTTGAGAAGGTTTATCCTAATATTTTTCAATGACATGTTGGTCTGTAGCAAATATGAGCATGTTGGGCACTTGGAACTGACTTTGGAAATACCGAAAAATCTTAAGTTATTTGTTAAACATTATAAATGTAGTTTTGGTTGCTTGGAAATGGCTTAATTAGGCTACATCATTTCAGCCCAGGGTGTGAAGGTCGACCCTAAGAAATTGAAGGCCATGGTATATTGGTCATCTCCTAAAACATTAAATACCTAAAAGGCTTTCTTGGGCTAATAGGGTATTACAGAAGATTTATTAAGGGATACGAGAAAATGACTTGTCTCTTGACTTTCTTAATAAAAAAAAATCCATTTTTAAAGAATGCAGAGGCTAAGAAGGCCTTTTAGGATTAGAAGAGTGCAATAATGAATCTCCTAGTATTGGGATTTCACCACCCCTCTTGTTATAGAGTATGATGTTTCAAGCATAGCAATGGGTGCAAAACGGATGCAGAAAGGGTAGCCAATCACTTTTTTCAGCCAAGCTCTTGGGGGTAGGACTCACTTATTATCCATATATGAAAACAAACTACTTACATTGGTTGCAGCAATGCAAAAACGAAGCCTTACCTATTGGGGCGGTCTTTCATGGTTAAAACTTATTACTAAAGCATAAGACATCTCCTAGATTAAATGACTAAAACACCTATACAGAAAAAGTGGTTAACGAAACTGTTGGCCTACAATTTTGAATTGGAATACCAAAAAAGGAAGAAAATAGGGTGGTAGATGCTTTATCCAGGAAATTTGATGGAGGTGAAATTACATTGTTTGTCATTACCTTCCTTACTATATCCTTGTTGAAAAAACTAAGTCAAAGTTAAGAAATGGTAGCCACATCAAGGATCTGTTTGAGAAGACGGAACAAAGATACGTACCTCTATCTTACACTATCAGAGACAAGTTATTCTTATATAAGAAACACCTTTACATAGGCTTAGAATCCTCAATTTAAGCAAAAGCTATTGTAATTGCTCCACAAGATTTCACTCGGGGTCCACTTAGAATATGATTAAACAATAAATAGGACCAGGAAGGATTTTTTTGGCCAAGGTGGAAAGCAGATATGCAAATTTTTATAAAAATTGTAACATGTGTCAGACAATGAAAGCAAAGTAGTCACTCCCAAGTGGACTCTTAAAACCTCTTTCAATTTCTAACAACCCTAGGCCAACATCAATATGAGCTTAATAGATGGACTTTCTAATTCTAAAAGATATAGTAGCATTTGGAAGGTAGTTGACAACCCATCGAATAAACCCCTTCTACCACTAGCCCACCCACGTATAACCCTCACGGCAGTGGAACTATTTTTTGACCAAATTTACAAACTCTATAAGCTCCTAAACTCCATTATATCGAATCGGAACATCGCTTTCACTAGTAACTTGTGGGAAGAGTTAATCAAAAAACAAAGGGCCCAATTAGCTTTCACTATAACATGTCATCATCATTTAGTTGGTCAGACAAAAATAATGAATAAGTGTGTTCAAAACTACTACCTCATATGTTTTGCTGGTGATAGGCCAAAAGATTGGGCCCACTGGTTACCTCTGGCTGAGTACTAGTACAAAACTATACAATACTTAGCAAACTAAATGACCCTATTTGAGACACTTTACACTACTCACCACCCCATTTGGTTTCTTACATTCTAGGGATTACCAAGCCAGAAGATGTTGATGTGGCTTTGAGATCTAGAGAATAGATCATGCAATTCCTGTGCTATAACCTACATCAAGCCTAGGACAAAATGATGAAATACGCAGACATGCATAAGAAAGAAATAATGTTGGAAAGGGAATGGGTTTACCAAAGTTTGCAGCCAGGCCTGCAGCTCTCAGTATCCCATTATCAGAACCTAAAGCTCGCCTTTTGGTACTACGAAGCATTCAAATCGGCTAAACGGTAGGAGTCATGGCTTATAAACTGGAACTACCAAGCGCAACACTGATCCACCCTGTGTTGCACATGTTGTAGCTTAAAAAGAAGGTTGTATAGCAAATCATGATGATTCCTTACCTACTAGCAGCGGACTCTCAAAACTTTACAAGCTAGAGCTTGAGGTCATCCTCGACTGCCTTTTGAAAATGCAATGGAACTATCCTATAGTAAAGGTTTTGGTGAAATGACATGGATAAAAGGATGACAAGGCATCATGGGAGAGGTATACAGAGATGAAGTGATCTTACCCACACCTTGTGGGCAAGGTGCACTAAAGAAATGGTATTGTCACAACCCTAGCCCTGGGCGGTGGAATAGACTTTGTGAAGGAATAGCTTGCAAGGAAAGGGAGATGTATGTGCAGTTTTGTCAGGAAGGAAGGGATTAGGCTAACTGAAGGGCATAAGGCCTTGGGCTTCAACCTCTAGCTCATGATATTCATAATTCAGTTGAACTACTTAAGTAACCAACTTACAAGTATCAACCCATGCCGCAAAGGATCCAATGGCCTATTGCTCACCAAAAAGGCCCAATCTAATTATGTTTATTTCTTATTGAAACTTACTATTACAGTTGTCCAGTTTGTTATGTGTTTCTTATTTTTCAATTTTTCTTGTTAATTGCTAGAGTGTGGCAAAGAGGGAAAATGTTGTTATATGTCAAAAGGGAACAATTGTATGCAAATCATCAAATACAATCTAACTTTCTTTCTCTTCTCTTATTCTCTCTTCTCTCTCGTCTGTCTACTCTCTTATTTCTTAGAGGAGCTTGCTCCTTAAGCAAGTCATCAGCCTGCTGCCTACCGGGCATATAACATTCTCAATATAAAACTTCCATGCACAAACAAGTACGAGTAATGAACAACTCTCATATACTTACTTCTCTCTCAGTTATACACATTTTATGACTTGGACATTAAGAGTTCCTAATCAAATCTCTAACATTGTCATTTTGGTGATTTTTGTGTTTTTGCATGTTATTATAGAGAGGGGGTCACTAGACATGAAAAGTCCTATTAACAGTCGTATCAACTATATAGTTTAATGCTTGACTCATAACACCCTCCCAAATCCTTATTGCCCCTTTTATTTTCTCATACTAGCATTTCATCCTAAGATCTAGCCATTATCTATTGATTCTATTGTAACATTAACTACATGTCCTATGCGGTTTGGCAAAAACATATCTCTTAAGGTAGCATGACATCGCTCTTGAGAGGCAGCATGATTGGAGTATCCAACTCTTATATGCCCAAGTTCTTGCCCCCTTCTAGCAGCACTTTAAGATTGGGTTATGGCAGGCATATTCAGTCTTAATTACAATCATACTATTAAAAAGATTATGTCAACTACTCAAGTCGAAACCAAACTATTGCTTGGTCGTGAATATTTAAATAGGACAACCTGCCTTGTGGATATCTTTGCTTCGAAACTTTTCATGTCTTGTAGCCCTATCTCTACAATAACTCAGAAAAATACAAGAACCACCAAAGAATGACACTAAAAATTGGCTAGGAACTGTCCAATGTCAAGGTAAAGAAGTGTGTATAGAATTTTAAGAGAATTAAGAAAAATAGAGTTATTCATAAAATTTAAGAGTTGAATGGGATACGAATCTCAGATCTCATGCAACATGTATGAAAGTTTTTAGGAAATCGAGATTTTATTAAAGAGATCTATTAGGCACTTGTTAGGAATATCTTTTGGACTTATGATTTTAAATCGATAATGGGCATTTTGGACTTAATACGTGTTCTGCAGCCCAAACATCATATATTGTCACTATAGAAGTCACTATAAGAGTAATAGTTTCTTTTTCATGAGCAAACTACCATGTATAGTCTAATACTTCTGGTTGAAATTGACTTTGATACTTAAATTATCCAAAGAAGACCAACTATATATCACCTTATATTTCAAGAGCATAAGTCCTCCCGCCTAAGCATTACAAACATTTATTATTTTCCTATACTCACTAAAAAAGGTGGTCCAATTTCCTTAAATTTAAGAGATGCCAATTTTAGGGCTCTCGGTCATTTTTTAATAAGTAATATAAGATATTGTATATATTTGGATGAAATGTCTAGAAAAAGGTTTACATCTTGTTAGGGATTAAAAACATTAATGTGTAAAAAAATAGTAATTTGTCACCAAAACTAAGATATTTACATAAAAGGGTTTGACTACTCAGTATCATACATTATCCTTATTTTTATTTTATTTTATTCTTCTTAACTAATTAATTTCTTCTACTTTTATCTATACGCCACATATTTAATGAGAAAAAAATAATAAAAATAATTATATATAATATGAGATATGAAGTTAATGAGTAAAATTTTCTTACATAAATATAAAAATATACTATAAAAGAATTGTAGTCTTTTTTTTTAGAAAGAACAAGATATTTCATTAATCATCAATAGTCAATAAAAGCTTTGTCACTCAAAACAATAGACATAACCTCCCATGGTCCTCCCTCAATCCAAATAGATTCAGAAGTTAGGCCTTTTACTTTCAGTTCATGTGTCTTAAGAAGATGAATTATATGTCCTCAACCAGTTGACCATTCTATAAGCAATCTAAGTTTTTATCATGTATGCTATCAATCACCTATTTAGCATCCCCTTCAAAAATCACATGATGAAATCCCAGCTCTTAACACAGCTGTAATACTCAAAGCAATGCGTAGCATTCTGTATGGAACACAGAAGAAACGTATAGTCTAGGGCAGCAAATACAACTTCAAAATCACCCTTATAGTCTCTTAGAACTATATTAATCCCCATAAAACTATCATTTGAAACAAATGCAGCATCAAAATTAAGCTTAAAGAAAGGTTCCACAGCTGGTGCCCATGAGACTCTATCACTTGCTTGCAACTGCACTGCCTCCCATGTGTATTGCTGCTTCTGAAACTGAACAGCTTCCTTATAAACATCAATATCATCCAAAGCAACTTAAAGAGCGCAACTGAACTTTGGAATTTTTGATCAAACACCCATCTATTTCTTCTAATTCACAATTTTAGATCACAACAACTATGTGGTCCAATTGCTGAGTTTCTAACCTCTAAAACAGGTCTTTCCATAGAGCAAAGAGATTTTCATAAGATTTATGCCACTTCCTTACAGGACTATCAAGTTCGCCCCACACATCCACTGTAGCAGAACAAGTCTAAAGAACATATAAGACTGTTTTCTCTTCAAGACAGACATGAGCCCTCTACAATAATCTTTTTCTTTGCCAAACTGATTTTTGCATATAAGATGTCATTAAGAGCCTTCCACAAAAACTGTTTCACCTTACCAAGAACCTGCAGTTTTCAAAGTTTCTTCCATTGAACATCTCTATGAGCATCATGGGAAGTCTATCCTTTGATCTACCTTTTAAGCTCAGTATCCACAAAGTATGCACTTTTGACAATGAATACCCCTTTTGAGGGCTTGACCCATATCAGCTTGTCATGTACACCCTTTATGCTAATTGGTAAAATGCAGATTAACTTAGCATTTGGTGGAAAAAAATTGCCTCTGTCAAATTTGTTTTCCACTCATGCTTCTCCATGTCAATCAAGCCTGCAACTTTATCATCAGAGGCTATTAAATTTTAGGATGTTTGAACCATATATGTAGAGGGTTTAGGTATTCATTTGTCATGTCAAAGTCGAATATTCTCACCATTTCCTATCTTCCACACAGAACATGCTCTTATTAGGTTCAAAGAAGACCATATGCTTCTCCAAATGTGGGTAAGAGAGGACCCAAGTTCTAACTCAAGTAAGGGGCAATTTTTGTGATATTTATGCATAAAAATCTAAGCTACTAAAGAAGAAGGTTCTTGCAAAAGTCTCCATAATTGCTTTAGAAAGCTTTATTGAAGCTGATTAGGTTTTTGAACCCAAGACCACCCTTATCTTTCACTTGTCCCAACTTCTCCTAGCTTTGCCAGTAAATGCCCTTTTCAGATTTATTTTGGTTCCACCAAAATTGAGCTAACATAGCTTTAATCATCTTTAAAAGAACATATGGCAACCTAAAAACACTCATGGTATAAGTTGAAATAGCTTGTAATACACTTTTAATAAGAATTTATTTCCTAGCTCTAAAAAGCAAAACAGATTTCCAACTACATATCATTCCCCAAATTTTCTCTTTTAAATCTCGTAAGGTATTGTCTTTGTATCTCCCAATGACACATGGTAAGCCCAAATACCTATTATAATTCCCGCATGTCACACCATTCAAAGAATGAATTATTAATTCTTTTACAGTTGGTTGTGTGTTATTAATGAGCAACAAAGAAGTTTTCTGCGTATTAAGAAATTGACCAGAAGCACACTTAGGGCTGTAAAAAGACCGAACCAGACCGGTGGACCGGACCAGACTGGTTGTCCCGGTTCGGTCCAAATTTTACATGGACCGATTAATTCCGGTCCAGTCCCAGTCCAAAGGATTTCTCCTCCTGGATTGGACCGGACCGGACCGAATCCCACATATATATATATATATATATATTTATATATGTATATATAAAAATAGTATATAAATTATGATATTAATATTAATATATAATATATATTAACATATAATATATATTAACATATTAATATATAATATATACTCTTATAATATTAACATATTATAATTTATTGATTGACTAGTTGTAGTATAAAAATATAAATTATAATATATCTATATAGAATATTAGTAATAACTTATAAGTAATAAGTGTATTATTATTATTTATAGTATTATTACTAATTTATCACTATTTACTAACATATAAATATATAATATACTGGTGTAATAGTGTTATTAGTTATAATTTACTAACATACTTAATATATAATATATACTAACATATTAATATATAATATATACTCTTATAATATTAACATATTATAATTTATAGTAGTTAAATTTGGGCCAAAAAAATATTTGATTATTGTAGAATTTTAGATTAAATTTAGCCTATTAAATCATATGGGACACCCCTGGATCGGACCGGATCGCCCCTGGACCGAATTGGACCGAACTCCTGTTCGGTCCGGTCCAGGGTGAGAGAATTCTTGGACCAAATGAAATCGGTCCTCAAATTTTCCGGACCGGACCGGACCATTTACACCCCTAAGCACACTCATACTTCAAAATATTTGCTCCACATCAAACCATTTTTCTTACGTTGCTCTACAAAATATGACACAATTATTAGCAAAAAGAAGATGATTAATCTTTATTCCTCCTCTTGAAGTTGCTATCCCTCAAATAATTCTTTAACTTTCAACTTACTAAAATAGAGAAGTTAACCCCTTAGCACAAATAAGAAACAAATATAGAGACAATCAATCCTCTTAGCACAAAGCTTTTGGAGGAAAAATAGTTTCCCTTAATACCTTTTTAACCTTGACTAAATAAGTTACAATTTTGACACAAGTCATTAGTAATCTAGTCCATCTGGTGTAAAATCCGAATTTAAGCAACATTACTTCTAAATAATCATATTTCACCCTATCATATACTCTAGGCATGTCTAATTTAATAGCCATATTGCCAACCTTGCTTTTTTTTCTTGACTGCATCATATGTAAAATCTTATAGGCAACCATAATATTATCAATAATAAGTCTACCAGGAATAAAAGCACTTTGATCCTAAGAAATGACCTTAGACAACACTCCTTTCATTCTATTAGCTAGAAATTTGGATATTAGCTTGTACAAGACATTGCAAAGGCTAATAGGTCTAAACTCATGCATAAAAGTAGGAGAGTTACCTTTGGAACCAAAGTAATGCGAGTGTGATTCAATCTTGTAGGCATATTACCACTGTTAAGAAATTCCATCACGGCTTTAGAGATATCAATTCCAACAACCTTCCAATGATCTTGGTAAAGCCCAGTACTAAAGCCATCGGGTCCAAGAGCCTTAAAAGGGAACATTTGCTTTAGTGTAATCTCAACTTCTTCGCTTAGAAACTCTCTTTGCAAGCTTAGCCTCATGTCCTCTGAGATTCTTGGTTCTATCCCATGCAAAAGTGAGTAATACTCTCCTTGAAAGGCCTAGATTTGACCAAAAAAAAAAAACTTATGTGAAATGCTGTAAAAAACCATGAGCAATATCATTATGCTCAATTAAGAGCAAATCATTTGCATCCCTAATTTTTTTAAGAGAAATCCTAGAGATCGGTCGGACCGATCCCCATTATAAAAGCAGCCCCCGTCGCCACTGGCTATCAGCGGTGACATCGTCTATACCATTGGGACCGCCTCCCTCCGGCGACCTCACCTCTGTGACGGTGACCCCCGGCGACCTCCCACCTTCCCCACACAGCCTTAAACCCGAAATAGGTCCGAGTCGTCGTAAGTGTGAGGTCACCAGAGGGAGGCAGTCCAGATAGTATAGGCGGTATCGCCCCCGGTGGCCGATGGCGGCTCAGTTTGGGCTGAGGCCGAACGCCTCCCTACCCATCAGGTGAAATCATCTTCATTTTATTTTTATTGTGTTTTTTATTTTTTGATTGTATTTTCTTCTTTTTATTTTTTGATTGTATTTTTTATTGTGTTTTTTATAGTATTTTTTATAGTTTTTTATTGTGTTTTTATTGGAGACTGCTTTTTATACTAGGGGCAGCCAGACCGACCCCCAGCATCACCCTTTTTTTTAATAGTAGTTTTCTTTCTTATTTGATCAACACATGCATGATAGAATTTTGTAAATCTGTCTCGTCTCTCAATCCAATATTTTTTTGCTTGTTGTTTCCATTTTAAATCTTCCTATTCCAGTATAAATTCAAGTTCTTTTTGCAACTATTTTTGAGCATGCATATTACTTGCCTTCTCATCCCTTTGTATCGGATTAATAGCTTATGACTTGTTCTTTATAGAACTTAATTTATCCCGATCCATGTTCCTGCTCCACTTCTTTAATCTCTTGCTACAAAGTTCTAGTTTATCTTGCATTGTGCGCATCTGATTGATATCCCCCACATGCTTTTGCCATTCTAATTTTACAATGTTGATGCACCTTGCTTCATGATTGCAAGTTGGTTCATACTTGAAGTTGCTAGGAACAACAAGCTGTGGCTTTCTTGTAGAAACACAATTAAGCAAAAATGGCCTATGATATGATCAAATAGCTATTAGTGTATCCACTTGATAATAACAAAGCAGTTCATCCATTTTTTATCAGCCAAGGCTCGGTCAAGCCTCTGCTTAGTAAATGATTCATCTTCACGTTGATTAGACCAAGTGAACTTTGCCCCACTCCACCCCTAATCAAATAAATAACCTTTATGAAAAACTTGTCTAAATAAATGCATCTGACCCTCAGGCCTTGATTTGCCTCCCACCTTTTTATCATGTGTCAAAATTTCATTGTAATCTCCAATAATACACCACCCTAAATCTGCAAGTTTAAAAGAAGTTAACAAGTCAAAACCATACTCCCTGTGAGCAATCTCGGGATCATCATAAAAGCAGGTTAGAAACCAATGAGTCCCACCCAAGTCATCAATTATCAAGGCATTAATATGTCTTCGGGAATAATTCAATAAATCAACCTGAACTTCCTACTTCCATAACAACATGAGACCATCACTTCTGCCAACAACCTCCACCACAATACACTCTTCAAATGTTCTCTAGCTATCATTTGAGCACATTTATTACTCAACCTGGTTTCCAAAAGGAAACCACTTCAGGAAATTTTGCCTTGATTAGAAGGCTAAGACTTTGAGTTGTTCAGAAGTTCCCAAATTCCAACTTAAAAGTTTCATAATGATTGATAGGGTTGGGATTCAGCCTCCACCAATTCCAGAGAAATAGACACCTCAGACTTCCCTTTCTTTTTTGCCACCAACTTAGATAATAGATCATCATCCTCATCCACTAATCGTTTTTTACTAGAAAAAGTAGCCAGACAAAAAGATTGCTTACCTTGAGATTGAGCTCTTCTCTTCCATTTCAAAGATCCCTTCTGTGAATTTTGATTCTGTAGCTTTTCATTTTCCTTTATTTTCTATGGCCTTGAACCAAAGGAGAGTGCATTGCCGTTAAGTCCTCAGGTTGTAATTGAAACTATTTCACTAGGCCCTTCCACCAACACAGACCTATCATGAGTTTTAGTATTTGAAATAGGCCCATTGAAGCCCGAAAAGCCTATCTCTCAATTGTAACGGCTAAATTATGCATAGCTGCATTTGAAATTATTTTATCTTAACTTTCCATATGTTTCGCACTAGAGCTCCCCGAATCACTCACCACTCCCTTATCCCTATCCCCACTTGAAGTGCACATTACTATTCCGATTTTAACAACCATTTTTGAAAAGCCATCAATCTCACTAGTATCATAACTACCAATTCCATTCGCATCATGTGGCAATTCTTGCATCGGCACCGATGACTGACACCATGATTATTACTCTCTACAAAACCTTCATCACTATGAGTAGCATGTTTATATGTCTCTAGCCCCCCTGCACTATCAACACTTGAAGCAAAAGAGGACTTCCTTCTAAACCTAGATTCTGCTCGAAGCCATGCACCAAGCTGCATAACGAACTCTTCTTCCCTCTCCATAGGCTTCATGAATCAACCATCCACATTTGAAGCATAATTTTGACAATTTTTTGTAGTGAAAGTGCACCCATAGTTTCCTTCTAAAAAAACTAACAAAACGCCTATGTGAAATAGGCTTATGTAAGGGTAATTCAATCTTGATCCTTCAGTATTTTCCCCAACCAACTCCATCCTCCGCCGTATCAATATCAAAAGCTCTTTCAACTAATGCTCCAATTAGCAATCCATAGTCACTCTTCATTTGACTGAGTGATAAGTTGTGATTTTGAATCCAAAAGACCTCATACTCAAATGTAATCTGTGAAGGTTGCATAAGACCATCATATGACCTCAATGCAAACAACACATTGTCAAACAACCATGACCTTCCTTCAAGGATTCTTCTTTATCAGCATAGGTGGCAAAAGTCATCACAAAGGTATTCCTTGTGGCTTTCTGAAACTCTGCTTTCCAACTCATCCTCCATATATTTTTCATAACATTTGCCACAACATATTTTTCTATCATGCGGTCTAAGCAAACTTGCCTAATTGGATTATGCTGACCTTTAAGCTTAACATCGTCATCATCTTATAAAGGAATATCTAGTACCACCTCCTCCTCCTCAGTCAAATGAGGATGTTTCCATCTTTGTTCGAGCCCTTCCCTGGCTACTCACCAAGAAGCACTCACATAAAGGCACTCAAAAGCATAGTTTTGAATTTCGTACTTTACCAGCCAGTACGATCAGTATGTACCGTACCAAAAGAGTGGCCGGTACAGAAATTAGGTTTATTTCGTATCAGCCCAGATTTCGGCCATACCGGCGTGTACCAGTCCGTATTTCGGTCGTACTGACCATGTGTACCGGTTTGTACTGAATTTTGATTTTTTTTAAAAAAAAATTTTCCTAATTTAAATTAGATTATTTACATATATATTTATATATAATTTCTTTATATATTGATTATTATTTTAAAATATAATTTATATATGTATTTATATATATAATTTATATATATATAAACTATTTTAAAATAATATATAAAATAATACTAATATTAAAATATTTGATTCAAGTATCTTATTGTTATATTCATCAATACTATATTTACAACATTGCTCAAAAGTTCTCTTAAATCGTCTGGAAATCACCGACTCATAGAGGAGACTTTCACGGCAACAAAAGTCTTAAACAGAGTAGTTTCTTATTTGTCGCTATCAGTGGTCAATTATTATTGTCGGTCAGTCGGTGCTTGGAGGCACATAAAGCAACAAAGATAAATGATTGCTAGGATGGATTTACTCCTTAAAACAGGTTCCATGTTTGCGACTTGGATTATGACGTAAATTAGGATCCACTCTTTTTCTATTGGACATATTTCATAATTCATGAAAATGAAGATATAATAACTAATTTTGGGCAATAATTATTATTCCTCTAAAACATAAGAGTATCAGATATTAGCTTCTCCTAGTCCTAGCGTGGAGATAAAGTCCCATTTGCATTGACTTCTTTTTTTTTTTTTAAGCTAAAAATAAATTAGATACAACTAGTGTATATTTTGTAGTTAGTTGCAAACTAGTATCTCGATTCTTACCCATTTGTAAAAGGTCACCTTGGTTTTCCCATTTCGTAACATTTATATCTAAGATTTTAACAACGAAAAATGTTATTCCAACCGATGGATCGAATAGATGATGAAAGCAACCGATGCTTTATTTGATTTATTTCTTAATAGTTAAAGACGTAATTATAAGTAAAATTAGATATTTTTTAAGAAATATTTAGAAAAATATTTGTATTAATGTCTTTTTTTTTCATAATAAATCAAAAGGGAGGAAAGAATTATTTTCATCCACTATGATGATCCGGACATCTCTGCATTTATCCATGAACATAAATAATAAATAAACAAATACAATAAATATAGAAAGATATATGGTTACGTGATTTGACATAAAAACTTACGTCTATATATTATTTGAGGATGAAATCTACTATAATAGATAATTTTTCATTATCTTATGATTTCACATATCTATTATAATGGAGTAATTTATAAAAAAATCTTTTAGAATGGTTATGTATGGTGGAGAATCATTCAAAAAAAAAATGTACGGTGGAGTTTGTACATAGATAATTTTTGCGGAATTGCCATGTTTGTGGGAGATTTCTTATTTAGAGTCTGTTTTCTTAAATCTGAGTATTTTTTTTTTAGGAGTCTTGACTCTTTCTTTTTACAAATCAGAGTGAGTTTTTTTTTTAAGAATTTGAATCAATTTGTCTTATCTCATCTTGACTTTATCTTGCCTATTTTTATTTTAACTTTATCTCTTTCCTTATTTCTAATAATGAAGTTGGACCCAGTCAATTATATCACAATAATTTAAAAGAAAAAGATTGCAATTGCAGTGACTGATAAGTTTTATCGGTTTAAGTAGCTGCCTCATTTAACGTTTGTAATCAAACACTTTTGTCTAAATATTCGCATCGTTTGTTTATATAAATTATGTGAATTGAGATGAGATGAGATGATAAATTTGTAAATAATAATAAGATAATTTATGAATAAAAATAAAATAATTTGAGTTAAAGATTTTAGCAAGTTTTGGAAATGAGGGAGAAAATTTTGAGTAAAATTAAAATTAAAAAAGGGGTAAAATATAATTTTTATTTTGAGATTTGAAAGGGTTAATTTATTTTTAGTATTTTGTTTAAAAATTTAAATAATTAGATAACGATTAGGTAAGAAAAATTTAAAATTTCAAATTTTAAAATTTCAAATTTAAAATAAAAAATAAAAAATATTTACATTTAAATAATATTTAAATATTAATTAGACGAGATGAAAATAATTTAAAAGATTTGTGAAATCAAACTACTCTTTAATTTATCGATGAACATAAATAATAAATAAACAAAAATAAATAAATATAGAAAGACATATAATTATGCGATTTGACATAAAAGCTTACATCTTTGAAGGCCAAATCTACCATAATGAATGATTTCTCAATATCTCATGGTTTCACATATCTATTACAATGGAGTAATTTATAAAAAATCCTTTAGAGTAGTTATGTATGGTGGAGTTTGTACATAAAGAGTTTTTGTGGAGACTGTCAGATTTGTGAGACATCTCTTATTTAGAGTCTGTTTTCTTAAATATGAGTTTTTTTTTTTTTAGGAGTCTGACTCTTTTTTTTTTTTAGGAATCTGAATTTCTTTTTAAGAGTCATAGTGAATTTCTTTTTAAGAGTCTTTTCCTATCTCATCTTGATTTTATCTTATCTATATTTTTTTAAAATTTTATCTATTTTCTTATTTTTAGCAATGAAGTTGGACCCAATCAATTCTATCACAACAGTTTAAAAGAAAAAGATTGTAATTGCAGTGATCGATAAGTTTTATCGGTTCAAGTAGTTGCCTCATTTAACGTTTGTAATCAAACACCTAAAAATTTGCCTTGTTTGTTTATATAGATTATGTAAGTTAAGATGAGATGAGATGATAAATTTATAAATAGTAATAAAATAATTTATGAATAATAATAAAATAATTTGAATTAAAGATTTTAGCAAATTTTGGGCAGGAGAGATAAAATTTTGAGTAAAATTAAAGTTAAAAATGGGATAAAATATAGTTTTTATTTTGAGATTTAAAAAGGTTGAATTATTTTTAGTATTTTGTTTAAAAAATTAAATAATTAGATAATTAGATAAGAAAAATTAAAAATTTTAAAATTTTAAATAAATAATATTTATATTTAAATAATATTTAAATATTAAAATTAGTCGAGATGAAAATAATTCAAAAGATTTGTGAAATCAAACTACTCTTTAATTTTATAACATCGTACTAGACCATGCGGCAAAATGGATACATGTCATCTAATAATAAATTAACACGTGTTCTCTTATGTTCACATAAGTTAGTATTAGGAGTGGTTCCATTAATTTTTTTTCTTTAAATCTGATAAAAAAAATATAAATTAAATAGAAATAAAATATTAAAAAAATTATATATTGAATTTATCAATTTCTTTTATTATATTTAATTAAAAATAAAGGAAAAAGTAATTTTTAATTTAACTTTAAAAAAAAAAAATTTAGAGTTGCCCGATGGCATGCTGCTACTCTACGGGAGAATGTGGGAGGGTGAGGAGATTTTTTTTTTTTTTTTTTTTTAATCAAAAGAATTATCATATTATACTTTTTTTAGAAAAACTGATTTTTCTTAGTTTAACATAAATATTTAAAATTTTTAATAACTTTTTCTGATTACGACACGCATCGATTTATTATTGACTGATCCACGTCACATATTCTACTAATAGAAAACTAAGGAATATTGAATCACAAATGATAATTTCGACGGCTAGGATAATTTTAGGAAACTAGAATTAACCCATGATATGCCAGTTGTTAGGGTTGTAAATCAACAAGGTTACTTGATAGTTACTTCAGATTCGAGTTCTACTTGTACTCGATTAGTTTATTAAATGAGTTATTAATAAACATAAAGTTGTGGTTGGCTATCAAGCAATTCAACTCGTATAAATGTATTTTAATAAACTTATATAAACTAGAATAATTTTATATTTATAAAATTAATAATAGTATTATTGGTTTTTGCTCCTTAGTCTCACATGAAAAGGAAGTGGGAGTGGAGTAAGGCCATAGGCCTATTTAAGGAGGCATAACCTTCTTAATTTAATTATACCAGTCAAAAATTTATCTAGTAATTTTTTATTTTAGTAAAATTCTTCTGTTGTCCTTTTTATATGTAAAAGGAAGAGAAGTGAAAGTTAGAATTTTACTAGTGGGAGAAATTTTTGTGGGTATCGTTGGGGTGAGGAGAAAAATTGTGTGATTATAACAATTTTTCACATAGTGTATTTTCTTCTCTGGGTTTAGTGGTTTTTTTTTCTCATGTTTTGGAGTTTTTCACGTAAATTCTTATGTTGTGTTTATTTATCTATTTTTTTTTTGTATTCTGTCAAAAGTAAATCTTAGTGGGAGAAATTAGAAGGTCCAGATTCCCAACAAGTGGTATCAAAGCTACTAAGTTCTTTTGACGCGGTGGAGTTTTGGTATGGTAGTATGGATACGTATGATTTAAGGAGGTTCTGTTTAGAAGGATGTAAATTTTAAGTGTGTACGTTGTGAGCCTCTAATCTTTCTTGGAAACCTTGAAGTTCTGTTTAGGAAAGATCAGTCTTTCTTGAAAACTCACTTAGTGGATACTATTCATTTCTACGGTAAAATTCACTGAAACTATGTCAAGAGGTAGAGCTTCAAATCCTATCAGATTTGAGGTAGAGAAATTTGATGAGAGAATCAATTTTGGTTTGTGGCAAGTGCAAGTCAAGGATATATTGATTCAATCAAGATTACACAAGGCGTTGAAAGGCGACCAGTCCCTGAAGTCAGTAGCGGTCCAAGCGCTACTGGTGAAACAAAGAGCAGATTTGGAATGAGCGATGAAGATTGGGAGGATCTGGATTTGAGAGCGGCAAGTGCGATTCGTCTGTGCCTGGCCAAGAATGTTCTTGCAAATGTGCATGGAATATTCACGGCAAAGGGACTCTGGGAAAAGCTCGAAGAGTTGTATCAGACGAAGGGTGTCTCGAATCGAATGTTCTTGAAGAAGCAGTTTCATACACTGCAGATAACTGAAGGTACAACTATTTCAGATCATTTAAGTGTTCTCAATGGCATTGTTTCTGAGCTGGAATCTATTAGAGTTAAAATTAATGATGAGGATCAAGCCTTGGGGTTGATTTGGTCTATTCCATCTTCTTGTGAGCATATGAAGCCTAATTTAATACATGGGAAGGAGAAAATATTTTTTTCAGAGGTTACCAGTAAACTTTTTTCTGAAGAAAAGAGGTTAGGTGGTGGAAGTAATGGTTCACCTGAGAACTTAGCAATGGTAACAACTGGTGATTAGAAGAGGAAGAACTCCTTGAAGAAGAAAACAACTTGTTGGGTGTGTGAACAACCTGGGCACGTCAGAAGAAATTGTCCAAGAAGTAGAGCAGGTTCGGCAAAAGGTTCCAAGTCAGTAAATGGAGATACTAACAATGAAACTAACATTGTATCTCTATTTACAGAAGACGATATCTATTAAAAAGAGACATGTACATCCTTATGGCATGTCGCTAATCTCAAAGTTGCCATAATAGAGGATGTGTTAATGTTAGTTATTCCACAAATTTGTACACGTGCATTGGTTTGGCATTGATGTAAGGTGTGTGGTGGAAATTCATGTTGATGACTGATGAACTTCCAGGAAAGCCAAACGTGGGAGTTGCACTATAATTTTTAGCAAAGTTATTTTCAACATGGGTCAAAGTGAAATGCTTGAAATAAGTTTATTTTGAGTGAGTATGTTTTTATGGTGGAGCATGATAACGAAAGCTATGAATCTTCATTGCAGTGGAGCGTGACTGTAGGACTAGTCAAAGTCGAAAGGTAAAGATTGTTAGTTTTTGCTCTTTAGTCCCACATGAAAAAGGAAGTGGGAGTAGAGCAAGGCCATAGGCTTATTTAAGGGGGTATAACCTCCTTAGTTTAATTACACCAGTTAAAAACTTATTTAGTAACTTTTGACTTTAGTAAAATTCCTCTGTTATCTTATTTGTATATAAAAGGAAGAGAGGTGAAAGTTAGAGTTTTACTAGTGGGAGAAGTTTTTGTGAGTGTCGTTGGGATAAGGAGAAAAATTGTGTGATTATAACAATTTTTTACATAGTATATTTTCTTCTCTGGATTTGGTGGTTTTTTTACTCCTATTTTATAGTTTTCCACGTAAATTTTTGTGTTTTATTTATTTCTTTATTTTTTTTTTATATTCTGTCAAAAGTAGATTTTGGTGGGGGAATTAGATTTTGGTGGGAGAATTGAAAAGTCCAGATCCCCAACAAGTATTTATTACATATAAAGATATTAAAAGAAATCATGATCATATCTTTAAATATATTATTTGAATTCTTATATATCTATAATCATTAAGATATGAATATATAAACTTAATAAAGAATTAAAAAAAAAATGAAAACCTTTCTATGTCAATAAAATAGTAAAATAGAATATGAATAATTTACTTTATCAAAATGAAGCGGATACTCAAACTTGCTCAAATATTATTGAGCTCTTTGGAAGCATGAAACGAATCTCACTAAAAAATTCCAACACGACCCATATTTGAATGAGGAATGCTAAAATTATAAATAAAAGTCATATCTTATTATTTTTTATTGTTTTTACTTAATAATTAAATAAGTATTTTTTCATAATATTTTATTTTTTTAAAATTGTTTAAAAATATGTATAAAAATAGAAAAATGAAAAATAAAATTTGCCTTAGCGAAATCCGAGTAGTTCTATTTGAATATAATTTATCTATCTACTATTCACTCGAATTCAACCCGTTATCAAGTTATTTACAAAACCTATATGAATTATTAATGATTAAAAAAAAAGATAAGAGTGGTGTTAGGTTATCCGGTTCGACTCTAATTTTTTTAAAAATAATTTTAATATTTATTTTAAAAATTCAAAAATATTAATTATTTAAGTTCAGAATCTCAAATCTAAAATCCGAATCAACAAATCTAAACTATTAAGGTTACAGTATTTTACACATTTTTTTTTTATTAAATAGTGTAATTTTTTTCTATAAAAAATTAGTATAATTTTTTTCAAAATTTTTTGTAAATATATTTAAATATTTTTAAAAATAAAAATAAAAATAAAAATATATAATCATTAAAAAATACTTTTTAAAATGATTAAATAAAAATTAAAAAAAAAATAGCTCTATCATTTGTGAAAATGATAAGCACACAATAGTTTTTACAATATTTCTTGCAATTATTGCACAACAGGTGTGAACGAAGCAAATCAAACGATTGGGCACCAGTATCTACTTTATTCAAAGGGGTTCATATTCTATAGACGCGACCCGCGCCCTTCGTGAGCAGATTCTTGCTGCTCCGCAAAAACACAATTATTCTCTTCTTTTTTTTTTTAAATGTTTTCTTTATTTTATTTTAATAATAATTTTAATATTAGGTAGTGCTACTTCACTGGAAATCTCCTTTTCCAGATCTCTCATAAAATCCTGTTTCATTTATTTTTTAAATTTATAATATGATTACAAAATTATTAAGTAAAAAATCATTATTATTTTTTTGTATTAAAAAGAATTTTAGAAAAAAATAAATTAGATTATTTGAATGTTGAGAATATTTAAAAGTATTTGTGAATAGTAAAAATATAATTAAAAAGTAATAAAAAAATATTAAATAGTAATAAAAAATATTAAATAGTAATAAAAATATGTGTAAAATAATAATAAAATAGTAAATAATAATAGAAAATGCTTGAAAATATTTAAGAATATTTAGTTTTCAAATTTAAAAATTAGGTTTGGATGTTGAGAAGAGTTGTGGATAATAATCAAATATAAATGAAAAGTAATAATAAAATATTAAATAATAATAAAAAATAATAAATAGTAATAAAAGTAAGTAAATAATAACAATAAAATAAAAAATAATAGTAAAATATTTTAAAAAAATTTAAAAACAATTTGCTTTTCAAACGTAACCTTGAAGAGAGTTTTTTTAGAAGGAGAAATCTTAAAGAGATTTATTAATTATTATTATAAAGTTCCTATCCAAAAAACAAAAAATTAGTATTATAAAGTCGAACGGAGGAAGACCAAGAGTGTGTGGCCTCTGTGCAGTACAAAGCGGCTCGTTACTCTTGCGCCGTGCTTGGGGTTTTCAAGAGCGTGAGCGTTAGCGACAGTGCGAGAAAGCCAAAGCCGAAGAGGGTGTTTCTGCGTCCATGGATTCTCCAGTGAAGAGGCCGAGAGAAGAAGAGGAACATAGTAATGGAGTCTCTGCTTCCACTCTGTCCTCCATCGAGCTGGAGGGGAACAAGGAGCAGCCTGATTGTATATCCTCTGTGATTCCTGGATGGTTCTCTGAGATTAGCCCAATGTGGCCTGGTGTGTTTTATCACTCTCTCACTTTTTCTCCACCCCTCCTCCCCTTAAAAGAAATCCCATCTGCGTTTCCTATTATATTTGTGCTTGGTTGTTGAGAAACTGTGCGGCAACAGAAGTGATCTTTTTTTTTTTTAATAAAAAAATATCATCTTTATCGATTCTCGGCTACCAAGAAGGAATTTTTCATTTTTCTTTTCTGAGCAGGCATCTTTTGAATTCGTTATTGGTCTTATGTTTACTATTTCTCCGCATACGTAGTTTTGTGTATGCTTGGTGATGTGGGTGTGTGTTAATGTGGTTTTTAGGCTTAGTTCGATGAGTGTTTATCAAATCTGCCGCCAGAACTTATTTGTTTTGACATCATAATATCATTAGAGAATGTATACGTAGTTTTATTATTTGTTTCGTACTCTTGTTCATACTTGTTTAGTTGTTTTCTCTGTGGGCATTGCTTTGTTCACCTCCAAATAACGCCTATGATTTATATCTTATTTTTTTTGCCAATAATCACCGTGCCCTCTTTAATTTAGGAGTCTATATCCATGGGTTGTGTCTAACTAACACTAGCTCAAGTGGCACCTTCTTTAGCAATCAAATAATTCCCTGGTCGTGTATGTTTTTGGGCAGATTTTAATTTTCTTTGATCTTCTCTTAAAGTTTGGGATTCTGAATGATGTGTAGTTAAATATTATTATTGTAGATATCAATCATTGCTAGACATATTGACTTGTGAGTGAAGGGGATGAGAGTTATTTGGTCCGAGTATTTTGCCTGTTTGACGACTGAACCTGTCAACTATGATGTTAGATTTTCAGCCAACTATGATGTTAGATTTGCGAGTCAATTACCCACCAAACATACCCTGATACCCATCGGTGGTTATTTCACATTTATAATGTCTATAAAACTCAAGTCCTGATAACTTTTTCTTTTTTGGAGTAGTAGTACATTTTGCATTGTCTTTTAATTGACATTCCTTTTCTTCAAAATCATACTTTTTAATTGTTTAATTGAATCTGAGCTGCCTGATGCAATGCAGGTGAGGCACACTCCTTGAAGGTTGAGAAGGTCTTATTTCAAGGAAAATCTGAATATCAGAATGTCATGGTCTTTCAGGTACAAATCATAATTTTTCCACCTATATAAGATATTCCTTAAAAATAAACTCTGGTCTAGGGTTCTTTCAGGTACAATTTTTTCTTTTGCAGTCATCGACATATGGAAAGGTTCTTGTTTTGGATGGCGTGATTCAGCTCACTGAAAGAGATGAATGTGCATATCAAGAAATGATCACTCACCTTCCACTGTGCTCAATCCCAAACCCAAAGAAGGTCTTCATATAATCTTGGTAGTGGAGTATCCTGAGAATACTTCATTACTATTTATTATTTTATTAGTACTTTTTACCTACTTTTGACTACTATTTATTACTATGCACTATTATTCAATATTCTATCATCACTTTTTCAGTACTATAGTATCCGAAATCACCTCGCTATCCAAACGCAAAATAACTTACTTGCATTGCCTCTATCGACAGAGTTTTTTGTCTTTTTAATAAGTAATTGTCAGAGTTTTCTTGATGATGCTTTCACATGATAGTCAATTATTTGCTAATTAGAACACATGAGCACTTATAAGGCTGGGACCTCGGTGACCTTTGTGATCCCTGCATCATATTATAATTTATTTGGTGTATGTAAATGCAGTTTGTACTGTTATACATGATGAACAGATGTTTTCCAGCTCCGGTGGGGAGAAGACCCACAGACAGAGGGCACTCCAGGCTCAATCTGTGGATTGGCCAATATTCTGTATATAGTAAGGCTGAGGACTGTTAAACATAGGATAGCGATAGTGTGTAAAAGACAAATCACAATGGTCCAGCTAATAACAACACGTCCAATAAACCTTATTAAGCATTCAGGGTCCCTTGCACATTTCTTCTCTTGGCCTCCTTTTCTCTCTTTATTTCCTGAAAAAACTACAGATGGTTATCAGCAGAGGAAAACAAGAAGGGAAACACATTCATAAAATAAAGAAAACAAACTTTTCTTTCAAATACAGCTCCCTCTTCTTTTTCTCATACTTAACACACGCACACTGTTAGAGTGAACTGATTATTGACAAGAAGCATGTGTTTATTTGTTGCCTAGTCTTTCAGACTCATTATTTTTTTTTTCCACTCAGGTTTTGGTTATTGGTGGAGGAGATGGTGGGGTCCTGCGGGAAGTGTCTCGCCATTCATCTGTTGAGCATATTGATATTTGTGAAATCGATAAGATGGTAGTTGATGTAAGTAATAATTTGATGGAAAGACATATAATATTCTTTTTTACTTGCATTAGGTCAGAAGCTCATGAAAATAGCTAGTTGGATATGTCAATGTTACATTTTCTTTTCACACTAGAATGATACCACTTAAATGCGTGCTTTGATTGTTTTACCAACGTACGAGCCTATAAATTTTTTTTACCAATGTACAATGAGGACTTTCAGTCGTCATGGAACAACTATTTCCATACTTTTAATTTCTTTTTTCACATTTACCAGGTTTCTAAACAGTACTTCCCTGAGGTAGCAGTTGGGTACGAGGATCCCCGAGTAAATCTTCATGTTGGTGATGGTATGATTAGCTCATTCTTCTTCCTCATTTGCATTTCCATATTTTTTCGAATATCAATTTTGATGGGCTTTTTCATAATGGTCCAGGAGTTGCATATTTGAAGGCTGCTCCTGAAGGAACTTATGATGCGATTATAGTGGATTCTTCTGACCCCATAGGTAAGGTTATCTCTGCATTCAATCCTTTCCTCACTGGGAACATGAGTATTGTAATTTGTATCGACAAGTTTTCCTTTTGATCTGATCAGGTCCTGCACAAGAGCTTTTTGAGAAGCCCTTTTTTGAATCAGTAGAGAAGGCTCTTCGGCCTGGGGGAGTTGTGTGTACCCAGGCAGAAAGTATATGGCTTCACATGCACATAATTGAGGACATTGTGGCAAACTGTCGTCAGATATTTAAAGGCTCTGTCAACTATGCATGGACTACGGTGCCAACATACCCAAGGTATACCTTCTCAAACTTATTTAATTTTCTTGGGCCAGCTTCATCTCCCCACCAAATTCTTCTGAAGAGATATATGCTTTTGAATACATGTTTATGTTTGCATGCATGCATGAGTGTATTTGCCTGTGTGTGTGTTAGCAGGGATAATCGAGTTTTCTTCTTGGATCAGACTGAGTTGCTAGTTTATCATAGTTAAGGTTTAAAATATGCAAGTTGTGATTTTGGAGGCCACCTTATTTTCAGTAAAGTCATTCTTTGAATGTCTTCATCTCCAATTCTGCAGTAGCAGTTTGGGGCTTTAATGGTGGTTATGATCTGCATCGGGTATTTCTCTGTGCGGGTCAGTGGGTGGCAAGTGAATGTGCTTGTGTGATGCTGATGTTGCTTCTATCAATATTTGTGTTTCAGTGGGGTGATTGGTTTTATGCTGTGTTCTACCGAGGGGCCCCCTGTTGATTTCAAGCACCCAGTGAATTCGATAGATGCAAATGACAGTCATAACAAATCCAAAGGACCCTTGAAATTTTACAACCCAGAGGTGTGATTCTGCTTCATCCCAAAAACCTCTTTGTTTCTGTTTTATCCCCATCTTATTTATTCATTAGCTTTTATGTACCTTTGTTTTTTATGTTCAGATCCATACAGCGGCATTCTGTTTGCCATCTTTTGCGAAGAAGGTGATTGAAAGGAATTCAAATTGAAGAGACTTTCATGAATTCATAGCACAAGAGGCTGCTGTTGTGGAGTGCAGTTGATTGGCTTCACAACAATGGTTCATCTGGCAGTGAACCGTGGAATAAGCTGTTTAAATTGAGTTGTCGGGAAAAGAGTAGTAGTATTTTTAGTAGTATTTTGGATGGTTTTAGCGATTATTCTCATTCCTCATTAATTAGTCGCCTCTGTTTCTTGAGGTGTGATTATTATATTTCAGTTATAAATAGGGCTACATTTTCCTTACTGATTTTCTCTTTCTCTAGCTTTTTTGTTTGTTTGTTTGTTTGTTTGTTTGGAGAATCGGGCAAGGAACCGCTATAATCTATGGGGATTAAAGACCTTTCAAACCGAACCATGGTCGGTAAAAAATGACGGAAACAAACGAGTAATTTTACGTATAATTGTGAAGTACATAAATGTTACACAATCTTTTTGAAAAATTTTAAAATCTGTTATTAAAAAAATTAATTTTTTTCATATAAATTTTTTTGTCTTATTCACTTTTTTTTTTTTTAAAGCGTTTTTGCATCAATTGTATAATTCAAATTGCAAATTTATTTTATCGAAACAAAAAATGTCACCAGCCAAAAGAACAATCAATTTCTCAAGGCATTATCTTTTACAAGATCCAAGTTCTTTCACTAAGTTATTAAGCATTTTTCCCCAAGTTTACATACATTAATGGAAATCCAACCAACCAATTTCCTTCTACTTGTGATTATTTGGTGCAGTAATTATGCCATCAACGACTTTGATTTCTCTCCCTGCTTCCAAATCAACTTTCTTCTCCAGAGTCTGCTTCTTACAATCATAGAAATATAACATGCAGACCACCCATTTGAGCACATTCCCCAAGCAGAACAACCCAACTTGTGCAACAATTCCCATAATCTCTCCTTCATAGCATCCAAAATAGAGGCATGGCAGCCTCAATCCCAGTCCCCAAACAAAGAAAACAGCCATCAAAAGTAGCCCACGCCGCTCACTGCCTCTGTTAAAACGAGAAGAAAGCACCATTGCTCGAACCCCAAATGTCCCCTCCAACACCGAAATGACAATACTCATGTTCCACACCGCACTCCATTCCAAGTATTTCAGTAGCAAAACTATGAAAACCGGTCCGTAGAACAAGAGAAAGTGCACCTGGAAATCCGATTCTCTCCAAAATACATGGTAGCTTGTTGCTAACCATATTAATCCGAGTAGATTACAAGTTGATAAGAGAATAACGTAACAGGATGTGATAAAAGTACCTCTTATTCTTGCCCCATAAATCTGTTTGTACATCATCTCCTTCAGAGTCATTATTGGTCTACCTTCTGCGTATATCTTTGATGCCAAATCCACCGTTACAATCACTGTGCAAAGCTCAAGAAGATGAAAGGGCACCAGATAAAGAAAACCAAGTTGAACCAGTTGATGAAAAGAAGTCTTTCTTAATTCGATTGTAACTTCAAACTTTACTACTGACCAAAGATGACGGCCAAAGTAACTATAAGACTGCTCTAGAATATTTGACAGAGTTGTTTGAAGGAAAATTTCGTAGTAAACCATGAAGAAGAAAAGAGGGAGGGAAATGAAAAGGATGAAGATGATGAAATTGAAATTCTTGAAACAGATTGTTGGAGCTGCTTTGAGGATATCAAGGACCTCCAGCTTCTGGTTTGGCATGGCAAGATTGTCCTCCAGCAGCTTTTGCTCCAGCATCAGATCCGTGTTCTCCATCTCCGAACCTTTCATTTCCATGCCCAAGTTTCAACAAGATGGAAAGATGAAAATCTGTAATATTAGCCCCAATTCCCAAAAAAAGTATAAAGACCGACGAACACGACAAGATGGGTTGACTTTAGTTTCTATTTTTTTACTAAAATTGTGGAAATTTGGTACCATAGACCCGGTTTGGTCATTGGTCGTTTACTTGGAAATTTTAACGTGTTTAGTAGTCTATAAGGTCTTCACAAGAACAAGCGGAACACACAGACAACTCACAGGCCTGGCCTTACACTTGACCCAGCCCTTACGGAACTCTAACTTGGGCCTGGCCCTTCAGTTCCACGAACACACTTCTATCGTCTTCTTCCCCAAATCATCCCTGCTTTCGCAAGTTCGCATTACCCTCTATTTTTCCCGCCTCTTGTTACACTGATTGGCTGCCTCCATTCTTCTTCTTCTTCTTCTTCTCTGAGAAACCCTACACCATCTCTGTCTCTCCCAATTGCCCAAATGCCAAACCCTCAATTAATCCAAAAACCGCAACTCCTTCAAATCATAACCCAAATTCTGACCTCCTCCAATGCCTCACTCCATTCACTGACCCCCTACCTTCCCCACCTTACCCAACCCATTCTCCTTTCCCTCCTTTCCTCGAAAACCCTAGTCTCCCGTCCTTACACTGTCCTGTCCTTCTTCAGGTTTCTCCAATCCCACTCTCCCTCCCTCACCGCCTCCCCTGATTGTCTCCTCTCTATCCTCCCCTCCCTCTTCTCCCACAGCAAATTTTCCGACGCCAAGTCCCTCCTTGTCTCCTTCATCGCCTCTGATCGCCAGCACCAGCTGCACCACCTCATCCTCCACCCTAGTCCCGAGATCCCCAGGCCCTGTAGAGCACTTTTAGACACTTCCATTGGTGCCTACGTCCAGTTGCAACGACCCCACCTCGCCGCCCAGATTTTCAAGAAGATGAAGCGGCTTCGCCTCCCTCCCAAGTTACTCACCTGCAATACTCTCCTCAATGCACTGGTACGACACCCATCTACTAATTCCTTCTCCCTGTGCAAGGAAATCTTTAATGATGCTGTTGAGTTAGGAGTGAAGCCAAATACGAACTGTTTTAATATTTTGATATATGGCTATTGTTTGGAGAACAAGTTTGGAGAAGCTCTGGAATTGGTTAATAAGATGGGTGATTTTGGCTGTTCACCCGATAATGTGACTTACAATACAATCTTAGACGCTTTTTGTAAAAAGGGGAGGCTGAATGAAGCAAGGGACTTGTTGTTGGAATTGAAGAACAGAGGATTGTTGCCAAATAGGAACACGTATAATATATTGGTCCGTGGGTATTGTAAATTGGGTTGGTTGAAGGACGCTGCAAAGATTATGGAGTTGATGACGCAGCACAACTTGTTGCCGGATGTTTGGACTTATAATATGTTAATCTGGGGGTTGTGTAAAGAGGGTAAGATTGAGGAAGCTTTAAGGCTAAGAGATGAGATGGAAAACTTGAAATTATTGCCTGATGTGGTCACGTATAACACGTTGATTGATGGATGTTTTGAGTGGCAAAGTAGTTCGGATGCATTTAACTTGATTGAGCAAATGAGTGAGAGAGGAGTAAAGCCGAATACGGTTACTCACAATATAATGGTTAAGTGGTTTTCTAAGGAAGGGAAAATGGATGAAGCAAGTGATGTTGTTAAGAAGATGGAAGAAAGTGGGTTTTCCCCCGATTGTGTTACCTACAATACTTTGATAAATGGGTATTGTAAAGCTGGAAATATGGAGAAAGCATTTAGAATGATGGATGAGATGGGTAGGAAAGGTTTGAATATGGATGTTTTTACTCTTAATACCATTCTACACACTCTTTGTGGGGAGAAAAAACTTGACCAAGCATACAAGTTGCTTACTGGTGCTAGTAAGCGTTATAATCTTGATGAGGTAAGTTATGGAACTTTGATGATGGGATACTTTAAGGATGAAAATCCGAGCAAAGCCTTGGAAGTTTGGGATTCACTAAAAAAAAAGGGGATCCTCCCCAGTATTATCACCTATAACACTATAATTGGAGGGCTATGTCAGTTTGGAAAAACTGATGAAGCAATAGACAAGTTGAATGAGCTTCTAGAAAATGGTTTTGTCCCTGATGAAACTACATACAACACAATTATACATGGTTATTGTCGGGAGGGTGACATTGAGAAAGCATTTCAGTTCCACAACAAAATGATTGATAGTTCATTTAAGCCGGATGTAATTACGTGTAATATTCTTCTATGTGGACTTTGTAGAGAGGGAATGCTTGAAAAGGCTCTTAAGCTTTTCAACATGTGGATTTTGAAGGGGAAATCTATTGATGCAGTTACTTACAACACATTGATATCGAGTTTATGTAAAGAAAGGAGATTTCAGGATGCTTTTGTTCTTCTCGCAGAAATGGAAGAGAAGAAATTAGGGCCTGATCAGTATACGTATAACGCCATCCTTGGTGCGCTTACGGATGCGGGTAGGATTAAAGAAGCAGAGGAGTTCATGTCAAACAAAATGGTTGAAAATGAAACTCTACGTGATCGGCTGTCACAAATGCCTGAGGAAGATGTGGTAACTCACGAATCCCTAGAGGAATCTGATTCAAGTTCTATTGCATATTCAGAACAGATCAATGAGTTATGTATTCAAGGGAAATACAAGGATGCAATGCGTTTTTATGAAGAATCGACTCAAAAAGGTGTCGCCCTCAATAAATCAACCTTATATAATTTGATGGTTGGGCTGATCAAGAGGCGAAAAAGTATATCAAAGGCTGCTTGAATGTAGTGACTCCAACATCTCTTATGAATGGTATCCAATGGTGTTACTCATCATCATGCTTTTGCAAGGCTTTGCACATATATGGGAAGAAATTCAGGTTTTTTTTTTTTTTAAAATGCTTTTTCATTCTTATTACTTCAAATACTTAATTGTTCTGATGAAGAGTGGAGCTATTAATGACCTAGAGAGGTTGATGTTTAAAAAATCTTTGTATATTATTTGACTTCATGGATTGTTTATTGTTTATGATTTTGTACTGTGTTCTGGATTCTTCCCCTTAATGTGTAAAAACTATCTTCCTTGCGCAATGTAGGTGGAACGGATTCTATAGGGTAGTATGAATATTTGTATTAATCAAGTTGATTGCTACGATCAGTTTGATGGGCTTGGTCAATTTGGCTTCTAGGTATTCCAAAGGGACATGATTGATTCTTGAACTCTGAAGTCTTGGATAGCATATTTTATATGACACTGAACTAAAGCTAAAATGCTTGGATGTTGTGTTTTTTGTCAGTCTTAATCAAAACTAATTTTAATTCCAATATCTACTGTAGCAGGATATATTGGGTTTATTGTCTATTGCAAGGCATTATTGTTTACATCGGCTGACCTCATATGTCAAGAAATTTGATACAATTTAGTTTTGTGGTTTGTTGTCGTTTGTGTTTTGGTTTCTGGTCATACAAGTTCTTGAAAGACTTTCATGTGAAGAAAGCAAAAGTAAAAGAACCTTACGTTCTCTTATTCAATGTCAGTCCAAGGATGGGAAAGTTATCAAATCCACAAGATTTTCCAACACTGAAGAACCACTTAAAGCAGCTCCAGGATAAACTCATGCTCAGATATTATCCAAGACAACAGACTTACTTCCTGTAAAAGGCTCGTATTTAATTTGAGAGAAAACAATCCTAATTCCAACAATTGGTTGTGTTACATTAGATAGACCTCTCATTCTTCATTCAATATCATTGGTTTTGCTTGAGATTTCCTATCTGCAAACTTACTCCTCCCCAATCATTTTACAACAACAGGTTCTGTGTCTAGGTCCAGAAATCCATGAACAGTTCTGTATCTCTCTAACTTACCCTGCAAGCTCAGCTCCACTGATTGTTTGCAAGCTCAGTTCCACTGATGATAATCGATGATACCGTGTGAGTTATTTCCTCTTTTATTCTCTATTAAAAGAATTGCCTATGTTTCCAGGTGAAAACGGGCCGATGGATGATTTATCTAAATGGGTAGATTCACTCCTATAAAGAGTACCCTTGCTAATATCCCAACTTATTTTTACTTACCAAAAACAAATATCCCAACTTATTTCCTTTATTTTTTCCCTTTTCCAGTTGGAGTGGCTAACTGTATTGAAAAGTTGTATCCAAAAAATTTCTATATTTGAGAAATTGATCCCGGCTTATAGGTCATTCTTTGGGTGGTTCAGGAGCCATACAGGGAATGGAAGGCACCCCGAGAGTCACATCAAGTATTCAGTGGAGGATTTGGAGACTGCTGCCCTGGATTTCTTTGAGGGCTACCAGGTGTCCCAGCACCTGAGAAGGAGATCTGGATGAAGTTGAGTTTTGTGAGTTGGAAAGTAGAACAGAAATTCTTTTAATTTTTCTGTGGAGTATTTTGGGTGATCTGGATGTGGTGCTGATCAATCTGAGACTTCCTGAGCTCTCCAATTCATTTGAATTTCATCCTTTGATGGTCTATGGGTCGGATGAGATCAACTTCTTTGAGAAGATCAAGTGTCGCGCTCTGGAATATCCTAGTCTCACAACCTGAATGCTTCTACCCTGTAAGCATGTGATTTGTTCTCCTAGCACGTTCTAGATTTTGTTGCTTTCTGTTCATATTGGAACTGTTGTATGCGTGTTTTCTTTGACTCTTTTAATGTCAACAAGCAGTTCCCTTTTTTTTTTAATAGTTTCAGATGTATCTTGTATCATGTTTCAGTTTTGTCCCATAATATGGAAAAATGGAATCTTAGTAGAGCATCGACAGTCTGGCCGTTTCCTTTTCAGGGTTATAATGTTTCCAGGGTTGATTGAGTTAAATACCAAAAATGGACTACTAGATAAGCTTCCACAATCTGATTGAAAACTAATGTAGGGTTGCTCAAGATGTTTTGTAGCTAAAAACAGCATACATGAGTTCAAGTTTCGCATAAATCCATGTAATATTCCTGGTAATCCCGGCAACCATATATTAATTTATAGTTGTTTGGTCTTGCTCACATGTCTCCTTCCAAGCTGCATCCTAGAATTGAGGTGACTGTAGTGATATGGATAATCTGTTTGGAATTTCCAGAACCTCATATCACGCGGTTAGGAACACAAAAAAAGGAGAAAAGAGAAGTCCAACAGAACTTCTGTATACATGCTAGTGGGAATTCAGGGAGTAGCTGAAGGATTACAATTTACAACAATGAAATCTAAGTTGCAACTGGGTTTAAATTTTCTCGGTCTTCTCTTATTTAATGACCACCTTGCACCTGTCTAGCTCCAGGTACACTTGGAACAACCTTAGGGAAATTGGGGCTGATTTTATTAGAGGCAGGTTTGTATCATCCTTGTCAAACTCTTCGCTTGGCAACAAATTTCATGAAAATGCTAGTAGATAACATCGTTCTTCTTATCTTCTTAAACATGAGAGCCAGTGTGTGGATTACCTCATAGCATATCCAACCCACAGGACACAATAACAGCATTTTTTTTTAAGAAACTTCCTGTGTCTAGTTTAACTAGCATTCTTCTAGCCTGACATGTCAAAAAAAAAAAAAAAAGATCATTGCCTAGATATTTGTATGTTAAAACGCAATTTCTTGATGAGCTAAGGCTTGAACAGCCAACCAATTCCAGTGTAAGGCACAAACAGGTATCCTCCAGATAACTTGTTCAAGGATTCTGAGAAGCAATTTTTATTTTGATTTTCTCTTGTAACAAGAGATCAAAGATTCCATAACCCCACAAATCATCCTTCCGTTTGTGTGGATATTTCAAAGTTTAAAACTGGCTTTTGTTTTCAATTTGAAACCACAATGGCAAGGCCTTGACTTTCCATATTCCCTAAAGGACAATGCTAGGGGGCGGCCCAGCCTGGACTGCCATGCCCCCTTGTGCATTTCCAATTTTTTTCTTTTTTCTTCCAAACATTTTTTGAACCCGAGAGTGGAAAAATGAGAATAAAAATTTAATAGAGAATTGAGAGACGTATAAGTCAGGTCGTTGCTGTAATCACACTTATCAGCTTCTAGGTTTTCATCCAGTTCTCTTACGGTAAGAGAGGTAGCAATATAATGTGTAGGAATATATGACACATAGCACTGATACGGGAGGCGTTGAAGTCCAGTTAGAACATATTGCTTTTTTTTTTTTTTTTTTTTTTTTTTAAGTAAAAGATTTTATTCTAAAGAAATAGGCACAAGAGTCAGAGCCAATATGGGCTCCAAGTTTGACCATTTTTCTCTGAGTTATAATTTTTTTTTTCCAACTTTGGAATTTTTGCTCGCCCCCACTAGATGGGCCTAGGCCCAGGCCCTGCCCAATCTCCAGACAACAGTCTAAAGCATTGCCCCCCTCCCCCTTCCTCTTACGTATTGGGGCCCTTGCCCCGACTAGGCGGGAGTTAGAATGGGGTGGCAAGTGGCAGAGCCCTGCTGTCCACCCCTAGTTGTTTGGGACCATATTTGACTCGTTTTGTGGTGAACTAGCACATTTCACTACTAAAATCACTTTATTCTGATAGTAATTTTATTCAATCCAAGTCTTGATGTAACAAAATTATGCAATATCTATTAACCCTCTAATTTTGCTGTTATTATTTTTGTCCTAATTAATGTATTATCCTTTGATGCATGATAATATGAATAAATTCATTATAATCATCCTCACAGATTAGCTACTGTTACTTTATTAATTGAATTGTGTAACTCACTCCGTCCCATCTTCAAGAGGTCAACATCTTTTGCCCTCATAAATTCTAATATAATGAAAATATTTCATATATGCGGTGATCCGTTGTTCCTACCAATAAATTCCCTGGTTGGCCAACCCTTGAATAATTGATACCCATTATTTTGCATCCGCGATTCAAGACAATAAGATCTAAAAACTGAAAAAAATAGTGGAACATTGGATGTTGATGATAAGAACAGTTGGATGATGGAGGAAGATAAAGTAGGTGCCTAAGAATTGTTGGTATGCTGATCTGTCAAAGACTCAAAGAAGAATAAGCCCAAAAAAGGGTAAAGACTAAGGACAAAAACCACTACGGCATAACGTTTTGAAGACTATCTATATATAAATCCATTTTGTGTATTTTATTATTGAAGGATAACATCACTCACGAATTATATAAAAAAAGAATAATACTATTCATCATCTATTTTTTTATGATATTGTCATCATCTTTTGATGTGTTATTAGATAACTGAAAATTATTTATTATATTTCATTTAAAAATCTATTATTTAATATCATATAATGGAATAATAAGAATATGATGAAAAAATAAATGATAAGTAGATTTTTTTCTTTAAAAAATAATCAGTTCCTTTTCTAAACAATTCCACTGCCTTTGTTTGAGGAACTAACATATTTGCCATCTCTCTGAATAGGTTGTAGTCAAGTTGATGTTCAAGTTCTATTCATTTAATTTTTATGTAAATATGAGTTGATCTTTATATACTCACATTTTATATTATCTAAGACTTTTGTTATTTATTGGGTTATCTGAAATTTACCGCTCACAAGACTCTTTTGACGTGGCAATACCATGTAATACCACATGGTTTATTAACAAATAGAAATGAAAATGCAAAAACGAAAGTGGTAGGGGGAATATTAATTTTCAATCTTCCTATTTTTGTAATAAGTACAAGCTTCATTGTGTATTGCTTGATTAATTTATTATTTTCATAAAATAAATCAACTCAATTACAAAAGTTTTATATATTAAAATATTTTCATAGTTTGGTATTAATAATTAGTTAGTTGATTATGTTTAAGATTGTGTTAGATAAACTATATATAGGAGTTTATGAAAGCTAAATTGAAAATCTTATATTTATAATAAATCATATATATTCTATGTATATCTTATGATTTTAGCTAAAAATTTCAATAGACAATTTCCTATTATATAAATAGTTAATTAATATAAACAATCATTCATACATGATGATTATATCAAAGGCTTATTTTTGTCAGGAACTTAACTTTAGCTATATAATTGGAAGAGATATTTGAGTTCAATATTATATTTTAATAGGTTTAAAAATTATTCTTAAGTTCAAAAGTGATAAAAATATATTTTTAGACTCAAATTATAAATTTAAATTTTGTAAATATGACTATAATTTAAAATTATATCATTTTTAAATTTATTAGTACATACTTTATAAATAAATCTAATAAATTATAATATACATTTATATATACACAATTAATAACATATTATATATATATATATATGTATATATATATAGAGGGAGGGAGGTGCAGTGTTCCCCATCCTCCTGAAGGCTAGATGCGGGGCAGGACAGCAGCAGAATATGGGATTCCATTGTCCACCCTTATTGTGCTATTCCAATAAATGTATTGCTGTGTTGTTAAGCTAAAGGTTACATATTAAAAGGTTCAATGAGATTGTTATCCATCATTCTATACGTTATACACTATATTTATGTTTTATTTTTAATTTATTTTATTAAATTAATTAAAGTTTTCTATTTATTATTTTTATATCACATACTTACTAAATCAAAAAAATTAAAAAAATTAAAATGTATGCGAGTGTTGTACGAGAATATGAGTATAATTTTAAATTTTTTTTTTTTAAAGGTGCGACCTAACCGTAATTTGGTTTAAAAGGGAAACAAAGAAGCACCGATTACGAGTAAATAAAAAATTCGGTTATCTAGGAGTGTAGGAGTGTGGACTTAAATCAAAACGATCTTGACGACTACTCTCGTTTATCTGTCTGTCAGTCTTTTTGTCCGGCTAGTCAACAATGGAGCCAGGAAACAATTTTAGTTACGCAATTACATATGTAAGGAAAAAGAAAAGGAACAGCACTGCACACCGGCTGTTGTAATAACCAGTCAGAGATTGCAGCAAACAGCGGAGTTTTATTCACCGTTTACTAGTTATGAGGATTGAGGACTGCTAGCAACGGAAGAGGAAGCGCTTGAAGCCAAGAGTGGTTCATTTCTTAGTGAAATCTGAAGCTTTTGGGGGTGGATTTTGAAGAAACATGGACGAAGATGATGGAATTGAGGAGATTAGTGTGAGACTGGTGGGTAGTAGTGCTAGTACTGGTGGCAGTGACTCCAGGTGGGTTGATGGTGCTGAGCTGGATGCGGAGTTACCTTCGTATCCTGCTCTTGATGAAATTGAGGGCAGACAAGGCTATGGATCTATGAGGAGAAGGTTGGTGAAGAAGCCCAAGCGGGTTGATTCTTTTGATGGCGAAGCCATGGAGATCGCTGGTGTTCATGGCCACAATTCCAAAGTAATGTTCACACTACAACAATATGGTCTTAGTTTCCTGCGATTCTTAATTTCAGATTCATCAGTATGGTCTTAGTTTTCTAAACAATGTCTAGGTAAGCGTTCTAATACTACTCAATCGATAGGAAATACTACTCAATAGTACAGTCCACTTTGGATGAAGAATTTGTGGGGTCGTCCACAAAACCTCCTGACCCTCTTATTTAAGAAAAGCCAAGTATTTATGATCCGAACAGAACTAGCAAAGTGAAACTATAGAGATCCGTTGAATTCATAGCGTTAACATGTACTCCACATCCCTAACGTAGGCCAACAAAATGACATGCTGCTACCAGTGAAGCTGCTCAAAATTGCCGTAGCTTCTTTCTGGCCTAAAAAATTAATGTATAGGGATCAGCTAATAGGAGTTCAGAGACCCTTCTGAGAATAAACCACCTCTGTTTGAATGATGTGGATGACCTTCTCCTTTGACTCCCTTGACCAAACTTCTGAGGAGTACTGGCTTTTCGTGTACTAATCCTTTTTTGTTTTCTTGGGTCCTCAAACATGACACTGTTTTTTGTTTTCCTTCACTTTGTAATTTTTTTTTTTGTAAGTAATAAGATAAATTTTATTCCAAATAAATAGGTATGGCCCAAGGACATAGGCAGTATATAATGAGAAACACCTAATTTCCCCTCATGATCATTCACAATTATCAAAAAATCTTCCGTTCCTTTCTAACCAAAGACACCAAAATAAGCACAAGGGAATCATCTTCATAGCTGCAGAGCAGAAATCTCTCCCCACAATGCCTGGCCAGATTGTAAGAAGATCCAACACATGCAAAGGCTTCACCCAGAGAATTCTAGCCATAAATCGGAATTTCATTCCATAACATGTTCTGATCTATCTTCTTCTCATATAGTCTTCCCAAAAAATCTGAAACTTCATTGACTTGCCAATCCTAAATATCTCTAGAAAACTCCACATTCCAGCAGGTCATGTTGTTGGAAAGGTAGTACGACTCAGCCACAGCAGCCTCTTAGCCTCTTTATTTCTAGCAATCCTGAAAAGGTTAGTGAAGACAACCTTCAGAGGAGAATCAGCACATTATATATCATGCCAGAATTGGATCTTAGCCCCATTATCCACTTTGAGAATAGTATGCTTTACAAAAGCCCCCCATTCCAACCGAATAGACTTCCACAATCCCACCCCGAAAACCCCTCTAACTTCATTCAAACACCAACTTCCACAATCCTTCACTTTGTAATTAATTTCCAATAGAAGTTCCAACTTCATAACTATGGTGAGTTAACTCCTGATGATTCTGATAATTCTCTACTTTGTTGGGCAACTACTGAATGTTGGTGTTTCTGTTAAATGGTTTTATTGTTAAGCGTATTGACAAAGAGTCCTTGTTTGGAGAATTGAGAGTTCTATAAACATAAGGGAAGGGCTTTAATTTTAGGCTAGAGCAGTTGACATGGCATTGCATTTGCTCATCTCATGAAGTCCATGATTATTGTTCTGTCAAGGGAAACAAGTAAAACCTTTAGTCGATGGCTGCGCTTGTGACAATGGCAACTTTTGAATATTAGTTCCAGGTGGTATGCTGGCAAACCTGGGTTTAGAAAGAAAATCATCCCACGCATGGAGAGGAGATTTATAAATCACAGACATGCATTTTCCACATAGACACAAATACAACTGATTGCATATGTGCGTATAAATACTTTTAATTGATCGTGTAATGAAAGAACTTACATGTCAATGTAGTGGACTAGTCTTTTCATACTGAAGTCTGTTCTTTAATGAATCAGGACCAAACCTTTTGGCAAACTATTTCATTAGCATTTCAAACACTTGGTGTGGTATACGGTGACTTGGGGACAAGCCCTTTATATGTCTATGCTGATGTGTTCAGCAAGGTAACCATCAAGTCAGAAGTTGACATCTTGGGGGCTTTATCAATCGTGATGTACACAATTGCTCTTCTTCCTTTAGCAAAATATATTTTTGTAGTGCTTAAAGCCAACGATAATGGAGAAGGTAAGAATTGTCTGCTTTGAGTTCTACGTTCACTTGATGCAGTCTGGCAGAGCATATAATTATTGAGACACGATGATTCCAATTGTAGGAGGGACATTTGCTCTATACTCGTTGATTTGCAGGTATGCAAATGTTAATACGCTGCCTAATCGACAGGCAGCTGATGAACATATATCAAATTTTCGCCTCAAACTACCCACTCCAGAGTTTGAAAGGGCTCTACACATAAAAGAGTGTTTGGAAAGCAGATCATCCATGAAAACCTTTCTGTTGCTGTTGGTTCTGATGGGAACTTCCATGATTATAGGAGATGGTATTCTTACCCCAGCAATGTCAGGTACATTTTTGCAAACATATCCTGTAACTGAATTGTTTGGGGGCAGTATAATATTAATTCTCCTAAAAGCAATGCAACTCTCCTAATCTTTATCATCCCTAGTCATAATGATGATGTGTCACATTTCGAAATAATTTCGTCTATCAATCACTTAAATGACACCCATGTGAAATGTGCAACATCACCAAGTGTGACTGGAGATGACAAAGGCTATGATGAAGAAGAGCATTACTTATGCTTCTACTATTGTAGACATGCCATGGTTGGAAATAGACTACCAGATGTTCTTTTTTCATAAATAAGAAATAATTTTATTACAAGCAAATGAAATAGGTGAAGCCCATGTCTACAGGAAGAATTAGGCTATCCAATGTAAGATTTATCCAATGAATAATTGTTTTATATTGTAATTTCAAGGGAGCCGTTCTTGTTTTTATATGGGTTAAAAGAAATTTTATTAAACCAAGTAATAGGCATAGCCCAAGTACATAGGGAGAATACAAGACTTAAACAAAAACTAGTTAAATCTTTGACTGGTTCTTGTTTATATGCCATTTTAGCCTATTATGGAATCATGTATACGCTAATTCCATATGAGAAAAATGCCAAGTTGAGAACTTGTTTCAGTTTTACAAAATTTAGCACCACCAGTTTCAACTTACGGACAAATTTTTGTGGTTTCCCAATAGTAAAGTATGTTATGTTGGGTAAGAAATGTGAAATTGGTAAATAAATAAAATAAATGAAGAGGGTATGTCCATTGGGAATGAAACTCTGCTATTTGTTCTCATTCTCACATCATATGCAGAGATGACCTGTTTTTTTTTTTTTTTTTCTGGATATGAATCTGTTGGGACTGATGTCTGCCTTGCAGGGCAGTGCTGTCTTAACTTCTGGTTGTGTTAGTGTGTGGTTGCATTTTCTGATTTATGCTTTAATTCTCCAGGGAACATATGTTTTGCCTATCTAGTTTCCTTTGATATTGCCCACCTTCCCAGCTTATCTGCATAGGATGTATTTGCATGCAGACAGTAGCATTTATCCTTGTTATATACTTCATTGGCTTGCAAATAAGAATACAAACTTCTTTCCCAAAGTTATCTTCAATTTGGTATGAGTTTGGTTGCATATATCATCGATCACTATTAAACTTCTTGCCCAAAGTATCTTCAATTTGGTTTTGTTTCATCAGTGAAGAACGTCTACTCCTTTGTAAGGGTAAAAAAGCTTGCCTCAAAGGGTTGCAGAATTATCCTTTTAGCAATACATCTTTGGTGCTGTAGGAATGAAGGCTTCTTAATTTGATTGAGTTAACTAATAAGAGTATATCCAGCTTCATATAAATTTTAATTTGGAATATCCTTACTAGCACCTTGCAATAGTGAACCCTGTTGTTGTTACATGAGATATGTAGCTCTGATAGCAGCCAGCGATAACATGGGCCTATATATATTTATATATATATATATTTTCTCTTCATCTTTATAGGCCAGAAACCATATGAATTCTTATAGGGGACCAAAGGTTTCTTGACTTGTCTGAGCTGATTATCCACATTTTCTATACACCGTTATATTTCAATATAAAAGATCCTCACCTTCGACAATTTAAGGAAGAGGAACGTAATTGTGTTGGATTTGTGCTACCTGTGTAGGACTGAGGATTCAAATGATAATCTTTTATCGCACCATGCTTGTGAGGTGGCTAGTGTTTAATGGAATTTTCAGTCTTTGGGTTGTTTGAGTTAACTTCGGTTAGGCCTCACTTTGTGGTAGATCTATTGCTTTTTAATGATATTCTAAGGGGTTCCTATTCCAAATTCTTATATTGACTAGTCTTTTTTAGTGTAAGTTCATATGTGAATTGGACTTCCTCTGAGTCATTACAGGATTGTGGAAGATGGTTCTGTCTTGTTTGTTGCAGTGTATTTGGAGTTTAAGGAAAGACCGGTTTTTCTTTTCTACTTTCCAAGACTTTTGGTCTTTCTTGTTTTTCTGGTTACGTGTATCTCATGTATGCATCATGTACTTGGGAAACACCTCTTTTGATAAGTAATAACATTTAACTTACTTATCAAAAAGAAAGAAATATCCTTATGCTACACACCTGGAATTGCAATATTATACACCATCACTTTTGATACAGTAGATTTGCTGTCTGGTTTTGTGCTAAAGTGGAGTTATTTTTCTTGTTTCAGTGACTTCTGCTGTAAGTGGTCTGAACGGTGAAATTCAAGGATTTGGTACAAGTGGGTATCTTTCTTTTTGTTTTAATTTCAGGATAGTCAATTTCTTACGAAATACATGAGAGCTGATTATAGCTGGTCAGTACAGATGCTGTTCTGAGATTACCAGTTTCTATTTTTTCTTTTATCAATAATAAAGGAAATTGTGAATGCAGCATTTTGTATGTAGAGATTTATCTTTGGAAATATTTCCTTGAGCAGCATGACATCAAGATTGATGTCATCAAAATTTCATTTCTGTGTAGTTAATGTGTTTTCTTTTTCAATAGCTGTTGTATAAAGACGTGTGACAACCAATATTATCATTTTTTCACATGATAGCTCATAATCTGATTGGTTTCATTTACAGGTGCTGTAGTTATTGTTTCAATCGTGATCCTTGTGGGGTTGTTCAGCATACAGCGATTTGGGACTGGTAAAGTTGGTTTCATGTTTTCTCCGGTACTTGCTTTGTGGTTCTTCTCTTTGGGATCCATTGGACTTTACAATCTAGTGAAGTATGATATTACTGTTCTAAGGGCTTTTAACCCGGCTTATATCTATTACTTCTTCAAGAATAACAGCACAGATGGATGGTCAGCTCTTGGTGGTTGTGTTCTATGCATTACAGGTATGTCTCACCCAAAATATCTGAAGGTAGACTGTCAAATTTTTATAGATAGCTGTGCTAACATATCTTAGTGTTAAGACCCTACTCTTGTTGCTTAGAGATAAGAACCATTAGTATTCTGTACCAAAATCTGCAGGTAGATAGAGCTAGTCGAATCCAAAGAGATAAGACCCAACTAGTACTGTTTCTTACACATCCTCACCTCATCAGATTTTACTTTTTTTTACATATCTGCGTTTCAACTGAAGTACTTAGAAAAGTGATATTTTGAAGTGGAAAACCTAAAGACATTTCATCCCATAAAATCTCAGGGTTTGTTAAAGTTAGGGTTGAATAAGAAGAGAGACCAAGAAGTTGGGGGAGAATGGTGGATGGAGAGGATCATTCACTCCACCCCAAACAATTTAATAATATATATTGGAAAGAGTAATACCGTAGATTAGCACACCATTACGTGGTTTACATTACAAGAAGAATACCGTAACTTCTAGCACTTTCCTACAAGCTGAAGAATATGGGTCGTGTAATCCTAACTTGGGAAGATGCCTGCGAGTTGATGTTTGGACTTCACAAATAGTGTAATGATATCTAACTTATCAGAAAACAAATAGTGTAATGATATCTAGCTAATCTATCACATATGCTTATTCCTTTATGAAAGACAATTAATGCTATAAGGGCAGCTTAGTTATCACAAGGTATCTGAGATAGGTGTGAGCCATTGTCTTGAACTCAGCTTTTACATTAGAACCTATTACCACTGCCTGTTTTGTTTTCTTCCATATAACCAAAGTGGCTTCTGAAAAAATATGAGATCCCGTACTTGATAATCTAATTTAAATCCTACCCAATCAGTACTGGTAAAGCCTTCCACTTAACAGGCCCATGCTTATACAATGGTCTATGTGACCAAGGGCATCCTTCAGATAGTGAGAGAACAAGATATTGCCCAAAAGCTTCTAAGAAACTGCTTGCTACACTAAGGTATGTTTGGTATGTGAAATCAGCATTCTCATACCTATAGATATGGGTGTACACCGACCCGACCCGACAATGCTCATTTCCGACTCGACCCGTTTTGAGGCATTTTCCGTTTCCCCGTTAACCGATAAGCCGATTAACCGATATATTTTTCTTTTCAAATCACAGGCAATGTTTACGTTACTGCTATCTAGTATCTACTGCTATCGCTCAACCCCAAACATTTTACCATAATTTCTTCAACCCCAAATAGCATGATTTTCTTCAACCCCGAACAACATTTAACCATAATTTTCTTTAGCCCCAAACAGCATCTTGCCATAATTTTCTTTAACTCCAAACAGCAAAACAGAAATCTTCAACTCCAAACAACATTTTGAAATAAAAAATAGTGCTTTGCCATAATATTTTTTAACCCCAAACTACAAAACAGAAATAATAGTTTTGTCTTATCAAAAAGAAAAATTCGCATGAAGAATCATCAAAAGATCTCTCACATGTTCTTTCAAGGAAATAGAGACCCAAGAAGTCGTGAATCTGAGGTTGCCATAGCTGATCCCCTTGGATAAAGCCGTGAATCTGAGATTGTGCAGACAGAAGAAGAAAAAGAAAAGATTTAACGTCCCTGGTTGGTCCTTAAGAAAACTCGAGAAAATGGCAGATCGAAAATCAGCTTTACCAACAAGAAGAAGAAGAGTTTTGAAGACAAATAAGGATTTGAAAAAGAGAAAAAAGTAAGAGAAGAAGAAAAAGAAAAGATTTACCATCACTATCGCTGGAACTCTTTGTCGGAGCTTTAGATTTGAATCTTCTGAGCTTTCCGTCCTCCAAACCCTTGCATTCCACCAAAATAGTTGCCAGAACTCTTAGCCGGAACTCTGGGCTCTAGAGAGAGAGAGAGAGCGAGCTAAACGAAATCGAATTATTGGAATTTTGGGGTGTTGAAGGCTTGAAGCTGTAAACGAAAGAGGAAAATTGATTTAAATCGGTAACGGGTTAATATCCGATTACCCGATTAAGCCTAACGAGTCAGAATAGTTGGTGCGGGTCGATTTGGAATGACGGGTCGGGTCGGGGCTATTTTGTACATGCCTACCTATAGAAATGGAAATGCTCATTCCCATTTTTTTGTTTGGTGACAATCCGTGATATTTTTCTAGGATGAAAATCACAATTTACTAACATATTTAAGCTCCAATTTGTTTTTCAAATGGGCATAGCCCAAGTACACAAGTAGTATACAAGATAATGCACCTAATTAGGATCTAGAGATAGATATACCGAAACCATGCAAATTGACCATTAAAATCTATAGCTATGATTTACATAAATAAAGTCTTAAAGAAGAAACTTTTAAGCTCTTCTAATAAGCACTCTCGATCCTTGAAGTTTGAATCACTTACTTTCCCTTCAAATGCACCATAGTAAACAAATGGATACCATCTTCCTGACATCTGCAATATGGGGGCTACCCTTAAGACCTCTCCCACTGGCTAGAAGATCAACCACCTTCCCAGGCATAATCCATGCTAATCAACTCTCCTGAAAAAATAATTCCACAAGGCCTGGAAAACTCACAATGAAGGAGTACGTGGTCCATTGTTTTTGCACATACAAGACCAATCAATTATGATAATCCAACAATTCCTTGGATTGTTCGTTGTTGGCATCTTCCTTGAGGAAGCAATCCAGACAAAAAAGGCAACCTAATGGGGTGCCTTCTCTAGATACTCTTCCGAGCAAAGTGATTGCTATCTTGAGTAGTGAGTCTCATAGAATAAGCATATGTAGAGTTTTTCTTTGCTAGAAGGAATGATAGGCATCCAAACCATATTGTCCACCTCATCACTACCAACATCAAAAGAGTACAGCATATTGAAGAATTCTGTGAAAACACCAACCTCTCAATCACAAGCCTCCCTAATAAAGCGAGCATTCCACTTTGTGAGACAAAAAGAAATTTCCCCCCATTCGGGCCATTGAGGCCTCCTGCTCTCATGCAATTCTGAAAACTGTAGGATAAGCATTCTAAAGGGCCCTGTTGCTCACCCATATATCATGCCAAAAACCACTCCGGAGCCATACCCCACCACCAATCTGGTATGGCTGTAACAAGACCCAAACTCTCCAATTATTTTTGCTTAATCCCACTCCGTATTCCCCCCCCCCCCCAAAAAAAAAACTTCATAGAACACCGTTCCACCTAGCATCCCGATACTTATGATCTATCACAACCTTCCATAAGGTTTCCCTATCATAATTATAGTGCCACAATTGTTTCCCTTTGAACACCTTGTTGAATGCCCTTAAATTGCAGATTCTCAACCTGTCACCAATAACTAGAGAGCACACCTTGTCCCAACCCACATGATGAAACTTACACTCCTCCCCCACTCAATAAATAAAAAATCGCATTGAAGCTTCTCAATCGGGGCTGCAACACTAGCAGGAAGAGGAAATAAGAATAAGGAATATGTGGGTAGGTTAGAAAGTGTGCTCTTTATCACGGTAATCTTACCCCTTTTGATAGATATATCCTCTAGACCTCTTTCACCTGTCCAACCTAGCTCAATCTTCTCCAACATCTCGTCCCAAATAGTTTTGGCCTTGAAAGATGCTCCAAGAGGAAGACAATGCACTTCATTGGCAATGAAGATACCTTACTATCCAATCTACGAGCAGACCCCTCATGTTGCTAACATTTTTGGTTGCAAAGAAGAGTAGTCCTTAAGGATTGAATGAATAAACCTGAGGAAAAACCACCCACAACTAAAGCTGACAACATTCTGCTAAGAGCCTCCATGACAATGACAAGTAGTAGAAGGGGTAATGGGTCCTTGTCTCAACCCCTGGGAGATGTTGAAGAAACCTACAGGATCACCTTTCACCAATATCGAGAATTGCAAGGTTGATACACAATACATGATCCACGACCTCCATCTCTCCCCAAAACCAATTTGCCCAAGCAAGTAATGTAAAAAATCCCAGTTAATATAATTATAGGCCTTCTCCATGCCTAATTTACATATAATACCCAGTACTTCTAATTTAATTATGCCATCCAATCATTCATTAGAAATTAGGATCGAATCTAGTGTATTTCTGCCTCTAACAAATTCATTTTGTAGCTTTGAAGTTATTCTTTCCATAACCATCCTCATCCTATTAGTAGAGACTTTTGAGATGATCTTATACACCCTGTTCAGAAGCCTAATAGGGTGAAAATCCTTCACAGTGCACCTACTTTCTTGGGGATGGGTGTAGTGAATGTAGCATTAAGGCTTTTCTAAACTTTCTTGAAGAAAAAAGCTCCTGGGAAACTCTCATTATATCCTCTTTAACCGCCTCCTAACAAGGCTAAAAGAATGCCATAGTAAATCATCTAGATCTAGTGCTTTGTCTCTGGTCATCCTTCTAACCATAGTAAATCACCTACTTTTGAAAAGGTTTAAGAAAATTAATCATCTGGATTCTAGATTCCCGGTTTCGGAACCCGGATGAATAGGCCTAGGACTACCCTCAGAGTTGTGTGAGGGAATTCGTGTAGGAATAGCTATAACTCCGTCTTCAAGAGAAATATTCCGCATTTTTAGGATATGCTTACCATAAACTAAGATATATATGATATCATCTAACAAGGTGATGAGATAATTAAGATTTTTGACTGGTTGTTGAAGTTGACATAATTTTTTCTTCATTAAGAGTTTGTCATTAGGTTGCTTAAGACATCTATAAGCCCAGCATTGAAAAAAAAAAGTTTTACTAATAGGTCAAGGTGCGTGCTTTGGCTAAGATGAACTAATGTGCTTCATAAACCTAGCATATATATGCAAGACCCCCTTCCCCTTGATAAGAAATGTTTTGAACAGGGCCTGAGTTGATGCACAGTTTTCCAAATCGAGTTGAGTTAAACAGAAGTGTCAGATCAAGTTAGGTTGAGTTGAATCAAGTCAAACTGAGTTAGCGAGTTGAATTGAGTTGTCTCAATCTAACTTAGTAACCTGCCCTTCAATAAATAAAGTTTCTTTGAAAAGAACCCTCACTTGAATAAGAGAGTACAAAGATAGCCAATCAACCATTCTTGTTAAGCTTTGAAGTTCTTTCTGGATGGAAAGTCAATTTCGCCAAATTAGATTTGGTTCTAAATTAGGTACTAATGTTAGTCTATAATTTTCTCTCTCCTGAAACATTTTCTCTTTGTACACTTTTCCTTTCCATGCAAACTTTCTTCATGTTGGGCTTGTCGTTGATGATGCGAGTGGCATAGCATCGCGTTGGTTCTGATGGGTCTCTTTTGGGAGTGCTAGAGTCCAAGCTTTTCAAAATTGTGACAGAGGGGGCAAGCTGTGCTGTAGAGAGGAGTTGGAAGGTTGAGCATGAGGTGTTGCTGGGCTTTAACAAAGTGCATTGGCTTGGGAAAGCATTGGAGGAGTGCTTGAGAGGGTGGAACGAGGAGGTTTATACGGTTGATGGATGTTTTGTCAGAGATAGCACAGGAAGGGAAAAACAGGGGTGGCTTACCTGTAGGTGGTCAGTCAAGCAAGAGGATAGGCGTGGTGAGTTTAGGGTTGGGTGAGTCTTCTCGACGAACTGTATATGATAGGTCCTATAAAGAGGCGCTCTCGCTGATGGTGGCTCTCCATGGACTAGAGGGAGATGGCGGAAGGAAGTTCCTTGACTGGGTGGTGCATCGAGCCCCTTCTTGTGTACGGTTTGAAGACGACGGCAGGAAAGCTACTGGTCAGGAGGTCTGTAGGCTGTTGTTGGATGTTTAGGGCCAATTGAGGAAGCTGTAGAGGGAGATGGAAGAAATACTTTGGCGTGTCGGCAGAAAATGGAAGAAGGAAGACAGTTGGAAGAAGAAGATGGGAGAGCAAGGAGGCTGGGCTCAAGGAGTTCCACAGCCTAGTTCGAGCACCAGTAGAGGACTATGGGGCAGAGGAAAAAAGACGGGTTGGGCAGGTCTTATTGAAGGAAAAAACATGGGCACCACCCCACGGTGCAGTTGGTCGAGTTGGAAGGAGGCCAAGCAGCAGATAGGCCTAGGCCTTCCTAGTCTAGGGCCCAAAAAAGTGAGACTCAATGCCTTGGCTTCTTTGTGCGCTAGGCTTGGCCTTCTCAGCCCAAGGTCTTGCACAGAGAGGTTGGTAGCTCTAGGGCTATCACCAGCAGTTCTTGTCGCGAGCCACCCTTCAAGACCATGCCGTAGTGCTCACCTACGGTGGAGGAGTGGGCAATAAGCCCACAACAAACACCGACGGTGGTTTGGGGGCTCTCTGAGAATTTTCCATTGGTGCAGGGTGAACAATTCGCGAGGGTGGAACACGTTTTGGGTCATCCATCGTTGCTGGGAGGGTTCTCTTCGTTGTGGGGTGGCCAAACGGTGCCGATGAGGCCCAACAGTGTTGTTCTGGCTCCGATGAATGGTTTTCACAACCCTATGTTGATTTTGAGTTGTAGGAGGAGGAGGAGGATGGGGAGTGCTCTGATAATTTAATGCACTCAGTGGATGATGATCTGTTCCTTGCGGTTTGTGGGCGGTTGGGGTTGGAAAAGATCTCATTGGTTGAAGAGACACAGGGTAGTCAGATGAATTGTAGAATAAAGGAACCTGTCCCATTAAACTTTCTCTTCCTAGTTCAATCTAATGTCTCAAATTGGGTTTTCATAAGGTGAAATAGTTCCAAAATTGTGTGGAGATTGGGTGTGAAGGTTTTGAGGAACAATTCATGACTTTGCTCACAGCCATATGGGGCATCAACAAAAACTAAAAGGTGAATAAAAAAACAGCAGGAGTTTAAACGATTGACATGGTCGATGAACACGGAGGGTAGCTCCAGTAGGGATATATCGAAAAGGAAGGGCTAACCTTTCCCTAATGAAACTGAAAATAGTGTCTTGAAATGTTCATGGGCTCAATGAGGCTAACAAGCATCTTTGGATTAGGAACTTGCTTCATGAGTGACAGGCAGACATAGTGTGCTTACAAGAAAATAAACTGAAAATTATCAATAGGGGAATTGTGTGAAGCTTGTGGAGTGGTATGCATGTGGATTGGGTGTCTGTGGCCTCTAATGGGGTGTTTATTGGGGCGTCGGGTGGTGTAGTGGTGATGTGGGATAGGCGGGTGGTGAAGAAAGTGGAGGAGTTTATTGGGCGTTTCACGGTCGCATGCTCATTTAAGTGAGTGTCCAATAACTTTTTGTGGGCTTTTGTATGTGGTATGGTCCTAATTTAGATATGGACAAAAGATTTTGGTGTGAAGAATTAGCTTTAGTGCATAGCTGGTGGGAACTCTCATAATGTATTGGGGGAGGTTTTAATGTTGGAAGATTCCCAATTGAGTGCTCAAGAAGTAGAAGACTGCAGGCAGCAACGGTGGAGTTCTCGGAGTGCATCTTCGACTTGAACTTGGTAGATTTGCCACTAGCAGGGAGTTCTGCCACATGGTCTAATAATTAGACTTAGTCTCGGTTGGATCGGTTCTTAACTTCTTTAGAGTGTTAAACCCATTTTCCAAATGTATGGCAAAAGCTTATGCCACATCTATGTTTGGATCATTAGCCTATTTTGCTTGACTGTGGAGGTCTACATAATAGTCGACAGTATTTCAAATTTAAGAATATGTTATTGAAATCAGAAGGGTTTGTGGATAGGGTCAAACAGTGGTAGACTTCTTATTAGTTCCAAGGTACTCAGTTTTATTTTTGTATGCAAATTGAAGGCCTTAAAAAGAGATTTAAAAGTATGGAATATGTAGTGTTTTGGTAATATCGGTGAAAACAAGAGAAGTAAGTTGTTGGAAATTCAGGAGTTAGAGGCTCCAAGAGATACAACCACTTACACAGGAAGATCAAGATAGAAAGTCTTTACTGGTGGTGGATCTTGAGAGGTTGATGTTATTAGAAGAAGTGTCCTGACGTCAAAAATCATGAACAATATGGTGAAGAGAAGAGGATCGAAGCACGAAGTTTTTCTACATAATTGCAAACTCTCATAGGAGGAACACCAATATAGAGATGCTGAATATTGAAGGTGTCGATTGTAGAGTCGAACCAGTAATCCATAACCATATAGTTGACTTCTATGAGAAATTACTATCTAAGCAAGTGGTATGGAGGCCATCGTTGTATGGGCTTGCCTTTGATATGATTGGGCTAGATGATGTGTCACAGTTGGAGAGGGCATTTGAGGAGGTAGAGGTATATGAGGTAGCAAAGAAAATGGTCAAAGACAAGGCATCCAAGCTTGAGGGGTTCACCATGGGGTTCTTTCAAGATTGTTGGGATGTCTTAAAGGTGGATCTGATGAATGTGTTTCAGGAGCTTTTCTTGACTGTAAAATTTGAGGAAAGTCTTAAACACTACGTTTTTGGCATTAATTCCAAAGAAGGTAGGGCTATGGAGATTAGGGAGTTTTGGCCCATTAGTCTTGTGAATAGGGTTTACAAAATAATCTCAAAAGTGCTTGCGAATAGATTGAGTGAGGTGGTGGGAAAGATTGTTTCTAAATCCCAAAATGCATTCGTAAAAGGGCGATAGATTATTGATATTGTTCTTATTGCCAATGAATGCCTTGATAGTAACTGAAAATTGGTGCCACAAGGATCATGTGCAAGCTAGATATGGAAAATGGATATGATTATGTTAATTGTGAGTTCCTTTTGTATTTGCTTGATAGTAATTGAAAATTGGTGCCATAAGGATCATGTGTAAGCTAGATATGGAAAATGGATATGATTATGTTAATTGTGAGTTCCTTTTGTATTTGCTTGATAGTAATTGAAAATTGGTGCCATAAGGATCATGTGTAAGCTAGATATGGAAAATGGATATGATTATGTTAATTGGGAGTTCCTTTTGTATCTGCTTGGGAAATGTGGTTTTGGGGAGAGGTGGAGGGCGTGGATCCGTTGGTGCATATCTATGGTGAAATTTTCTGTCTTGCTAAATGGCAGTTCAGTGGGTTTCTTTCAGAGTTCGTGCAGCTTGAGACAAGGAGATCCATTATCATCCTTGTTGTCGTTATAGTTATGGAGGCAATAAGTATGATGCTTTCAGCTTTAGTTGTTAATGGCTTCATAGATGGCTTTTCGATTGGAGTCCGGATTGGGGTACTATTAATATCTCCCATTTGTTGTTTGCAAATGACACTCTTATCTTGTGTGAGGCCGATCAAAATCAAGTGCGAGCTCTGAAAGCCGTTCTCCTCTATTTTGAAGCAGCATCGGGCTTAAAAGTGAACTTTGAGAAATCAGAGATGCTGCCAATTGGTGACATTATAAATATTCAATAGTTGGCTAGAACACTAGGGTACAAGATAGCTTCCTTTTCTATGACATACTTGGTACTCTTGTTGGGGAGTGCCTCTAGGGCGCTTTCTAATTGGGATTCGGTGATTGAAAAAATAGAGCGGAAATTGGCGGGTTGGAAGAAAATGTACTTATCGAAAGGTGGCAAAATTTCTTTGATAAAGAGTACACTCTCTAACCTACTGACTTATTTTTTATCGTTCTTCCCAATACCGGCAAGTGTGGTAGCTCAACGTGATTTCCTTTTGGGAGGCATGGGGAGGAGTTTAGTTTCATCTAGTCAAATGGGAGATGATGTATCATCCTATTTCTCATGGAAGGTTGGGTATCAGATATTTAAGGGTGTTCAATCGGACGCTATTAGGCAAATGGTTGTGGAGATATATCAAAGAACCTAAAGCCTTGTGGAAAATGGTGATTGAGAGCAAGTATGGTGGCTTATGGGGGGGATGGTGTACTAGAGAAGTAAGAGGGGTGTATGGATTCGGGTTGTGGAAACACCTTAGAAAAGGGTGGGGGGACTTCCATCGACACTCTAGGCTTAAAGGTGGGGATCCATAATAAAATTCTGGAGAGATGTTTGGTATGGTAATAGTGCCCTACAAAGACTTATTTCCTTCATTTTTTCAATTTGCAAGTACCAAAGATGTCACAGCGGCAAAAGTCATGAAGATGTTGGGAGGACAGATCCATTGGGACATAATTTTAGTAAGGCAGCATAGGATTGGGAAATAAGCAGCTTTGCAGACTTTTATAGCCTTATTTACTCCATAAGACCATACACAGCTAGAGGATGGAATGTGGTGAACACCCATGGGGAAAGGTGTATTATGTTCCTTTTTTTATAGGCTCTCATGCAAAAACCTAATATTCAGTTCTCTTGGAAAAGGCTTTAGAGGCACAAGGCACCCCCCAAAGTTTCCTTCTTTTAGTGGACAACCTCGTTAGGTAAGATTCTCACCACTAACAACTTGAGGAAAAGCAGGGTAAAAGAGGGGGTGAGTCGATGGACCACCTCCTCTTGCACTATGAGATAGCTAGGGTTCTTTGGAACGAGGGGTTCAGTCGCATGGACTTGGCGCCGAAGACTGTGGTGGCAACAATGACTAGTTGGACAAACATAAGAGGTATGCAACCGATCAAAGCGGTTTGGAAGATAATCCCTCAATGCTTCATGTGGTACTTGTGGCAGGTGCGCAATAAGCAAACGTTCGACGACAATGAGAGGTTGACTTTATTTTATTTTTTAGAACTCTCTGAAATTGGACCATTGCTGTGGACTTTAATGGCATGATCCTTCATTATTTTCTTGCCTCTAATGCACCTACTTAATTGGGGCATATGAGTTTTGTAATTGGATGCCATTCTTTAATTAATAAAATTGTTTATATATATATATATAAAAAGGAGTCGGTTCTTGTGGGTGATGTTTCTAATGTGGATGGTATGGCTAGCATATTGGGATGCAAGGTACCCTCTTTGCTCATGATGTACCTTGGCCTATGGGTGCCTCTTTCAAGGCCAAGTCTATTTTGGATGGGATGATTGAGAAGATTGAATGTGAATCGGCTGGTTGGAAGAGGATATATTTATCTAAGGGTGGAAAGTTAACTTTGTTTAAGAGTACGCTTTTTAATTTTCCTTCTAACTTTCTGTCCCAGTTTACCCTTTCCACTAGTTTGGCCAATTCATTTTTTGTTGCTACAGGTTCAGAAGCAATGTTTGCTGATTTAGGTCACTTCTCTGTACGTGCCATACAGGTTTATTTCTGCACTACATCAAATCATTTTTTTCCTTGGAGAATAAGTTCATGTATTTGCTTTACAAGAGCCTCCTTATAAATAATCCATACCATTAATCCAGATCGCCTTTTCTTGTGTGGTATTTCCCTGTATTCTCCTTGCTTACATGGGCCAAGCTGCTTATCTGATGAAATACCCAGATTCTGCAGAAGATATATTCTATGACTCTGTGCCAGGTAACACCTTTTATTGATGTGGCTGCTTACATATGTCGAACAGACCCAATATTTCATGTTATACTCAGGAGATATGCATTTAGATTAAGCACTCATATCGTCACTTCCTGTTCCTGGATCTTGTGAACAAACAGATGCTTTATTCTGGCCAGTTTTCGTGATAGCAACCCTTGCTGCCATGATTGCCAGCCAAGCAATGATATCTGCTACCTTTTCATGTGTGAAGCAGTCTATGGCTCTTGGATGCTTCCCGAGGCTGAAGATAATTCACACCTCGAGACGGCAAATGGGTCGAATTTACATCCCTGTAATGAATTGGTTTCTAATGATCATGTGTATATCTGTAGTTGCCATCTTTCAGAGCACTACAGATATTGCCAATGCATATGGTAAGTATCTACCTCCTGTTCTTCTTGGAAGAGTCTTTTAGGAAAATACTATCTTAATGTTTATCGGTTGGTTATCTTGTAAAAATAAGCTGTGTATTGTGTTGAAAACTCTGGAGGTCATTAAGTATAGAAGTGATCACAGCATATGCTTATCTTTTCACTCTACCCATGATCTGCTTCATCAAAAATGTAATTCCTTCTATTTTTCCTCAAACTCAAACTGAGTCCTGGCATTTTTTTACCATTTTGCTGATGGCAGCAAATAATTACTACAACCCCAAAGTTTTTTTTGTGCTATTTAGCAGGGTTATGAATGTTCATTTTTATTAACTCAATGAGAATTGAGTTTACCGTACCAACACTAAGATTTAGTGTTAATTTCTGCCAATGAAATTCAGTTTGTTCTTGCAGGCATAGCTGAAGTTGGTGTCATGATTGTGAGCACCACCTTGGTGACACTTGTAATGCTTCTAATCTGGCACACCAACCTGTTGTTGGTTTTGTGCTTCCCACTTGTTTTTGGATCAGTAGAGCTCATCTACTTGTCTGCTGCGCTATCTAAAATATTAGAGGGTGGTTGGCTTCCCCTTGCTCTTGCTGCTTGCTTCCTCTCTGTGATGTACACCTGGAACTACGGCAGTGTATTGAAGTACCAGAATGAAGTCAAGGGGAAGATATCCACAGACTTCATGCTTGAACTTGGCTCAACCCTTGGGACTGTACGAGTCCCAGGAATTGGATTGCTATACAACGAGCTTGTCCAAGGCATTCCCTCCATCTTCGGGCAGTTCTTACTGGGCCTCCCAGCTATCCACTCGACAATAGTGTTTGTTTGCATTAAGTATGTCCCAGTTCCAGTGGTTCCTCAAGAGGAAAGATTTTTGTTTCGAAGAGTTTGCCCAAAAGACTACCATATGTTCCGCTGTGTCGCTCGATATGGTTACAAAGATGCCAAGAAGGAAGATCATCATGTATTTGAGCAACTTTTGGTTGATAGCCTTGTGAAGTTCTTGAGAAGAGAGGCTCAAGATCTTGCATTGGAGATGAATTTGAACGAGTTGGAGTTTGATAGTGTTTCAGTGAGGTCAAGGGATTCTAGAGTTCCAGGTGGGGATGGGAATGATGATCTTAGGATTCCATTGATGCGCGATCGAATACTGGAAGAAGCAGGTACTCTTACCTCGGAAGAAGCAGGTACTCTTACCTCCGAAGAAGCTGTCTCCGAATTGCGATCCAGTGACGTGTCACTGGACGAAGACCCAAGTCTAGAGTATGAGCTTTCAGCTCTTCGGGAGGCAATGGATTCTGGATTTACTTATATGCTTGCACATGGTGAAGTAAGGGCAAATAACAACTCATTTTTCCTTAAGAAACTGGTAATAAATTACTTCTATGCATTTATGAGGAAGAATTGCAGAGCAGGAGCTGCAAACATGAGAGTGCCTCACCTGAATGTCATTCGTGTTGGGATGACATACGAGGTATAATCTGCTTATGGCGTTTCAGAAGCGGTTTCTTTCATTGAGTTTGGATGCTCATTGCTAAATTAATACTAGGACCTTGAGAAGTCCTTTAAAGATAGACTAGGAATGATAGATCTTACATTACTTTTGACAATCTTTGATAATTTCTTTTGCCTCGATGCACTTTCTCTCGTCTCCTGTTATTCCTCCAATGATATTAAACATTGTAGAATACTTTGTGTTTTTTGGAGATGATGATCACTTCAGCAGGGATGGTAATATATGACACGACATGTTAACACGAAATGAACACGATACGATAAAAGTGGAGTATAGCCTTAACAGGTTTCGAGTCAAATCATATCAACCCGTTAAGACACGATTTGATAACGGGTCATAATGGGTATTTCTTAAATTTCAAAAAATCTTAATTTAAAATTAGTTTTATACTATTAGACACTTATCTATCTTATTTAAGTACTTCTTAAAGAGTTATTAACAAGTTAATCCGTTGTTGTTTAATATGTTTTGGTTGTAATTTTAATATTTTACAATGTGTAGTTCATATTTGTGTGTTTATCATATTTTTTAGTGTACTACTTATTGAATTGTAATTTTAACATTATAATATGTAATTAATTTTTAATGTTTTATAATTATGATTTAAGTTTTAATATTTGTATAAAATTAATTAGGTTAAACTCAAAACGGATCACTAACGGGTTTGTGGGTTGAAATAGGTTAAGTCGTGTCGTGTTGTGTCATGTCATATAGTGTCAAATGGTTTTAACAGATCGTGTCGTGTGAATCCGTTATCTTAACGAGTCGTGTTAAGGTTAAAATTTTGATATGAAATTCTTATTGGGTAGTGTTCATGTTGACGTTTTAGGCATAATATATATATATATCTTGATGTGACACGAATACGATCCGTTGACACATTTTTACACCGCATGAGCTTTTGCTAAACATGGGCTTGAGGTCTTGGATACAATTAAACAAAAATGATATTGTCCATTACCTTAAATTTACTGAACTCACCCTCTTCTATTTCCAAAATTTGTTGGTTTGTTTTTTTTTAATGAGGTTCGAACTTCACTGGCAAGCTTCTCCAGTATAGATGGCACAATTTATGCTTGGGGTTATTCAGCCAAATATATATATATATATATATATATATATATATATATCCCGCAGTGTTTAGAGCTCTCCCTACGACTAACTTTTTCTTTTACAAAGTCGAGTTAATTATTCAAAAATTAAAATATGTGTGGTGTGTGATATATGATGATATGTAGCAACCCTCAATCTTTTAGGTATGAAAGATGGCCTTTACGTGAAACGAACCGCACGAGAAATGCTGACTTGGATTAAGAAAATAAAAAAAATCGACTCTAGATTCTCCATCTTTTCTCTTACAGAATCTCCCCCATTCCAAAATCGTTTCTGCTAGGTTTAGAAACAAAATATCTTTAAACATTTTTAAATATATATTATTATTATTTATTATATTATTATTATTATTTACTTATTTTTATTACTATTAATTATTTTATTATTATTATTTAATATTTTATTATTATTTTTTACTTACTTTTTACTATTATTCACAAACAGTCTCAACAAAAATTACCAAACTTTGGATCATCTATTTCATTTTTTAAAACACATCATCACTTTAAAAAAAAAAAAAAAAACTCTAGTCTGATTTTTATAATATTCTATACATTAGCTTATTTATTTATTTTTTATTATTTAAATTTTATACTTTTTAATCTTTTTTATTTATTTCAAATATTTTCTGTAACTATAAATGATATCCTCATTTATTTTGATATTTTTAATATTTCCTTATATACAATATCATATATTTATGTTCTATTTTAAATTACTCCAAATTTATAAGCTAAACCAAAATATAAACTAATTCAAAAAATAAAAAGAAGAGATTATATGATGAAAATAATCTCAAAGTATATTATGAGAATATAATTGTAAAAAAATATTTTTAAAATATTCTTCGGGACATTTCGTGAATATTCATTTTTGATAATTGTGAAAAATATTCCTAAGATATTTTTCGATATGTTACATGAATATTTATTTCTGATAATTATGAAAGAATATTCTTTGGTATTATATTTAATTATTTGTATTATATTCTTAGTACTCTTAAAAGTTTAAGTTTATGGAATGTAGTAAAGGGTACAATTAGAATTTGATATCTGTTTTGATATTATATAAAATCACTATTTATACTACAAGAAAAATAAATTTTTGTGAATAATTATCTGTGATAAAAAAGAGTATTTATGACTCATTTTGACTGTAAATAATTATTTTATTGAAATTAATTGATTATAAATAAGTAATTTTATTACTATTTCAAAAAATGTAATATTAATTATTTATAATATATTTTCAACCGTCACTTTAAACTTTTACGCAATGATAATATCAAGAAGAGAGATGTTGTAGTTTGGTCCGGTTGCAAACATTTAAAATACAACCTTCAAATCACGTGACGACACCTCAGCTCTTACAGCCTTCCAATCATGCCGAATCACTGTCAAATATTAGAGCTGTCATCACCGGCTGCAAACATTTAAATTTGTGTTTTTTCAGTTCTCGAGGATGACAGAGTCAAGGATAAAATGAAAATAAAAAAACAACAAAGGAGCAAAACTGAAATGGCACTTCACCGGATTGCGAAAAACTTAAATTTGTGCATTAAGTATTAGGTCCGGTTTGTTTTGGAAAGTGGGTTCAATTCATCTCATCTTATTTCGTATTTTTAACTCATTTCAATCATTCATTTTAAATTTCAATTCATCTCAACCACTTATTTTATTACTATTCATAACTCATCTCATCTCATCTCTGAATCCAAGAGTTACTAGACATAGCTATTAAGTATAGTATATAAGTATAGTATTAAATTAATGCATCTCATCTCTTATTAAATTAATGCATAGCTATTAAGTATAGTATATAATTCTAATATATATTATAGTAATTCTAGTATATAATTCTAATTACTAGGCATTTTAATATTATATTATTTAATTATATAATTCTAGTATATAATTATGATATTATATTATTATAGTAATTTAATTATATTAGTATATAGTATATAGTACTAATATATATTGCTATATTAGATATACTAGTAATGTTTACTATAATATATATATAATATTAACTATTATAGTTATTACTACATATTAAATACTAATATAATTTTATATAATAATAATATTAAGTACTAGAGTTAATTATATTAACTACTATAATACCATTAATTTAGCCATAATAGTACTCTATAGTTAACTTATATTTATAGCTATTAACTATAAATTATATTAACTATAGTTAAAAAAAAAATCACTTTTAAAATTAAAAAAAAAAGATCACTTTTATAGTTAAAATTATAACCACTTCTAAAATTTATAGCTACTACTACTATATGCTATATACTATATACTAATATAATTCAATGTTGAAAAATAATATAATAAAGTACTATATAATATTGTAGTATTAATTAATACTAATATATATACTACTAATATTAATATATACTATATAATATTGTAGTATTAATTAATACTAATATAAATACTACTAGTATTAAATACTACTAGTATATCATTATATAGTATATACTAATATTAGTAGTATATATATTAGTATTAATTAATACTACAATATTATATAGTACTTTATTATATTATTTTTGAACATTGAATTATATTAGTATATAGCATATAGTATATAGCATATAGTAGTAGTATATATCACTATATTATAATTCTATTAATATGTAGCTTTTAACTATAGTATATAGTACTATAACTATTACATAATACGTATAGTCCATAGAATCTATAGTAGTATTCAGAATATAATATGAATATAGTATATGTTGTTATTTTAATATTAACAATGTTAATTTAACTATAATGTTAACTGTTATAGTTATTACTATAGATTAAATACTATTATAGTTAGTACTATATACTATAGTTAATATATTAACTAGTACTACAATATAATCCGACTATAGTTATTACTCTATATTAAATACTATTAAAATTTTATATTATAATAAAATGAACTACTATAGTAATTACTATATATTAAATACAATTACCAAATAGTACTATTATAATTAAATTATATCTATAACTATTAACTATAGATAAATTATATTTATAACTATTAACTATTAACTATTATAGTTAAAATATAGACAAAAGAAATAGATCAATTCTAACATTTAAAAAAAAAAAAACACTTTTAAAAGATCACTATTATAGTTAAAATATAATCAACATTAAAATTATAAAATTATATTTTTAGCTATTGACTAATAAATTTTCACGACATTAAATATTAAATTATCAAATTTAAAATTTCCAATCTCTCATTATTATATAGATTAATTATAGATAAATTGTATTTATAGCTATAATTAAACTATAGTAAATAGTACTAGTATATATATTAGTACTTAAAAGACGTGTATTTTTAAATTAAATTTCCACTTCATTAAATTTTCAAGTATAAAATCTTCAAACCCTTTTTTTGAACTTTTGCTATTTATAATTTTGGTCTCTCATTTTTCTAATTAATTTTTTTAATTGGATATTTTTTCCTTTTTAAAAAATTCTTCAAAATGAAGAACCTAGATGGAAAAATCATATTCATCACTACGATTGGATTGGGACAGAAGAGTCAAATATATGATATCAAAAAGTTAATAATTTAATTACATATATTAAACAACATATATTAAAAGAAAAACTAGTCATATTTGCACAAAATCACTGTTACAATAAACAATGTTTTTGCTCCAATGTTACTATAACAATTATGTTTCTACTTCACTGTTACAATAAACAGTGAGGTTACAAAAAATAACTTCTTAATATTTTTACTTGTCGTTCATTTTTACATCTAAAAAATCATTTATAATTTTTACTTTATTGTCAAAGCCCATCATTATCTCTAAAAATAATTCAAAAGCTTCACAACCCTCTTGAAATATGAGAAAATTTTAATTAGATTACAAGACGTATTTCAAACATATAGACATTAAATTTATTTTTGTACATTGACTTAAGCAAACCTCTATCATTTCTCCAAGTTAGTGCTTAGGTGTTGTAGGTTCAACATGTGTCTTAGGTGTACTCCCAAATGTTCCTACATAATTATTGAACAATAAAAATACAATAACACTTTGATAATAATAGAAAAACAAATCAATTAAAAAAATTAAAAACCTATAAGTTAGTGCGCTGGATCTTAGGTGGCGTCTGTTCCTAGCATGTCCTTCATTTTTGCAAATACCGCAACGTCTTTTTTTGGTTGGTTAGCTCTCTTTTGAGTTTTATAATCTTTTCGACTTTGGACGTCCTTTTGTGGGTACTGTTGGCGGATCATGGACTGTTTGAGTCAAATTTGACTGAACTTGTCTTCTTGGCTGATGAATTTCGAGAGCTGACTCAACTCCTTGTAAACGTTGGACATGTGCATCCATTTGAAGCAATTCTTTATGAACGTTCACCAATGCACATGTAAAATGCTTGTGCTTTTATTCTGATTGTACTGCAAGTTCGACAATGTCATACAACTATATCATTGACTTATTTTTTCTAATGTACACCTCATCTTGTACGTCCCTCACTAGCCAATCTGGAGATGCAAGTCTCCAAGTTCTTACTTTTATTATTATTAACCTTACATTATTTTTAACACATCCCAATCTTATTTTTATATATATATTTTAAAATTCTCACATAAAATATAATAAATAATTTAATTTTTTTAAATCTTAATTCAATTTTTTTAAATTTAAAATAATAATAATTAAAAAATAGTATTTTATTTAATTTTTAAAATTTATCTGAACTAATCTCATTTCTCAATTTAAACCGAGTTAAGAAAATAAATATATAAATAAAATTATGCAAACAAAATATCAAGGAAAAAAATATATAACACATCCATCAGCTTATGTCACTTCAAAATGATCAAAAGATCAGAAAGTAGTAGGTAGTATATATTAATATTATATACTATATATTACTATAATAATAAAATATTAGAATTATATACTAGAATTATATAATTAAATAATATAATATTAGAATTTCTAGTAATTAGAATTATATACTAGGATTACTATAATTAAATACTATAATATATATTAAAATTATATACTATACTTAATAGCTATGCATTAATTTAACAAGAATAATACTTAATGCACAAATTTAAGTTTTTCTTAAGTCGACGAAGTGCAAATCATAGTTTTGAATTCCGTTCCGTTCTGGTTGAAACGAATGGAATGTTTCGATCTGGTGTCTCAACCGGTGTACTATACTTCATTGTTCCGTTTCACTCCAAATTTCGGCCCGTTTCGGTCTGTTCTTGTTATTCCGATCGAATTCTGGCTGTTCTGGTCCAAATGGTCATTCCGATCCCTATTCCGGTTTAGATTATTTTTGTAATTTTTTTTATGTTTGAATGACATTTTTTTTAAAATTTTAAATTTAGATGATATTTAATTAATTTTAGAATATAAAATATATTTATATATTTTGTAATTTTAAATACGTCTTTTTTTTAAATATCATGTTTTTAATATTTTATCTATGTATTTATTTTTATATCTCAACTCAAGTTTGTATTTTTTCAACTTATAATCATTTTATAAATTTTCAATTCTTCTAATATGTACACATATACATAATACATACTTACATATATATGTCTATTCTATTAGTTGTTAGTTTATATATATATATATATATAAATATTTATTATAATATATAATTAATCTTGAAATGGCACACCAAAATAAATTGATACTAAAATATTCTATTCCAATATTTCAATTGAAACAGCCACCGAACAAATTTAAAACTTTGGTGCGAACAGTTTGAGAAAACTTTCTAGAGTGATGCTTCGTCCGGATAGGTGTCAAAATCGGTTTTGCACCAACTAATTAAAAATAGCCACGTAGACCCTTCATAAAAACTAGAGATGGATCCGCATGCACCAAACTCTCCTCCTTCATCCCTCCCAACCTCACAAAACCCATTCTCCATCTCCCGCCAGGGGCTCTATTCGTTGAGGGAGGCTTCTTCTCCATCTCTCGAAATTGTCTTCGTCTGTGGACTTAACGCCGGCTGTGGAGCATTCGTTACGTGGACTGCTGAAGAGCTAGTTTTGGTGAGTGGATCGAGGGTGGTTTGGTCGCTGGTGTATGTGACGATGAAGATGTTGGGATCGATGTTGCTTCGCTCTACTTGTTTTCTTGCGAGGCACCCTTTTGAGCACTTGCACCAGTAGTAGTTTCTGTGTTTTTTCACGAACTCGACGATTAGATCGAACTTGATACAAGAAAGAAACATCTTTCATAAAAGGATCAGTGAGATAAGTGTACATAGAAATTAAAACCTTGGATATGGAGAACCTTTGATGGGCTTTTATCCCTTCACAAGATTCTTCTCTCTCTAAAACATTGTCTATTTTTCCTTCAGCGATATTATATATTGGTTGGACGGGACCGCTGTTTGTTTGCTGGGAAAACGGAAGAAAATAATTTTTTGAGACGAATTATTTGAGATTGGAGAATTCAACTTCAAATTAGATTAATGGCTTACTGGGCTGAACTGGATAAAACTTGGGAAATACAAGTCTTTGTGTTGAGGACGTATCTCGCCGACCTCCTGTTCACGTTACCTGCAGGAAAAACTAAGAAAAGTCGGTGATTTTCCACCTAGGAAAACTCTTATGCTTAAGTTAATAATCACGTATTTATGGAGAAGAATTATATATATTTATAGTTGAGGTTTACCTAGTATATATAGACTCTGAGGCGGTACAGATCCTGTGTAATATCTTCCATAATTATCGTGATCACGTATCTGCATGAGATATCTTTCCGAGTTTGGCGAGATCACGTATCTGCGTAAGATCCCATGAAAGGTGGCAATGGATTGGTATGTATTTCGAACTCTACAGGATTGGGCTCGCTGTATATCTTTCCTTTCTTGTGGGCCTTTATTGTTGGTAGGCTTTTGGGCCAAAACAGACCCTACAGCTACCCCGCAAATTTCCTTCGCCTTGAAGGCAAATCTGTTGATTCGTTTCCTTCTGCGGATCATCGGGTGTGTGCTGTCTTTTCGTCTTCTCATCTGGCGGTTACACCTTTGCTTTTATGTCAGGTCATTATATCTCCGTTTGTTGGCATGCCGCACTTCTTTTCTTTAAATACCTCTTCTCTTTCTCTCTTTATTCTGCTTTTCTGCATTCTCTTGTTATCAAGCTCCTTCCGTCTCTACTTCTTTTCTTTTCTTGCTTCTTGCTTCATCTCCTCTTTTCTTCGCTACTCCTATGGCAGAACAAGGCAGTGGATCGGCTCAGCCCTTTGACATCCCTGAGGGCACGACCTTCGACGGTTACTTGTGGCGTTCCAGTGTCCGTGAAAAGCACTTGGCCGGGATCAGGAAAGAGTTTAAAATCCCGAGCTCGTTTGTGATGAAAGCCCCTGAATCGGGGTCCTGCGATGACGATGGGTTTTCTGGTTGGGTTGCATCTCCGTCGCCCTATTATCGCATGGTTTGAAACTTCCTTTCTGTCGCCCCCTTCGAGATATCCTAGACCTTCTGGAGCTTGCTCCGATTCAACTTCACCCTTTCGCCCTGAGGGTGTTCTTGTGTGCCTGCATCGTCTTTCGGATGGTGCTGGAGCCCCTCTGTGACCCTTACCCCGATCTCATTGCTCTGACATTCTATGATGTGAGGGCGGCCACTAAGGGATGCATGGCTGGTTTTCGCAAGAAGGAGAAAAGCCATTCCCTGGTGAGGTTCGAGGGAAGGTATTCCAATGCCAAGGCGTGGACCGCTAAATTCTTTTTCATTAGTGGCCAAGGATGGGAGTTTCCTATTCAAGAAGAGGTCTTTAGGGATTTCCCTGTCAGGGCCATCTGGCGCCCACTTCCTGACGGTCGACGCTTTTGGTCAACCATGCCCCCACTATCCCGCCGAGAGCTTGCCCGGATTGATGCTATCAGTGCCTGGGCCGCAGAACATTCGGAGGACCTTTGGACTGATAAGTTGCTGTCGCCCGCGCATATAGATCGGTTCCTGACGTCTTCGAACCGTTCCTTCGTCCAGGGGCATGACTTCATGATTACGGATGTCATCCCCGCCCCTTTATCAGCGCCTTCAGAGAAGACTGGGCGGCCAGAGGCTGCTGCAGTGGAGGGAAAAAAAGAAAAAAGGTCCAAGAAGTAGAATGACGAGGGCTAGAGGAAACGAGATCACCCAAAGGGCTCTTGCGAGATCCCTCCGCCAAAGAAAAGTAGGGCGCCCACTGGGGGAGATCGGGAGTTGACACTCGCGACCCCAGTTTTGGAGGGGAGCTTGGCGTCGGAAGTGAGCGCCTCTGAGCCAGCGCTTCAAGATTGCGTGGCTTATCCAGGAGGCGGGAGGGCACAACGCCAACCCCGCTAGCGGGGTCTAGGTCTATAGGTGTTCGAACTGTGGCGCCCACTTCATCTGTGGGCACTTCTCCCGCGAGGCCACATTCCGCCGGCTTGGGGGACAGGGAGATGCTGGCCAATATAACTCTCTTCGAGCTAGCCGCCACTTTCCAAGCTCACGCCCCTTTTTAGTCGAGCTCCCAAGCATCCGCTCCGGTTTTCCTGGCGCTAACTGCCGAAGGACCAGTGAGGAGCGGTGAACTTTCTCTTTGTGTCGCAGTTGCCCTTTACTTGGAAGGGGTCCTGGTTCACTCCATCAGTCGCCCTTAAAAGGCGTTTTCGAAGAGGCGGGCGCTCCACCTTTGGGAGTAGAGGAGGCGGACCGTAATGACGCCCAGTCTTCTGGTCAAGGGGGCTTTGTGTCTCCCCCTCTTGGAGGTGCCCACGATGCTTCGATTGCTGGCCCGCCTAGCTCAGAAACGCCTCCCACTACTGTGTCTGGAGGTAAAACTCCATCTTTGGTTGGGAGTGGGGAGCATTTCTCTCCGCTGCCGCTTCACGCCCCTTCGTTTGACGGGGGCCCGAAGTCCCTTACTGAAGAGGAGCTAGGCCATATGCTCCGTGATGACTCCCACGTCGCGTGGGTAGGGTAGGTTCACCCGGGACTGCTGCCCGTATCTGGACATGTGCCGGATCCGGCGATGGGCGTGGCTCCTTGGATGCCTCCCCTTTGCCTGCCTTTTCCCACGCTAAAGCCGTCACCGACGTGGCCAACCAGCTGAGGGAATGATTTTCCACGGTATTCCTCGGGCTTATACTTTTTTGTTGCTATTTCTTGCCTTTGCTTGCCTGTTATTTCTGCTTTTAGCTTAGATTATTTTCCTTTCTCCACAAGGGGTAGAGGGCTTGGCGGCGTGGCTCGCGACCGATTTCCTTAATCGGGAGGAGAGAATTACTGGGAGGTGGCGAGCCGACAGGGCTGAAATGGAGGCCTTGGTTGAGAGGAATAGGGAGCTCGAGCTACGGGTCTCCCAAGCGGAAGGTGTCGCCGATTCCCTCCAGGGAGAGCTCGAGTTGCGTGAGGGGGAGGTCCTCGAACTCCGGGACGCTGTTCGCCTTGCTCAATCCAGGGGGAAGTTGCTGGCCTCAAGGAAAGGTGCACCGGGCTTACCAAGGATTTATTGGACGCCTTGGAGAAAGCTCGCTTGGCAATCCAAGAAGTGTCCGAGGCGCAGGGTTCATTGGCTGAGCTCCGTGAGCGTAAAAAAAAATATAAGGCGAGCTGCGCGAATACAGACGAGGAGCTCAAGAAAGCCAACCTGGTTGCTATGGCCAGGGATGAGCACTTGGCCAGGAAAGCTGCTCAATTGTCTGCTGCTCAGGAGGAGAAGTCTCACCTTTGAGCTTAGCTGGCACGGGTTCCTCAGGTCCGGGACACGGCCTTTACTTTTGGCCATGGCTCTGGGATCTTGCACCTTCGGAACCGTCTCCAAGCTGTTCCGGCGACCGACCTGCAAGTGCTTGATGTGGGCTTATTCTCCCCAGAAATGGCTGGTTGCCGTCAGGCCGACACTTTTGGGCGTCATGAAATCCCTGATGCCTTTGCTGGGGTGCCCCCTTTGCCACCTCCCGAAGAAAGTGACGGCCCGTGACGAGGAGTTGTTGTACTTTTTGCTATTCTTCTTTTTTCTTTTGTAGTTGTATGCTGTAATCATGGTTTGTAATCAAACTCTATTTGTAATTTGCAATAGGTCTTTTCCTTGACTTTTACTGTCGCGTGCTTATTTTTGTCCTTGGACTGTGTTCGTCTTTTGGGTCAAGAAGCGTGTCTTTGCTCGTCTTGAGTGTTTAAGGTGGCGCGGTCAATTGACTCTGCACCCTTTATTCTTGTTTGGGGAGGCGTGGTCAATTGACTCTGCACCCCTTATTCTTGTTTGAGGTGGCGTGGTCAATTGACTCTGCACCCCTTGTTCTCGTTTCAGGTGGTGTGGTCGATTGACTCTGCGCCCATTTTTAGCGTTTAAGGTGGCGTGGTCAATTGACTCTGCGCCCCTTTTTCGCGTTTGAGGTGGTGTGGTCAATTGACTCTGTGCCCCTTTTTCTCGTTTAAGGTGGTGTGGTCAATTGACTCTGCCCCCTTATTCTCGTTTAAGGTGGTGTGATTAATTGACTCTGCGCCCCCTTTTGTTGCATCTGTTGGGATAGTGAGCATGAAATAATTCAATAATCCAATTGAAATAAGGACGCCGGAACGGAATTTGATTAAATGCAAATTGAAAAAAATCATAATAAAAGACATTGCTGAAATTACTACTGGTAAATGCAAATTGACAAAAATCATGATAAAAGACATTGCTAAAATTGCTGCTGGTAAAACTTCTTCAAGTGCTTCGCATTCCAAGGCCGAGGTAGCTCTCTCCCTTGATTTTCCTTCAGCCGGTAAGACCCGCCTGTACTGTTCGTCACTACTAAATAAGGTCCCTTCCACTGAGGTTCCATTTTTCCTGGATTTTGGGTGGTTACCTCGCATTTCCTTAGAACCAGGTCTCCGACTTTGAAAGTCCGGGGCTTTACTCTTTTGTTGAAGTACCATTTGGTTTTAGCTTTTTCTTGCAACAGTCTGGCTTCTGCCTTTTCCATTTCTTCCTCCAGTAGATCCAGATTTTCTTCGAGCTTGCTGTCGTTTTGGTCGATCGAGAAATGACTTATCCTGCAGCTGGGTAGTCCTACCTCTACCGGCGGTATTGCCTCGGTTCCGTATGTTAGAGTGAATGGGGATTCCTCGGTTGGCTTTTTGACCAACGTTCTGTACGCCCAAAGTACTCCTGGAAGTTCGTCTACCCAATCCATTTTTTTTTGTGACTTTCTTTTTTAAGATAGAGAGTAAAGCCTTATTGGTTGATTCGGCTTGTCCGTTAGCTTGGGGGTGACCTGGCGAGGAATATTTGGCTTTGATTTTTAGCTCAGCACACCACTCTCTGTATTGGTCGGAGTCGAACTGCTACCCGTTGTCTGTTATTATGCTATGGGGAATTCCAAATCGGCAGATTACATTCTTCCATAAAAACCGTATCACCACTTTGCTGGTAGTAGTCGCCAAAGGTTCGGCTTCCGCCCACTTGGTGAAGTAGTCAACGGCTACTATCATGAACTTGACTCCACCTTTACCTGGTGGGAAAGGTCCCACCAAGTCCACACCCCATTAAGCAAAAGGCCAAGGTGCCGTAATGGAGGTTAGCTCCTCTGGCGGTGCGTGGGGTATGGGCGCATACTCTTGGCATTTGATGTATTTTTTTGTAAATTCCTCTGCATCCTTTATTGCGTTGGGCCAACAATAGCCCACTCTGATTGCCTTCCTAGCTAGGGCTCTCCCCCCGAATGATTCCCATAGATTCCCTCGTGTATCTCTGCGAGGACATACTGTGCCTCCTGGGGCGAGACGCATTGCAACAAAGGGGCGGAGAGTCCTATTTTGTAAACCCTTCGATAAGCGCGAATCTCGTCACTTTCCTTCTTACTTTCCTTGCTTCATCTCGTCCCTCCGGAAGTTTGCCTGATGCCAGATATTCTACTATCTCCGTGCCAACGGCGGGTATTTCAATGACTGTCCTTTCAACTTGCCAAGGAAGGGGCGTTACTTCCATCCCCGAAGCCGTCCTGGCCAGCTTATCTGCCACTTCATTATCTGCTCGTGGGACCTGGGTTATGGTAAAATATGAGAAAAAGTCTCGCACTTCCCACACCCGCTCCAAATATTTCTTCAATTTTTCGCTCTTGACGGCGTATAGTCCCAATACTTGGTTGACAATGACTTGTGAATCCGACCTGGTTTCTACTTCTGTCACTCCAATCTGGGTAGCTACTGAGAGGCTGGCTATTAAGGCTTCGTATTCTGCTTCATTATTCGTCACTTTGAATGCAAGCGTAGCCATATAGTGCCTCTTTTCGTCGCTGGGACTTATTAGGTGTATTCCTTGGCCGCCACCGGTCTTGCAGGATGATCCATCTATGTGCATTACCCATGGTGTTCTCGTTGGTATTGTCGCGGCGTCCTGGGCTTACTGGGGAAACCTGTGAACTCTGCTACAAAATCTGCCAATGCCTGCCCCTTTACTGTCTTCTTGGGCTCGTATCTCAGGTCGAATTCGCTCAATTCAATTGACCATCCTATCAGCCTTCCCGTGCAGTCCGGTTTCCTCAGGGTTTTTGCCAGCGGTGCTTCTGTCAGTACCCTTACTGTGTGGGTTTGGAAGTATGGGCGTAACTTACTGGCCGCCGTTACTAAAGCAAAGGCTAGCATTTCGATCTTAAGGTACCTAACCTCCGCTCCCTTGAGAGCTCGGCTTACGTAATATATGGGGTGTTGGTCAGCCCCATCTTCTTTTACCAGGATGGCAGACACTACATGCGATGAGGTGACTAGATATGCGCAGAGTACGTCTCCCTTTTTGGGTTGCTTTAGGAGCGGTAGGTTGACCAGATACTGCTTCAAGTTCTTGAAGCCTCATTTCACGCTTCATTTCAAAGATGTGCTTTACGCAATACGTGGAAGAAAGGCATACATTTATCGGTTGATCTGGCTATGAATCAACCCAGGGCGGCCACTTTTCCTGCTAATCGTTGTGTCTCGTGTAGGTTATTCGGTGGCTTCATATTGATTATAGCCTCTATCTTTTCTGGGGAGGCCTCGATTCCTCTTTCTGATACGATGAATCCCAGAAACTTCCCTGACTCGACTCCGAAGGCGTATTTGGCAGGGTTAAGCTTCATCTTATATTGGCGCAGCACATCGAATGCTTCTCTCAGGTCAATAATGTATTGGGCAGGCTCCTTGCTTTTTACCAAGAGATTGTCTATATAGACTTCCATGGTTCGCTCCATCTGTTTCGCAAACATTCGGTTGACTAACCTTTGGTAAGTCGCTCCTACGTTCTTTAATCCAAATGGAGTTACTTGATAACAGTACAACCCCTAGTCAGTTATAAACGCCGTCTTCTCCTTATCCGCCGCGTGCATCTGTATTTGGTTATATCCTGAGTAAGCATTCATGAAACTGAGCATTCGGTGTCCTGCTGTTGCATCCACGATGAGGTCGATGCGTGGCAAGGGGAAACTGTCTTTCGGGCAGGCTTTGTTGAGATCAGTAAAGTCTACACACATTCTTCACTTTCCCGTTTATTTTCTTCACCATGACGACATTGGATAACCATTCCGGGTAATGGACCTCCTTGATAAAACCGGCGGTCAGCAGCTTCTCGACCTCCAAGCTGATGGCGGCGTATTTTTCCACTCCGAATGACCTCTTTTTTTGGCGCACGGGTTTGTGCGCAGGGTTCACGCCCAGTCTATGCTCGATGACGGTACTGTCTATGTCTGGCATTTCTTCGTGGCTCCAGGCAAAAATGTCTCTATGCTCTATCAGCAGCTGTTTCAGGCTCTCTCTATCGGCAGGGGAAGAGTTTGTGCCCACGCGCACGGTCGTCCCCGGGCGGTTTGCAAACAGAGTTATAAGCTCCAAAGGTTCGTTGACCTCGACGTGTTGTTGAATCTGCCCATTTTCGATTTCTACTCCTTTTTGCGATGCCTCTACCATGGTTGGCGGAATGGAGGGAGGAATGTTTCTGCTAGCTCTTCGATGGCGCAGACCTCGTTTCTGTTCTTCCTCAATTCCTGTACATAACATTCCCTAGCCAATGCTTGCTCTTCTTTTAATTCTCCTACCCCACTGTTAGTCGGGAATTTCATCTTGAGGTGATACGTGGAGGTTATCGCTTTGAGGTGGTTAAGGGTCGGTCTCCCGAGTATAACGTTGTAGGAGGAAGTGGCTTTCATTATCAAGAAGTCGGTCATGGTAGTCGCTGTTTGTGCTCCACTCCCGGCGGTAACTGGAAGTGTGATGGCTCCGACAGGCTGGATTGCTTCACCAGAAAAGCCCTTCAATGGTGCCGGGGAAGGTCGTAGCTGTTCGGTATCGATGCCCATTCTGTTTAACGCGTCCCAAAATAATATGTTAGCTGAGCTTTCGTTATCAATTAATACCCGCCTGGTCGTGTAGTTGGCTATGATGAGGGTGACTACCAGAGCGTCGTCGTGCGGATATAGTATCCCCTGCCTGTCTGCCTCTCTGAAAGATATCACTTCTCGTTCGTGGTTCAATCTCTGCTACTTAGGCGCCCTGTCCGTTACATATACTTCCTCATACCGAGCTCTTCGTGCATGCGCCTTGCGACTGGACGTGGATATCCCGCCTCTTGCGAATCCCCCTACTATCGTCCTGATTTCCCCGATAGGTTCTCTGTTATTGTTGTTTCTCGGGGGTGATCTATTCCTGCCGCCTCTGGTGGGGGTCCTGTTTCTGCTACCGTTTCCTTTGTTGTTTGCCCAGTTGCCATCGTTCTGAGGGTTGTGGCCATGTTTTCTTCTCTTGGGGCTAAAGCTCCTTTTACTTTTTCGCCCGGTTTCCTGGCGCCTCCTTGGTTTTGATCGCTCTACAATCATGTGTTCCAATTCGCCTGTTCCTACTAAATCAGCGACCCTTTTTTTCATGGTTGTACAATCCTCGGTCCAATGCGACGCTGTCTGGTGGTATTTACAATACCGGTCTCCTGTCTGATGTGGGCGCCCTTTGCTTTTGCCTTCCTCTTCCTCCCTGACACTCAGGTTGTTGTGTATTAATCTGGTGTTTCGATCCGTATACCTTTCTCGTCTTCTTTCCTGCCGACTTGTTCCCGCTTTCTTATCATTGCGCCCGCTTCGCCGTTCGGCCCTTTTGCTTTCTTTGCGGGGGTCTACCAACGCTTGCAGCATGTCTTCGGCGTTGACAAAGTTGTTCGCTTGATCCATGAATTCCCTTAGGGTGGAAGGAGTTTTCTTTGCCAGATCGATCATGAAAGGAGTCTGAGGCCAGATTCCGCCCAAGAGGGCGGCCAGAGTGATCTTCTCGTCCTGGTCATCCGTTGTTAAGCGCTCCTTGTTAAATCGTGTGAGGTAGGTTTTGAGGTCTTCATCCTCCTTTTGCTTGACCGTCAGCAGGTAGGCAGCTGGCCGCCGACGCCTTCTGCTTGGCATAAATTGGGTTATGAAAAGCTTAGCCAAATCTTCAAAAATATCAATCGACCTTGGCCTGAGGGTCCCGAATCATCCCCTCGCCGTCCCTTTCAGGGTTAGAGGGAAAGCCCGGCAGGAGATCTCGCCTGGGAAGCCGTGGAGCGTGATGTGAGTTTTAAAGTTTTCCAAGTGGTCCACTGGGTCTCTAGACCCATCATACAGGTCGATTTGGGGAACATTGAATTTCGGTGGCAAAGGGATTCCCATGATGCATTCGCTATACAGTAGGTCAATCTGGCTCAACAAGCTGTAGACCGAGGAAGGTCCCTCCATCTTTTTTGCTATTTCTTCATAGTTGCCTGCGAGATCCTTCAATTCGTCGTGCATTCTTTGTTTTTCTGTGCGTTCAAGTTCGACCCCAATATTACTGTCTGCCTCTTGCTCTCCTTGCCCATTGTTAGGTGGTACGGCGGTATTGCTGGACTCAACATTCTTTTGCCGCAAAATCTCGTTCGCTTTTTGCAATGCTTCTAAGGCGTCCAATGCTATTTTCAGTCTTTCTTCTGCTGCTGCTAACCGTGCTTCTATTGATGCTCCCGTCATTCGACTTGCTACGGAACGTGTCACAGTTGGCATGCGAGAGCCACGTTAATCGTCTGTAAAGTCGAATCCCACAGACGGCGCCAATGTTGAGGACGTGTCTCGCCGGCCTCCTGTTCACGTTACCTGCATGAAGAACTAAGAAAAGTCGATGGTTTTCAACCTAGGAAAACTCCGATGCTTAAGTTAATAATCACGTATTTATGGAGAAAATTATATATCTTCATAGTTGAGATTTATCTAGTATATATAGACCCCGGGGCGGTACAGATCCTGTATAACACCTTCCATAATTATTATGATCACGTATCTGCATGAGATATCTTTCCGAGTTTGGCGAGATCACGTATCTGCGTAAGATCCCATAAAAGGTGGCAATGGATTGGTATGTATTTCAGACTCTGCAGGGTTGGGCCCGCTGTATATCTTTCCTTTCTTGTGGGCCTTTATCGTTGGTGGGCTTTTGGGCCAAAACAGACCCTACACTTTGTTTTTGTTTTCTTTATCTTCCCGAAATTTCTAAGCGACCAAACATGGGGCAATTGGAGGTGGGACAATGTAAGTTTAGATTTCACTGTTTGTCTACTATTTTTAGTTTTCTTTGGTGTTGAATTTGCAGGAAAAAATGCTAATTCGAATAGCAAATTTGGGTCTGGGTCCAAATCTAGAAGCTTGGATCAGAGCAAATTTTCTGGTCCCAGAATGGAGTTCTGCAAATCGAGGGAAGAAGCAATGATCGGGTGGATGCGCATTCAACCTTTCTTTTTCTAGAATGTCCACGTGGGACTACATTATTGGGTTGGTGTAAAATTCAATTTTCAACCTATCTGGATAGAAGTTGAGAAAATTTGGGGTTCGGTTGGCTACAAACATTTAAAATATAGCCTTTAAATCATGCGATGATACCTCAGCTTTTACAAATTTCCAATCATGCTGAATCAAAGAAGAAAAATAACACCAAAGAAGAAAAATTGAAAGAGTGATGAAACTTGCACTAGCCAACTTTTCCAAACAAAACTTAAATTAAAGGCAACTGAAGACAAAAAAAGAAAAAGAAAAGCCAACATCATCCTTTATTTGACCTTGAACGCATAGGGCTAAGACCAAGTTTCAATTTGCAACTATCACAACATCTCCACCTAAATGACATTAACAAACTATGCTTGCAGATGGTGGACTATTTTTGGGGACCCTGTTTTCTATTTTTGGATATGTATTAAGTATATGGTGTGGTAGTCCAAACGGGAGGAACATATTTCCTACCCTAATTAATTACGTATGGCCAATCTGATATGCTCATGGACCTAACTTCTATAATATTAAATAAGTGCCAATCCAGGTGAATTGTAAATTTTCGGGTATAAAAACAAATTGAAAACTTGGATCGGATCGGTTTAAATCGATAGAATCGGTCTAGTTTTAGACTAATTTGATTCGGAATTGGTTCTCGTAATATCAAAATCGGTCAATATCGACCAGGTTCGGATTTTAAGTTTTTTAAAATTGGATCGGACTAATTCAATACAATATATGTTTAAAATTACTATTTTAAATATCATATATAATATTTTTTATATTAGATATATTTTTTATATATAATATAATAATAATATAAATTATAATTATATATAAGACAATTTTATTATAATTGATTTAATATAAAGTTTAACTTTAAACATTAAATTTAATTGATCATACTTTAAGCATAAAATACATATTCTAATAACATTTTATCACAAGAACCACTTAAATTGAGAAAAAAATACCTAAAAATAATTTTTTTTTTTTATTGCAGATTTTTTTCATATAACAGATTCTTTTAGTAAAATAAGTTTTTGTTATAAACTAAAGTTTTTCAATAAAACAGATTTTTTACACTAGTATTTTTTTTAAAAGAAAAAACAGATTTTATTTTCAGAAATTTATCTAAAACTGGATCAAACCAGGCCGGTTATACCCTAATAAATTTTTGTCTCATATTTTTTTTCCTTTTTTACCTATGCTTTTATGAGGAAATGCCAATTGTTTTCTTCTGCATCTTTCTCTACTGCCTATCTTCTGGGCCTTTCTACATTCCATTCTAACTTATCCCTCTCTTTTATACGTATTCTATTCTAACTATAGACATGCGGACGTTTCCTTCATCTTCTGTCTCTTCATTTTCTACACACTTTTTTTTTAATCTAATTTTATTTTAAACGAACATGGTGGTCAAGCCTCCTTATAAACATAAATCTTCCTCTCTTATGGCAGGGGAGAAAAGAGTCATGGTAACTTGTCAAGACATGCAACTCCACAAAGGACCAACAAACCAATAACCAATGAAGTGAAAAAGAAAAAGAACCCCATCCATGAAACTAATATCATTTTCTAATAATGCCTCTGATAAAAGAAGGAAGATCCGAAACTGAACACCAAGCCCCCAACATCCCTTGAGCACCACACTTCGCTAACCCATCTGTCGTTGCATTAGTCTCTCTGAAATCTGAAAGAGTGAGTATAGGAAACATTGAGCCCATCTAAACGTCTTAGGATTTCCTCCCAAAAATGTTCCATATATCAAAAACCAAATCTTTTCTTCTTCAGCCAGTGAATAACAAGCATAGAATCTAGCTCAATTTCTACATTTGTCAAACCCAAACTGCCAATGAGCCAAAGACCATGCAATAAACCCATTACTTCTGGCATTGTTGTTCGAATGATGTTCTAAAGACACTGCGAAGCCACCTATGAAACCACCCTAAGAATTCCTTATAACCCCTCCTGCCCCTACAAGACCTGGATTACCCACAGAACATCCATCTACATTTAACTTGACCCATCCCTCCTTAGGAGGCTGTCATTTGATCATAGAAATACCCGATATACATGATGAAGGAATAGGAAGATTCAAACATCGGAGTACCTCTTGCAAATACATGATCAAGATCTTCATAGGCATGAACTAAACAACAATCACATCAGAACACTAATGGAATACCCATCCGCCTAACTCGATAATCTAGTGTGAGACATTCATGCATTGTTTTCCACATAGTTACAGAAATTTTCTTTGGAAAAGCTGGATTCCAAATCCATATCGCCCAAGGAAACTCAGACCCCTTCGTTCTTATGCAATTCCAAGCACTACATGGAGAGAAATTCCCATCAGAATTCGGTAGCCATATTAATAAATCTTTACCCGATTTAACCCTTCCAAGGTGCTTAAATATTTCCTCTGTTTTTTCAGGTCGCACGAGCCGAGGAAATAAATCAACATTCCTATCCGTAGCAGACGTACAATCCTCCAGCTTCAAAGACGGCAAATCTGCAACCTGTTGCTAATTATGTGGAACAAAACGAAAAGTGTCATGAATGTTATTGTTTCAAATTATAAATTAGAGAAGAAAACAAATAATTTCTACTATTATTTAGTCATTTGTTGCACAGTTTGTAGTTGATATATGCGTTAAAATTGAGAAAACAGAATTAGATTACTTCTATTTTCGAAATAACAAGAAATTAGATCAAATGTATATCAAGATATTGTCAATAATATTTCAATTGAAGAAACTAATGTCTCAAAAATTGAAAAATCTATTATCTAATTAAATTCATCTTTTACTCGAGGGCCGAGAAATATGCCCAAAAAATATATGAAAGTTATGGCATTAGTTCAACGTTTTGCCAAGCCTCATATTTTCTTTATAGTGACATGCAATCCGAGTTGGAGAGAGATCTTAGACGAACTGAATCAAAACGAAGAAGTTCAAAGTCAATCTAATCTTCCGCATCTTTAGAACAAAATTAGAGGATCTAAAAAATGACATCTTCAAACAAAATTTTTTTTGGTCAAGTTGCAGCATATGTTTATACAATTGAACATAAAAAGGGGCTTGTCACATGTTTATTTCTTAATTATACTGCAAAAATATTGGAGAATTGACTCCCCTGCGTCTTTCAATGATCAATATTTCAAAGGATTTGCAGCTAAAATAACTGTTGAAATTGATTGTTTCCTTTATATAGTTATTCTAATGATGGAGTCATTGTCAAAATTAGAGAAAAATATTTAGATAATCGTTGAGTGGTATCATATATTCCATATCTTGTTTTGACATTTAATTGTCACATCAATAGTGAGATTTTTTTCTATAATTAAAGCTATTAAATATCTTTACAAATACATTTAAAAATAGCATGATCATGCTGCTTTCAATTTATTTAGTCAACAAGATAATCAACAAATCAATGAGATCGAACAATGCAAATTAGATAAATGGATTACTTCATCTGAAGTCATGTGAAAAATATATGATTTCACTAATAAAATGTATCTATCAGTTTTAAATTCAGATTTCTCAAGAAAATCAACGCTAACTGATTTATTTTTTTTAATTTTATTTTTAAATCAAGATGATTAAAATGCAGAGACTGTTGTCTTTTATTTGGACTTGCTATTTTATTTTGAAAAATTATATTGTTTAGCTGGTGTGTATGGCATACTGAGCTAAAATAGTGCTTACATGATATCATTTTTTATTTGGATAATTTTAAAATTTGCTCTTACAAATCAAATATTATTATTTAAGTGATGTGTATAGTATGCTCTTCTCACCACTTGAAAATATAATAATTCATATATTTTAGTGGCCGCACTAATAGATGAAGTACTGTTGAGAAGTATTTTTGTATTTTTATAGTGTGTGTAGTTATTGGTATATGTTCTTAATTTGATACAAAATCTATTCAAACTTAAGAACCAAATATATATAAAAGAAAAAAAATTATGTCTTTAAAGTTTACACTACATTATCCATGTGACATTATCTGATTTAGAAGATAAATTTAAAAGAGCGGTGCTACCTGTCTGTAGCATCGCTATCTATACAATTAGTGCATTTTTTTTTTAATTTTTATTTTTTTATTCTCATTTTTTTATCATTTTAAAATATTTTTAAAAAATATAAAAACATTAATACAGTAATAATGATTTTCTTAATTATTAAATAAAAAAAATAAAAATACATTAAATATCAAAATAAATACTAACATTTTTCAATTTAAAAATTCAAATCTTATAAACCAAATTATGCCACGTGAATTGAATGTGACGTAAAAACTTTCAAATAGCCTGTTCAATCAGTAATCTTCATACCGAACGAAACTACCTGAACCAAAAGAACTCAAAACTGCTAGCTTCGATATCTTCTATGTACGTACGTACGCACATACATACAAGCAGCTCTTTTCGTCTTGATAAGCTATCCCAAACTCACAAAGTGCTTATCAAATCATTCAAGTTTAATACTTTTGATCTTTTGTTTCTTTTGATCTCAATCAGATCATTCAAATTCCGAGGTATAAACTTCTCCAATAAATTTCATTTTGTGGATCAATTTTGACGAAATTAAGGGAATGAGAAGTGAAAAAATCACGGTAAGTTTTTTAACCCTTCTGTTTTACGGGTGTTTTGATCTTTCAGATGTATATATATTTTTCTTTTGGAGGGTTGGGAATTGAAGTTTGAAGGGTTTGTTGTGATTTTTCTTTGTCTTCTAAGGATCCAAACGGCGAGTAAAATGAGATGATGTTATTTCTCTTTAGATCTTTTGATAAAGTTTATATTTATATTTGGGATTCTGCAAATGGATTTATATTGGTGAAATGTGAATTTCTGTTTGGAGAGTTTTTTCTTCTCTCTATTCTCTGTTTGTTTGGTTTGAAAATGGCTTCTGGAAAATAGCGAAAACAAGAAAAAAAAAAATCCATTTTGTATCTTGGAATCGAATTTGCTTGTGACCTTGTGCACATCTATTGAATGAATTTGTGGGGGTAACCTAAAGAATAATTTTTCTGCAGTAATCAATTTTACACCAAAAGTTTTTCATTCGTTCTTATGACTGAGAAGGACGATTTTGTAATCTGCAGATGAAAATTAATTTACCAAAATTTGCTATTTTCCTGCTGGCACTTTTGTCAAGCTTGCAAGTGGTGTTTGGAATTAGATTTGTCATTGACAGAGAAGAGTGCTTTTCTCACAATGTCCAATATGAAGGGGATACGGTTCACCTTTCTTTTGTTGTAATTAAAGTCGACGGTGCTTGGCATTATTCAAAAGATGGTGTAGACCTCATGGTAAGCTCCATGTTGGCTTTGTTGCTTTTCTACAGTTCTTCAATTTTTTTGCCATGTCAGAGTGTTACATCTTGTACACTCTGTTGTAGATTTTTAGTCACAAAGAGTGTGATGTTTTTCAAAATGGGTGTTAAATCGACTACGATTTTAAGCCCATGAGTCTACTTTTTTCAAGCCCTTTTTGTTGGCGTGAAAGCCTCCATTGATCCTATTACATGTTGAAAATTTTCAGGTTAAAGGACCTTCCGGTGGTAAGATTCATGATTTTCAGGACAAGATAAGTGAGAAGTTCGAGTTTGTCGCTACCAAGGGACTCCACCATTTTTGCTTTACTAACAAATCTCCCTATCATGAAACAATAGACTTTGATGTTCATGTTAGCCATTACACATACCATGATCAGCATGCAAAAGACGGTGAACCATTCTTCAGTTTTCGTAATCATTTTTTTTGGTATTTGTCATGCCATTTGAATTATGAATTTTGACTTGCTGGCTTTGTAATATCTACAGAGCATTTGAATCCTTTGTTAGAACATATATCGAAGTTGGAGGAAGCTCTTTACAACATTCAGTTCGAACAGCATTGGCTAGAGGCTCAAACTGAACGCCAGGCAATAGGTATCTGTTGGAGCCATAAATACCTATATACAAATGATGAATATAAGGAAAACATGGTGCTAAAATGCCCTGATGCTTGCATCTTTTTTTCTTTATGTTGTTCTGTCCTTAGTATTCCACTAGGTCTCTATATGAGCGAGATTCTTTCTTCCAACCGTTTACCCCTTTTAAACCTTTATCTTTTTGGTAAAAATTAACCCCTAGCGCCCTTCTCCCTTCTCAACAACAAATAGTTGAGGTTCTGTGATTTGATTATCATATATATATATATATGTATATATCTGCCATGAATATCATTGCATGTTATAAGGAATGCCACTACCCGGGGGTATACAAGCTTGATTCTGTAGTTATATTGTTTAGTATTGTCAGTGCTACATAAAGAAACTGTTTAAGTTCAATAATAAAAAATAAAATATAAAATATAAAAAATCTGACTTGAATAGATATGGTTAAAAGTTCATATACACTAGTGTCCACACTAACAACATAGAAACCTCTCTCTCTCTCTCTCTCTCTCTCTCTCTTGTTTGTTTGTCAATCATTTATGAACCTAACTTGCCACAATTGGAATGCAGTAAACGATGCAATGAGCCGAAGAGCAGTTCACAAGGCATTTTTTGAATCAGCAGCACTTATTGGTGCGAGTGTTCTTCAAGTTTACCTTCTCCGCCGCCTTTTTGAGCGAAAGCTTGGGATGTCTAGAGTTTAGATTTGGAAGTTTGTAGGATGTTTATCAGTTCGAAAATTTTGAAGCCAAATTCTTCCATTACACTTTTGTTATTAATCCAAGAAAGAACAAAACAAAAAATGTTGAGAGATCAATTTGCCAATTCTTTGACAAACTTTCCTTGTCACCGAGGATGTCCTCGAGACACACACACACACATATATATATATATATATATATGCATTTTAATTTTCAGCCCAGCCAAGGATGTTGATTGGATTATGCATTAATAATAATGAGTATAGCCCCACTGTTTCAGAGAATTGGTCTGGATGGATAAGAGTTTACCATGCAGGAGAGTCCAAGATGATATTGTTGTTCATCAAATTTTTATAAGATGTTGTCTTTTATTATTTTTTATATTTAAAACTCTTTTATTCCTACGTGCAAACAATGATGAATTTCATACGTATCTATTCTTAAATACTATATTATACATTTATGTCTTCAAGCTTTTTCATGCAGAGATCAAGATTTGAAGATTTTTTTATACTTGATTTACATCAAAATTTTTACTATATATTATGTGAAAACTGCAATAATGAAACTAGATATGAATACAATGCGAATTTCATGTACTATACTTGCAAGAACATGATCAGTATTTCACGCCCACATGAGTAGTCTCACGCAGGCATTTTGTAAAAAAGAGAGTCGCACTAAAAAGAAGAGGTGTTTATATATTTTTTAAGTAGAAGTCCACTTTTATACAATGGAATTGTGAAAATTTTGTCTATTCAAAATTTGTACAAATCATTTCTCAAATAGAATATGAATAAGATGAAAGATTTAAAATACACGTAAATGAAAAAGGGAAAACCTCCTTAGAAACTCAACTACTACAGACCAAGAAATAATCAAATATAAAAAATTTTGGTTATCTTTACATAAAAGAACACATAATTACTACGTACAATGGCATATTACATTAATTAACAAACATACAAATAATGTGTTTCTACACTTTCCTCTGGTAAACTAACTAAGCCGCAGGCCAATAATGCATGGACTTGTCTCAAAGTACTAAAAGATGCTCCAAGTATGCTTGAAAATTATATGGGGTGGCATTAAGAATGAAATTATCGATTCCATCATTATGTACCGCTTCTGGCCGAGACGATGATGGATCAATAATCCAACTTGTACCCAAGAATGCTTGTAATTGATCCGATCTGGATACTTCCGAAAAAGCTTGTTCCGATGATGGAGTGATCCTTGTATCCAATAATGTTGATGGGTCAGTCGTAGAACCATGCTGCATATGATCTTGACCACGATACCTTACTCGACATAAGTCCAACTTTGAAACTGTAGGCACGTCAATGATGAATTAGAAACTAACAATTAAATTAAATGATGGAGCTATATATAAGCCTATATATACATCTAATTAATACTCATGATGAGGTAATTAATTATGAACACATGCATGCTTGCAACTTACTTGAGCATGATCAGAAGCTAGGCTGTATTCGTGCATAATCCAGTCGGTTTTGGTTGCTTCTTTCCGGATTCGTTCTTTATTTTTGTATTTAAAGAAGGTAAGCGATTTCATGTAACCCACGAGGTGGCTCTCTGAGTTTTTAATTTCCATATCTCTGGTGTTAGCCTTCCACCAACCTCCATCAGAATCTCCTTCTATGTCCCTTTTGATTCTCTTCCCATTACCGTTTCTAGATACTGGCTCTCTCTTCACAAAAAAATATCGGTCATTATTCAGGGTCATGTACGCGGGATCATTACCATCTACATGCACCAAGTTTCAAACCAATGATTAGAGAATAATTGTGAACGTACGTAGAAGATGAGAATTAAAAACTATCCAAACAGATTATCATGAGAAGAAATTAAAAATACTAGAAGAAGAACTTACGGTACTGAAGAAACCATGGTTCATGAGCGTAGACGTCGGCTTCAACGATGAGGCCATTCGGTAGATCCAGGTCGTGTATTTTCCGCCATAGATAAAAGGACACCAATTGTTCATCATCGGGATCGAACCTGAAGCCAATGGGAAAAGAGGTAGACCAACGGTTCGTCATATCGCAGCTCTCTCCAAACTCTCTTTCGCTTTCGCTTTTTGGTTTTCAATTTCGCGTTGATCTACCTCTGATTCTATATACAACTATATATAGACATATATGTGGCCGTATAACTTATCAACAGCAGTGTGGCAGAGATCTTTCATTGGAAGTCTACTTGCATGATCAAGTAATTCAAAATAAGTCAAATCCTTTTTTCTTTTTCTTTTTTGAAATAAAGTCTAATCCTTGTTCAAGTGAGTCGTTTGCTAGATATGTGTCCATAATCTCCCATATTTTTCGGGTAGGACGTATTTCTCAGGAAACCTGCAGTGTGTAGTCCCCTTCACTGTTGAGCAGTCCCCTTCATAGTCTCCTTCACTGTTCATAGTCTCAGGAAACCTGCATTGAGACTATGAAGGGGACTGCTCAATAGTGAAGGGGACTACACACTACAGGCCAAGGAGCAGAGCAGAACAGTGAAGGGGACTGCTCAACCCCATCCTGCTGTACTGTTGTAGAATTACCAGAAATGTATAGTGCAGATATGTGTTTGTAAAATGTAGTGTTGACCTTACTATTTTATCTTAGAGGATCTGTGCATATATGTAACCTCTACTCTTTGTATTATTATCCACATTACTAGTTGAATGAAAAACAGAGTGGTTCACACTTCTCCCATTTCAATTTCATTCTTTCTCATTTCTCAATCTTCAACACCATCTTCAACAATCTTCAACATGGTATCAGAGAGGGTTTAGTGCTCTTCTCATTTCAACAATCTTTCAAGAATTTCTGGTACGTAGTATCATTTCAACTTCATCTCTCAAAGTTTCTTTCATCTCTCAGAAATTTTCTCAAACACCTTCTGTGCATATCACTCCACTCACCATTTTCAATGGCAAACACCCACAATGCTTCCATGTCACCCACAGAAGACCCAACTAAACCCTTTTACCTTCATCACAGTGATAACACTTCTTACGATTGTTATCTCACCTCCACTCAGCGGGCCCAACTATGTTTCATGGAGTCGTTCTTTTATCTTGGCCATTTCAATCAAGAACAAACTTGGGTTTCTCAATGGAAGCATCGTGACCCCGGAACCCTCTGACCCACTTTATACACCTTGGTTGCGCTGCAACAACTTGATCCTTTCATGGATTCTCAACTCCATCTCGAAAGAGATAGCCTCCAATGTGTTTTACATTAGCTCTGCAAGAGAGGTTTGGGAGAAGCTCAAAATACGTTTCTCTCAACCCGATAATGTGCGAATATATCAGTTGCAACAACAACTTGGAACCATTACTCAAGGGACACGATCGGTTGGTGAATACTTCACCCAACTCAACGCCGTTTGGGAGGAGTTGCGCAACTATAGACCATTGCCATGTTGTTCTTGTGGACTCTGCTCATGCAAAGCACTCAGCTCCATTGGTGAGGTGCAAATCTCAGATTATGTTTTTAAATTTTTAATGGGTTTGAATGATTCCTATGAAAGCATTAGGGGACAAATCTTGCTTATGAGTCCAATCCCCTCTTTGGACAAAACCTTCTCCATGATTATTCAAGAGGAAAGGCAACGGGAGGCACGTACCTTGACTCTTCCCATTGCTGAATCTTCAGCATTGGCAGTGGTCAATAATCAAGCCAAGAGAAAGGACAAGATGGATATCTCATACCAACACTGTGGAAAATCTGGACATACCCGAGAAAAATGCTATAGACTTGTTGGTTTTCCACCAAACTTCAAGTTTACAAAAACCAAACAAGGGCACTATAGCAGCAACACTTTTACTCCACCTTATGCAACAAATAAGGTCCTTTCTCAAATGCAGCAGCATGAGGAAATGCCACAGCTATTGTTGCTTCAAGATCAAGTTCAGAAACTCATGGCCCTTGTCAATGGAAAGACATCGCATCTTAATCATGGTCAACCCCCTGCACCCGAACAGCCAAAGTCGCCTCACCGCTCCAATATGGCAGGTATACTACCTTTCAACAATCTCATTTTTCCAACTTCTACTCATCATTCTTGTAGTGCGTCTAGTCATCATTCAGCATCATGGATAATTGATACTGGTGCTACAGACCATATGATTTGCTCACCTTCACTATTCACGACCTTCACTTGCACCACACAAGCTCATGTCCAACTACCAAATGGTACTTAAGTCGCTGTCACACATATAGGAACTGTGCAACTCTCACCTGAAATCATGCTCACCAACGTTCTATGTGTCCCCTCCTCCACTTTTAATTTACTATCTGTCAGCAAACTTACTCACAACCCCTCTTTGTGCGTTGTGTTCTTGCGTGATCATTGCTTTATACAGGTCCTTTCTTCATGGATGACGATTGGACTTGCTAAGAATAGTCATGGTCTTTATTACCTTCTACCCAGCTCTCTCGGATTCAAGTCTTCAAATTTCAAGTTCAACTCACAAGTTTCCTGTACCACAAAACAACCAGAAATTGATGTTTGTCATTTTAGACTAGGGCATTTGTCAAGTCAAAGGATGAATTTAATTCAATCCTCATTTCCTAATGTAAAATTTAGCAATCAAGATCACTGTACTGTTTGTCATTTGGCTAAGCAAAAGAGAGTTTCCTTTCCAGTTAGCATCACTCGTTTTGATTCAATCTTTGATTTAATACATTGTGATGTTTGGGGACCCTATTCTCAACCATCCTTGCAAGGACATCAATACTTTCTCACAATTGTTGATGATCACAGCCGTGTAACATGGGTCCACTTAATGAATTTCAAATCTGAAACCAAACAAATTCTGCAATCCTTCATTAGAATGGTAGGCACTCAATTCAACTCCAAGGTTAAACAAGTTAGAACCGACAATGGTATGGAGTTTCATATGCCAGATTTTTTCAACACCCATGGAATCCTACACCAAAAAACTTGTGCTTATACTCCACAACAGAATGGTGTCGTGGAAAGAAAACATCAACATCTTCTTAATGTGGCTAGAGCATTACTTTTCCAAGCTAATCTCCCACTAAGGTTTTGGGGTGATGCTGTATTAAAGGCCACCTATTTGATTAATAGGATTCCCACACCAATTCTGGACAATAAAACTCCATATGAGCTTTTGTTTGGTTCTACTCCTTCCTATGCCAATTTGAGAGTTTTTGGTTGCTTATGCTATGTGTCCACCCTCAAGCATACCAGAACGAAACTTGATCCGAGAGCTAAACCATGCATCTTCATTAGTTATCCAGCTGGGGTAAAATGTTATAAGGTCTATGACTTGTACACTCACTCCACTTCAATTTCTAGGGATGTCACTTTCCTAGAGTCCACATTTCCCTTCACCTAATCAAGTTCCATATCGGTTTCGGACCCAAGCCCTTCTAGTCTCACCTTACCACCAGTCCTACCAGACATTTCCTTCCCTTTTTCCACATCCAGTGATCTCGCTCAACCCTCGCTCGACACTCTGCTCGAGCGAGTGCCAGGCAGTGACTTCGCTCGACACTCGCTCGACACTCCGCTCGAGCGAGGGCCAGGCAGTGACTTCGCTCGACCATCGCTCGAGGAATCGCTCGAGCGAGGGCCAGGCAGTGACTTCGCTCGACACTCCGCTCGAGCGAAATTTCGAAAACACTAGACGTTCTGATCGTGTTAAACGTGCTACCTCTTACCTACTTGATTATCACTGTGCTGCAGCCTCATCACAGAATTCTCCACATAACTCTCCAACCATTCACCCCCTTGCCTCTCATCTCTCATACACTCACCTATCTCCCTCTCATAAATCCTATGCATTATCCCTCTCTCATCCATGAGCCGAAAACCTATGATGAAGCGGTTGTGTCAAATCATTGGAAAGAAGCCATTCAATCTGAACTTTCAGCCCTTGAAGCTAATAGTACTTGGACCATCACCTCTCTACCACCTGGACAGAAGAGCATTGGTTGTTGGTATGTTTTCAAGACTAAGTTGAAATCCGATGGCAGCATTGACAAGTATAAAGCCCGTCTAGTAGCTAAAGGTTACACTCAACGGGAAGGCTTTGACTATCAAGAGACTTTTAGCCCTGTTGCCAAACTCATCACCGTGAGATTATTTCTTTCTTTTGCTTCTATCCATGATTGGCATTTAACCCAACTTGATGTCCACAATGCATTCCTTCATGGCGACCTTAATGAAGAAATATACATGGATCTTCCTCCTGGTTTTCAGCTCAAGGGGGAGTCTCACACACAAGGTGAAAAGCTTGTATGCAAACTACACAAATCTCTCTATGGCTTGAAGCAAGCCTCTCGGCAATGGAATTCGAAATTCACTTCATTTCTCATCTCAATGGGCTTTCATCAATCACAATCAGACTACTCATTGTTTACTAGACATGACAAATCTGGTTTTGTTGCTCTTCTTGTATATGTGGATGATATCATATTGGGCAGTGGCAACTTGACAATCATTGAAGAAATCAAGGATCATCTACATTCTCAATTTAAGATTCGAGACCTAGGAGTCCTTAAATATTTTCTTGGATTAGAAGTAGCAAGATCGTCACCGGGTATTCACCTGTGTCAAAGAAAATACACTCTAGAAATTCTAGAGGATGCTGGACTACTTGGGAGTAAGCCTGTTAGTACACCGATAGAGTAGAATCACAAGTTATCTCACTCTTCCATGGATTACTTGACTGATACTACAAGCTATCGTAGACTAATTGGAAGACTCATCTACCTATCCAATACTCGGCCAGATATCACATATGCAGTCAATGTTTTGAGCCAATTTGTTGATAAACCGGCACAAGAACATCTACATGCAGCTCATAGAATTCTAAAGTACTTGAAAGGCTCGATTGGGCAAGGTGTCTTCTACTCCTCTAAAACAGATTTGCACCTCAAAGCTTATAGTGACTCGGATTGGGCAACTTGTCCTGAGACACGAACATCAGTGACTGGTTTCTGTGTATTTCTTGGAGACTCATTGATTAGTTGGAAGTCCAAGAAGCAACCCACTGTATCTAGATCATCAGCTGAAGCTGAGTATAGAGCATTGGTACGCACGGGCTGTGAAATTGTTTGGCTTAACTACTTGTTGAAGGATTTTAATGTACACCAAGAAAAACCAGCAACTCTCTATTGTGATAGTCAATCAGCAATTCATTTGACCAAGAATCCTATCTTTCATGAGAGGACCAAGCATGTTGAGTTAGACTGTCATTTTGTTCGGGAAAAGGTCTTGGCTAGAATCATTACTATGGTTCATGTAGCCTCAAGGTTTCAATTGGCTGACATCCTCACCAAGGCATTGTCGGCCCCCACTTTTCAGTTTCTATTGTCCAAGATGGGTGTACTCAATATCTATGCCCATCTTGAGGGGAAGTCTCAGGAAACCTGCATTGAGACTATGAAGGGGACTGCTCAACAGTGAAGGGGACTACACACTGCAGGCCAAGGAGCAGAGCAGAGCAGAACAGTGAAGGGGACTGCTCAACCCCATCCTGCTGCACTGTTGCAGAATTACCAGAAATGTATAGTGCAGATATGTGTTTGTAAAATATAGTGTTGACCTTACTATTTTATCTTAGAGGATCTGTGCATATATGTAACCTCTACTCTTTGTATTATTATCCACATTACTAGTTGAATGAAAAACAGAGTGGTTCACACTTCTCCCATTTCAGTTTCATTCTTTCTCATTTCTCAATCTTCAACATCATCTTCAACAATCTTCAACAGTATTCACGTTATGTATATAATAGACTTGTATGTGTATACCTTATCAAAAAAAAAAAAAACATGCTTACGGATTCCTAAGATTTAAAGGCAGAGTTCTGTCATTGGAGCATAGTCGATTTGCATGAAGAGGTAATTCAAAATAAGTCAAATCCTTGTTTTTTTTTTTTTTTTGAAATAAAGTCAAATCCTTGTTCAACAGTTTGCTAGATAGTATCTATAATCTCCCAATTTTCTGGTAGATTCACATTATATATATATGGACATATGTGTATACCTTAAAAAAAAAAAGAAAAAAGATAAGCTGAATTACATTTAAAGGCAAAATTCTGGACAGTCGGTTTGAATGAGGTAATTCAAATCCGTGTTCAAATAAGTCGTTTTCCATATTTTCGGGTAGGTGTTCATATTATATACATCTCGTATTGGATTGATGTTATTATGGTTCCACCGTGTTTTCCACAAAAGAAGAAACCGAATGCCCTTAGCCCCACAAAAATAGAGCACATTCCTTCCCCCATACAGCCAAAAACTTGCACCACGAACAGCTCAGCCACCAAACGGAGAACCACATCAGAAGCTCTATTTTAAACAAAAAGACAGAGCAAGTTTCGTGCTCAGCCCCGATTCTTCCCTTAAGCCACTACCGACGCCGGTTACCTCAGCTGCAAACGACGCCACTGCTCACAGAAGACACTAGAGGACAGGTGTAACAACCGGTTTAAGCCCAGACCCAAGCCCAGACCCGTGCCCATGCCCAGCCCAGCCTTAGTCATCAAACGGCGCCGTTTTATGTTAGGTTAGTTTCTTTTCTTTTTCCTTTCTCTTCTTTTCTTCTTCTTTCTCCTTCATCCCCTGCCCCGACGGTTTACCCCTCTGTTTTCGCTACCCCTTCTCGCGCTCGCCCCTCACGTTCTCGGTAGTTACCGAGCTTAATGGAAGATTAACTCTCTCTCTCTCTACATGAAAATAGGGTGTTTCAAACTTGTCTTCACACCGGCTTCTCTCCCTCTCTCCTTTCGGCATTGCATTTTCGGTTTGGGTCCTCTCCTCGCCAATCTCCCTTGTTACACCATCTCCATCCTTCCTCGGTAAGTTCTAAACCCACAATTATATTTTTGTTTTCACACGGATTGCCTAGTATTAAAGGGTGTTATCGTAGGTTATTAATCACTGAAAAATCCTTTTCTTCTCCGTGGGTGGCAGTAGAACTTAAGGGGAGCAAGAAGTCGAATTTTTAAGCCCTGTTTTCTTGCGGGTTGATCCTCAATTTCAGGTAATGTTCAAGGTCCTTTTGGAAGGGTGATTTTTATACGTAGAGTATAAAAAATAAATAAATAAAGTCTTAAATTCCGAATCTAATCTCGAAGTGTAATTGGTGGAATTTGCAAGCGTTCATTGTCCATTCGTTACTGATTTTTTGTACTGCTCTAGTTAGTTGATTGTGGATGGTTTTGAGTTAATATATGATAGTCGGATTTGATGAATAGTTGCTGAATTTTGTGGGTTTGAAGAAATTTTGATTTATTTGAAACGTATATACCTCGGTTGAGTACTATTTTTTTAATGCTGAAATATTGGATCGGTATTGAAGGGTATTTCCGATGGCTGCCCAGACTTTTTTTTTGTTGAGTTCTTTTTGCTGTGTTGTGTCGATATAGCTGCGGACTGAGAATGTTTCTGAGTTAATATATGATAGTTGGATTTGATGAATTGCTGTTGAAAATTTAGTGGGTATGAACGTATATGAAAATTTTGTTAATATATGAACGTATATGATACTATAATTGTTGGATTTGGTTTTGTTGAACATAGAGGATACTATAATTGTTGGGTTGCCTTTATCAGAGTGATGCTTGAGATGATTTGGTAGTGGGCTGAAATGATTGTTTTTGTTGGAGGCGTATCTAGTGCTATTAAATAATTTTGGGTGGCTAGTTGCTTGGACTTTGTTTGCTAGAAATTTATGATTTTAGGCAAGCAGCGTAGTTTAGCTTATAATTTTCAGATTAAAGCCTTTTGGAGTAGTCATTAACATTAGGGAATATTTTTTTGAATAGGTGACGAAACTCTTAGAGGTCGGACTCAAAGTTTTGATAATTCGCTACAGGAGTCAGGTAAGCGGGGTTCATATGCTTGGTTTTTAAACTAGACGTAGACTGAGGTTGACTTTCTAAAAATTTGTGCATGTCTGGTTTTGAATTGAGAACTTGAGAAAAACCAACTTCAGTCAATTATTTGCATTATTCATGAATCTTATATGAAAGAAATAAAAATATTTCTGTCATGCATTGTGTAGACATGAGCCTGATTTTTGTCATGTTATTTTCTGAAATGTGAAAAAGAGCATTTTTGTCTATCTGAGAAAAATTATTCCTTGATTGCGTTGACAATGTTTTATTTATATAAACTTTATTCTGAAAATAGTTTGGAACTATGTGTCTTTAATAACTCTGAAAACCTTTGGCATAGTATTCTGGTTAGTATTTGACTCTATCTCTGCTTGCTCTGCTCTGCTCTGTTTATGTTCTGTTTGGATTGGTACCAATTTCCTATCTCTGAGTGCACCCACTTTGGAAACAAAGTGGTTTATTGTGGGCTTTCCTGTGTGCACACTCGGGGCTCCGAGAACAAATAAGGGAAAGTTTCACCTCTGTATCTGTCTGGTTTGGCCACCGGGGTTAGCACAACCCTACCACGGGGGTTAAATATGGTCTTTGCTTTGTGAGATACTTTGATTGATATAGTGATGGTGTTCAGATTTGTTATGCCAAAGTACTTTATGATTTAATTGTTTTGAAAATCATTTGTTTCCTTTATGCATAAAAATGTTTTGTTCCGTACTTTATTACCTGGTGAATGCTCATGTTTACATGCTCGTATAAGTTCTTCGCTTACTGAGTTTTGGAAAAACTCACCCCTTATCTCATATACTTTTTAGATAATTTGGATGTTCTAACAGAGGACTAAGAATAGAGTTTTGACCAAGTTTAAGCAGTTAGAGTCACAGACTAGATGGGGGAAACGATTAATGTTTATTTTAGATATTCTGTTTCTAGTTCATTGGATTTTAGAATATTATTTATTCATTATTGTTAAGATTATTGGGAGAATGTGAACCCTCTCATTTGTGATTATTCATATTCTTTTAATTATGACTTGGTGGACATTTTTATATGGATTGGAATGTGGAAAATATTTTTATTTGAACATGGTAGGAGACATATTATCTGTAGTTGAGGACAAATTATACTAAACAGGTTGGACTTTTCGACCCCCTACGAGTTTGGGGTGTTACAACAGGCCTCCACCTTCGGACTCTTCCCTGGTTGACACCCAGCACCCCAGTCCGTATAGAACTCAAACTTCGTGCATGGCTCCGTCGCCGTCAACCCTAGCCTCGCTAAACAGCTGTCCGACTCTCTCTCTCTCTCTCTCTCTCTCTCATGCACGACGTTGGAGGCCTTGCGCATGAATTCCAGAGTGTTTAATGAAACGGTACGTTTTCTCTGGTGTTGAAACGGTGCGTTCTCCCTCATCCCCCTCGACATTCCCACAATCTTCTTGCTTGTGGAGTCATAGTCATTTTTGTTCCTCGTCGCCGTTCCTCCTCAAACCAAGAAATATTGTAGATTTTCTTGAAGTCGTAGGAAGAGGACAAGGGGGTTTCTTATTCTCTTTCTTCGTTTTCGATGCAAGGCCAAAAACCAGTAAGTTGTTGTAGGTCCCTCCATGTGAGAAGGAAGTCATATTGATAAATTTATGATTGCCAGTTAACATCCAACTAATATGTACTCATATAAATATATATATATATATATATTTGTCGGTCAAAAAGATGTGTGCGAATATATAGAAAAAAGAAAAAAAAGAAGAGAAGAGACAGAGCAAGAGAGAAAGAAGTCGAGAGTTGTGCACTGCGACGTGTACAAGGATTTTTTGCTTCTTTCAATTACTTGAGAGATCATTCGTGGTCTGATCTTGATGAAATTTCAGCATGTTGTTCGTGAGGCCGAGAGCTTCCTTTTGATTGGTGCCGATCGTCGAGATTCATCCTCGTCTGTCCTCTACAAATATTCATTGGGTGATGTATCTCTCTTCATTTTTGTGGTTTCCATTTGTATGATGATGATGATCTTGTGTTGAACCAAGAATATAAATATTCTTGATGTATTGGTAGCCTCTAGATATTGTTCTAGAGAAGAAAATCTGTAACCTCATTATCATTGATAGTGAAAGTTTAATTGAACTAGGTCCCGTGGTTTTTTCCTTTGCATTGAAGGGTTTTCCACGTAAAAATTCTTGGCTCTCTCTGTATGTGTGTGATTTTACTTTATATTATTCTCTATTCAATTACTTCCTAACAGGATCACACAAAGTGGGAGATAATAGTTTCCGCTGTTTAGATTTCTCCCAACATGAGTCCCTCAAGTGTTTTGGATCAATTTTTTTTAGTTTTTGTTCTTCATATTGAAGATTTCCTTGCTCGTGTCTCAGAATTTGAAGAATCCAAACAAGACCTGGCAATAGCATGTCGGCACCACCAGTTCAGTCCAATCCCTCTTTTTAGCCACTCCATTCAACAATCTTTAATTTTCAATTGAAGGTTTGAGAGTACTCATAAGATTTTCTGGCTCTCCTTGATTCCTTTTGAGATAAAAATCGAAATTTTAGAGAGATAGAAGAAAAGAAATTCAACTCATAAAGATTCTCTGGCTCTCCCTGTTGATTCATTTGGAGACTAGAAGAAACTTGCAAGAAAAAGAGAAAAGAAAGCTAGAAATTAAGAAAATAATAGAATGACCTGCTTTGGGCCCGTCAGCATTAAAAATTTGGATTTGAGTTTCTTTGTATTTAGGCCAACAGTTGTTTTGGTCGATGACTTTGTTGATGCACTGTAGTAGTTCTCTTTATTCATCGAGAGTGAGAAAGATTGTGTTCAGATTATTTGTGTAATACCCCATACCCGTGGGTCCAGAAATCACTACCTATTTGATATAACCTGTCTCTGAATACAAAAAATGCCTCCAAAGATTTTCTTGAAATAAATAAATAATTCTCATTTCCAGATCCAGACATAAATGTATCCGCGAAGTCATAACTGAACAAGAAAATATTAACATCACCTGGTTCACAATCTCCCAATAATCTTAACATAATGAACGAACACTACTCCAAGTCCAATAAACTAGAAATATAACATCTAGAAAATATTAACAGTCTTTCCATCTACAAATACTCTAACAGCCTAGTCATGCTCCATAATCTCTAATCCTGATCCTCTGCTGAGACATCCACATCATCTGAAAAATTATTTGAAATAAGGGGGTGAGTTTATCCACAACTCAGTAAGCGGAGGACTTACACCAGCATGTAAACATGAGCATTTACCAAGTATAGTATGTAGAACAAAGCATATTTTTAAACGTAACAGAGCGATGATTTTTAAAATGTATAAAACATAAAGTACTTTGGCATAATAAAACAAAGCATCATCGTATCAAAATAGAGCATCTCACAAAGCAGAGACCATATTTAACCCCCATGGTAGGGTTGTGCTAACCTCGGTGGCCAAACCAGGCAGAGACAGAGGTGAAAATTTTTCCTTATTCGTTTTCGGAGCCCCGAGTGTGCACATAGGAAAGTCCACAATAAACCAATTTATTTCCAAAGTAGATGCACTTAGAGACAGAGAAGTTGGTACCAACCCAAATAGAGCGGAGACAAAGCAGAGCAGAGTAGAGACAGAGTAAGATACAAAACTAGTATACCATGTCAAAAATTTTTATGGTCATCAAAATAGCACAGAGTTCCAAAATATTTTCAGACACATTCTTACATAAATAAAACAGAGTCAGATCATCTTTATAAAATAAATGCATAGTTTTTCAGATTTTAATATCGCTCTTTTTCACATTTTAGAAATAACATGACAAAAAAATTAAACTCATGTCTACACAATGCATGACATAAATATTTTTCTTTCTTTCATATAAGCTTCATGAGTAATGCAAATAGCTGACTGAGGTTGGTTTGTCTCAAGTTTTCATTTCATAACAAAACATGCACAGTTTTTCAGAAAATCAACCTCAGTCTACATTTAGTATAAAACCAAGTATATGAACCTCGCTTATCTAACTACTGTAGCGAATTATCAAAGCTTTAAGTCTGACTTATAATAGTCTCGTCACCTATTTATATATAAAAAATATACCAAATATTAATGACCAGCAATACATTTTCGTTCTATGAGATTCAAAACCAAGATTTAAAACTATATTTTAGTGAGATCACCCAATCCAACCAGCCACCATGTAATCTAGAAAATTTCCCCTACAGTACATGTAAAGCTATTACTTTAATCATCTCCATTGACCCCAAGCTACACTGAAGAACAAACTCCTTATTACACACCACCAGCCGCTCGAAAAATCCTCCCTTCAATAACTCATAACTTAAAACAACCAAGAGATAAAATTAAAGCAGCTCCACTAAAAACTTGTAAGAGTTTCTCAACAAAAGATCCAAAACATCTTCATATACAAAAACCTGAGCAAACAACTCCCAAGGAGTCAACCAACACACTCCAACAATCACACTACTTCCATAATAAAAATACTAATTCAGCAAATCCAAGCCGGAACATTATACATCATTCACCACTTCCAAATAAATATCCCTTATTTCTGAATTAATAAGTAACACCCAACAAATATAGTGTCATATACGTTTAATAAGCATTTTACACACCCACAAAGTTCCAGCAACTACTCTTCAACTCCAGCTATCATGTATCAACTTAACAACACTTCCAACCAACAACTAGAGTAGTAAAAAATAGCCAGGAATAAATCAACACAGCCCTGAAAATCTGCTAATTATCCTTCGGAAAAGACCCAGAAAAATTAAAGAAATCCTTAAACCGGAATACGTATGATAAGCATCCATACAACAATCGGGAATCTTACCTGAAAATGGAGAACGACCCAGAAGAGGAAGAGGCTAAAAATTAAATCATTGCTTCTGTTATGGCTGCCTACACCCACCGATACATACACAAACAATTACTTAGCAATGAAAAACCCCAAAACGCAACCCTTGAATGATAGAAAGGCTTAGAGGAAAGGGAAATTCAGAAGGCTTACCGGTGAAAGATGCGGATGAACGAAAACAGAGGGAATCCGCAAAAATAGGGGTCCTAAACTGAGAGCATGTTTGGGATTGCGTTTCAAGGCTTTAAAAGTGCTTTTAAGCAGTTAAAAACACTTTTAAAGAAAAATAACTTGTTTGAGTAATTTTATTAAAAGCGCTTTAGTCAGTTAAAAAAGCTAAAAATCAGCTTTTTCAATAAGTACAAAATTGGAGCTTTTATCAAAAAGCTACTGCAGATAACTATATATTTTTAAAAACTACCGTAACTAACTCTAAAAGTGTTTTAAACACAAGGATCCCAAATAGTAGTAGAGCTTATTACATTAAGCTTTAAGCTATAAGTCTTAAGCTAAAAGCAATATTTCCCACCGCAATCCCAAACATGCACTGAGAATAAATGCCGTAGAGAGAGAGAGAGAGAGAGAGAGAGAGAGTTTGATGAGGGTAAAATTGCAGCACACGATTAACTTGAGGTGAGGCAGAAAAATAACTTCCATCTTGATGCAAAACTGCTGGGACGTGGCGCTGGGCGAGAGAGAAGCGGAAGACCGTAAAACAGGGGAAGCAAGTCGTCGGGAGAAGGAAGAAGGGAAAAGAAAAAGGTAGACCAGGCGGAACAACGTCGTTTCAGGGGGTCTTGAGGGCTGGAGCTGACCCGACTCGGGCTTGGGCCAGGTGATGGGTTTGGGTCTTACAATTTGGTCTGGACTATGGAGCATGGCTAAAGTAAAATTTTGAAAACAAGGAGTTTAGTTACAAGGAGCATAGCTATCAATGTTTTGAAGTCTCAAGTCTTCTTTCCCATAACTTCTTCCTGTTTTACACATGTAGCATCACATTCAGTTTAAATCTTGATAGTCTTGTTATCATAGCCTACTGCCTCAAGCTTTGAAATTTTGTCATTAAGGATTTTCATCCTTTAATTTTGTTCCTTCCACTTATTTTTGTAAAGAGTGCTTTTTGTAATGTAGAGGAAGGACTCTTGATCATTTGCTGAAGCTTGTGCTGCGATTCACCAAGGAGACCGGAAGTCTAGGTGAAATTTGGGAAATTGTTGCTGGTAGTAATCGTTGCTGATATCTGACTCAACTCAGGAGAGATTATAGCATAGCATTTTCGTTTGGTTGTATATAATGGTTGTTGATCATAATGGCATAGCATTTCTAGTTCCCAATGTTTGGAAAGTGCAGAATCCATTTTGGTATTTGATACATTGCTAGGAATTAAACAAGTACTGCTTGTTCAGTAATATGCAAGTTTTTCGATGTGTTTTCAGGTTAAAGGACCTTCTAGTAGTCAGATTCTTGATTTTCATGACAAGATAAGTGAGAAGTTCGAGTTTGTGGCTACCAAGTGACTCCACCATTTTTGCTTTACTAACAAATCTCCCTATCATAAAACAATAGACTTTGATGTTCATGTTAGCCATTATTCATACCATGATCAGCACGCAAAAGATGGTGATAAACCATTTTTCGATTTTCGTAATCATTTTTTTCGTATTTGTAATGCCCTTTGAATTATGAATTGTGACTTGCTGGCTTTGTAATATCAACAAAGCATTTGAATAATTTGTTAGAACATATATCAAAGTTGGAGGAAGCTTTTTACAACATTCAGTTTGAACAACATTGGCTAGAGGCTCAAACTGAACGTCAAGCAATAGGGATCTATTGGAAGCATAAATATTAAATACCTATATAGAAATGATAAATAGAAGGAAAACATTGTGCAAAAATGCTTTGATGCTTGCATATTTTTTTCTTTCCATTGTTCTGTCCTTGGGGTTCCAATAGGTCTCCTTTTCCTTTTTCTCATGGATTAGAACCTATCAAGGCATATGAGCGAGATTCCGTTCTTCCAACCGATTGCCCCTTTTAAACCTTTATCTTTATGGGAAAAATTAACCCCTAACTTCTTTCTCCCTTCTCAGCACTAAATAGTTAATAAGTTCTATGATTTATTTTTTTGGCAAAGAATTAGGGTCACATGTCAAAGAGTGGCTCCTCCTCAAGTTTATTAAAATAAACCTCACTTATGGTGGAAGAATACTGTGGTAACATCCAATACGTAAGGTGTGACTCCCCCAAATTCTCCTTAAAATAAACATGGGAATCGAGGCATCAGGATACTGACAACACGGGTCACGCACCCCCATCGTCAAGTGCTAAGTGTGTGAACACGTGACATGCATAAATAAAAGCAGTGGATATTTGAAGTCAATATCTAAGTATCAGAATTTTTAGCAAACCAATTTAATATAAATTCTCTAGCAGGAGATTTAATATAGTCATCCGAAAATCAAAACCTAAAGTACTTACATAAAAAGGGAACATTTTTCAAGATAATAAATTATAACACAATTACTTTAACAGTGGACCCGTCTCCTCAGACTCAACCTCCTCGATCTCTGCATCCAAAATCTACGACGCCAGAAATGACATCGTAGGTAAGTACAACCCAAACAAACCATAAGATATAAAATATACTCATGCAACAACAATAACATCACTCATGAACATGATATCGTATGCATGAAACTTAAAATCATATTTTTCAAAATAAATAAAATAACACACGCCAAAATCCCATGTTGGTCCATAATAAAATTTCAATAAAATCATCCATTGTTTTCCAGAAAAAGATATCAGTAAATCCATTCATAGCGGGCGTTACGTATCGCCATCCCCGATATGATATACACACAACACCAATCATAATGGGTGTTATGTATCGCCGTCCCCATTATGACTCATACACATTTATTTCATAGCGGGCGTTACGTATCACCGTCCCCGTTATGTCATCCACACACTATCAATCATAATGAGTGTTTCGTATCGCCGCCCCCATTATGACTTACACACATTTCATAGCGGGCGTTACATATTGCCGTCCCCGATATGAAATACATACCCAATGATCATTACGGGCGTTACGTATCGCCGTCCCCGTTATGTCATCCACACACTATCAATCATAATGGGCGTTACGTATCGCTGTCCCCGTTATGTCATTCACACCTACTGATCATAACGGGCGTATCGTCATCCTCGTTATGACTAAGTCAAAAACCATTAAAATCCATAAACCCAATAATACCGTTTCTCACTTATAAAAGCCTTCAAACAAATCATTTTAATATACCATAACTCAAGTTTCACGTAAAAACTTCAAATATCATATATACACATGAACGATCATGCAATTTCACAATGCATAACACCATGTACAAAATATCCAATATTCAATAAACTTAATCAACCAACAAATACCAACATCAACCAACACATAGATATTAATGTAAAAATTTATTTAAATCTTAAAAGTTTGTTTGGAAAGTACTTACAGCGGGTAAAAACCGGATCATTGAGCAAACGCCAGTCCACAACGTTCACAGCGAGTCACTTTGTTCGTTAGGTTAGAGTACTCGGTTTGACACCAAAATTTAGGAAAATACTCATTGGAGGGTGGGAAATCTAATGAAGGTGGTGGTGTGGCGGTGCAAGCACCGGAAGGTGGCGGATTGGCTCAAAATGTGTGTAAATTTTCGGGTTTATGCTTATACACAGGAGGTGGGGCCACGGATGGAAAAATTGAGCTAGGAGGGTGGTCGACTGAGGTAGGGGAGTATTTTGGTGGTGGCGGTGAGGCTAACGGTGGCCGGATAGGGCACGGCGAAGAACAACCCATTTAAGGACCCATTTCGGGTGGAAGAGCAAGTGGCAGAACTGGGTGGTTCTAGGCGGTGGGTTATGCTCGCCGGAGTGAGGGGAGGTTGCTGGTAGGTCGCCGGTGCCAAGGGGTGGTCGGCGGTGGCCGAAAAAAACAAGAGAAGCCACAAAACCCATTTCAGATTTGTGGCCGTACAGGGCCGTGGGGTGGCCGGAGGTGACACCTCCGGTACCAGTGAACTCGCCGGCACGTGGGGAGGGTCGTGGGCTGGGCGGTGTCGCTGGAGGGTGGCCGACGGTGGCGCTGGGTGGTGATGGGAGAAACGGGCTGGAGAGAAACGGGGAGGGCTCGCGCAGGTGAGGGGCCGAAAATGCAAGGAAGAAGAAAATAAAAGAAAAAGAAAAAGAGAAAGGGAAAAAAAAGGAAAAGAAGTCCAACTAGAAAAGAGTACAACAAATTAAATAAAAACTGATTGAAAATACTACAATTCCATTATTAATAAAATAAAATATTTAAAATCCAACAATAAAATAATTTAAACCAAAGCGCAATTTAATTACAAAACAATAATTAATATAAAGAAAACACAAGAATTAAAATCTCATAATAAAATAAAGGAATTTAATTCCAATTGTATTAAAATAAAATAAATCAATCAATAACGAGAACAAAACAATATGTAAAAATACACGTAAATCTGGGATCTCACATAAGGAAAAAAGAATAAACAAATAAGCCTAACCCCACACCAATACAACCAGCAACCAGACCCAATCTGAATAAACAATAAAACAATACGAAAATCAATAACAAACTCTCCTTATATAAGGAAAACAACCTTTATCTAATCTAACAATTCCTTTTATCACCAGAGGTAGCTCTGTCATTGTAAACCATATATCATTGTTCCCATTTGCTCCTCTCCGTGCTAAGCCATCTACTGCAGCATTTATTTCCCGAAAAACATGAGTACTTATAAATCTAATTCCATCCAACCTTTGCATAATCTCCTCCCAATAGTCCTTCATATACCACAATCCACACCTTTTATTCTTCAACCATTGAATAACTAACGTTGAATCCATTTCTATTTCAACTGCTGTTATACGCAAATTACAAATATGTCGAAGCCCATATAGTAAACCTATGACTTCCACTGCATTATTAGACTTATAACCCATATGGTTTGCAAAAGCACATACGACATCACCTCGATCATTTCTTATCAGGCCCTCAACTCCTGAAGTCCCCAGGTTACCCAATGCACAACCATCTACATTTAATTTATACCAACCTAAACTTGGCTGAGATCAATGAACTGTTTTAAGCATAAATTTCTTTGAGTTTTTAACAGGCAAATTCAGTGAAAACAGTACCTCCTCATCTTGTCTCTCTAATGGTTTTTTGTCTTTCAATTTTAGCGCAACACATGCAATCCAGTGCTTAATGGAAAACCATACTACCATGACTGACTCAAACCCCTTCCATCCTAGCACAACATCTTCTCTACCATAGCCTCCACACAATTATCAAAGGTATGATACCAAATAGTTGTGAACTGGAAGTAGACCCTCTCGCATGCCGATGCCAACTTTCCACCCTTTCCTCCAATTCCTCCTAAACATATTCAACATACCCACTTGTGCAAAACAAATACCCTAAATTTCCTCAGCAAAGTCCCCTTTTGCAAAAATATGATTCAGATCCTCATAACAACATGTAGCACAACATTCACATTTTGAAGCCATTTGTACTCCCACTCTATGGATCCTACCATCTACATGTAAACAATCCTGAAATGCCCTCCATATAACAAGTGAAATCTTTTTAAGAATAGCTTGATGCCACACCCATTTTGCTGAAGGAAAGTCTATCCCTCTACTTCGAATACACTGCCATGCCAAAGCAGTAGTAAATTTACCATATGCATATCATTAAATCCTTACAATATTTAACACTTCCAAACCGTTGTATAAATTCCTCAGCCTTCTCTGAACCCACAAGTCTATTAAAAAGTTCAACATTCCATCTCTTATCAACTTTACACTCTTTTAGCTTTAAATTTGGCCATTCACTGATATTTCGATGCTCAGAAATAGGTCCATCCACAGCCCAACTATCTCTCCAAAAAATATATTCCCATCTCTAACTTTCCATCTTGAATGTTCAATAACTTTCGGAACACATTTCATCAACATCTTCCCAAACTTTGAACCCTTATTAGGATCAACAATTGATATATGTCTATCACCCAAATATTTGGCCAGAAAAAATTCCAACCATAATGAAGATCGTTGTAAGAGATTCCATGCCAACTTCATATGGAGAGAAAATTGAACATCTGGCAGATTTCTCAATCCTAGACCTCCTTCTGTAGTCGGCTTACAAACACTACTCCATGCTTTCCATTTTCTTTTAGGTCTTCCATCATTCATACCCCATAAAAAGTACTCATAATACCATGAATTTTATCAATCACCAATTTAGGAGTATACAAAACAGATAAACAATGATTTGGGATGCTTTGTAATACATTATTTAATAGCAGTACATGAGCACCACTGAAAAACAATCTAGCTTGCCATCCTTCAATACAAAATCTGGTTTTATTAATAATTCCTTCAAACTGACTGCTTAACAATCTCCTAGAGACAACCAGAACCCCCAAATATGTAAATGGAAAGCTACCTCCCATAAATCCCAAACTTCGAAGTAGCATATGTCTCCTTGGAAAAGGAATATGTTTGGAGAAGAAAACAGATGACTTCCATTTATTAACAGATTGGCCTAACCACGCTTAATTTTGTTGCAAAACTTTATTAACAACCCTCATCAAAGATTTCCCACCATTAGCAAACAACAAAATATCATCTGCATAAAGTAAATGAGAAATAACCGGCGTACCTCTAGGAGGAGAAAACAGAATAATTTTCCCTAACTCCACCTCTTTCTTAATCATTCTAGTAAAAAATTCTTCTACTAGAATAAATAAGTAAGGCAACATTGGATCCCCTTGCCGCAAACCTCTACCACTCTGAAAAAAACCTCTTGAAACCCCTTTCATAACACCGAGTACCACGAAGTAGTAACACAATTTCTAATTAGAAGGTAAAACAATTTCGAGAAACCAAATGACTTCAAAACATGAATAAGAAACTCTCAATCCACACAATCATACGCCTTTGCCATATCAATTTTTATTAGTACATTACCACCACAACTTGGCTTATTCATACCATGAATCATCTCTTGCGTCAAACTAATATTTTCAAAAATGCTCAATCCCGAGATAAAAGCACCTTGTTCAGGAGAAATGATCTTGGCTAGAAACAGACACTACAACAAGAAGTCTATATTGCGACTAAAAATGTTGTGTCGATCAATAATGTGTCATTAATATTGACTTATTGCGTCTTCAAAAACTGTACCACAATTGATCCCACTTTTTGGTGAAATTAACTAAATGAATAGTGCCTATTTTTTATCCCGTCTCTTTTTAGAAATTTGCATCAATATTTAGGTGCCACAAAAAATACTACAATTAGGAAATTGCCTTGCGTGATTTTAGAATGGTCGCAATTACCATAAATTTTTATTTTGACAAATGATCTTTCTTTTGTGGCAAGTATAATTGACGCAAATAAATTTCTATATTTACTGCCTTTGCCATAGCCATTTTCCATTAAACCTTGTGAAAATGAATTTCTTCCCTAGACTTATTCGCAAACCTCTTTGGCGCCAAAATTAAAACCTGTATCCCTAATATCAATTTTTAGCCCTTTTCTTTCTTCACTTTCTCCCCCTTCCCCGCGCCGTAAGTCTCCCTCCCTCTCTTTCTTTCCTTTCTTTCCTCTCTTTTTTGCCTACGCAATCTCCCACCCTTGAGCCTCCTCCCGATTTCTCCCCCTTCCTCTGTTCTTTCACGTCGACGACCTCTCTCCGCCACTTCGCCGTCGATGCACAACCTTAGACCTCTGCGATATTCAACCCAAATCTGCCACTTCTCATTTCCCCTGTTCTACGTCCACTCCCTACAACCAATCGTCGGCATCACACCGTGACTTTTCTCGGTGCCTCAAGCCTTCGCCTTCACTGTCGTTCCCAGTTGCCGGCATCTCCTTTGCCCAAAAGCTCTAATATTGGTAACCCCCACCCCCTTACGACCTCTCCCTTCGAGTTTTCGTCATCTATCTCTGTCTCTCCATCTCTCCATCTCTCTCTTCTTTTTATTTTTTATTTTCTCATGAAATTTTAGGATTTTATAGGGTCTCGATTTATGTTTTTAGTGAAAGGTAAAAAAATCCATGGAGTGTCATCACGATTCACGATGAGTTTTTTGAAATATTGTGAATTTGTGATCTGTGATTCTGTGTATCAATCTGTGATTGTTTGGATTTGTATATTGTTTGGGTACTTGTGGTGCTGTGAAGGGCGAAGCAGATATTCGCACTTGTCAAGAAGTCAGGTTTTTCGCTTTTTCCTTGTTCTCATTCCCAGAGCCCCTGGCACTTGACTTATTCTGAATATTTTTCGATCCCTATATTGTTGACGTTTAATTTATAGAGTATTTCACTACAATTTGTTATTTATGCCCTGTTAAGCAGAATGAGTAGTGATTCCAAACTCAAGGTACTTTATGCATGAGAACTGATCTTTATTAAACAAATAACTGATTATCATTTCAGTCTTTATTTTCAATAATCACTGTACACGTGCAAGAGATTCAACAAGAAATTCTAAGCTGCAAGTCTCAATTGGAAGATATGCAGAACCGACTAAGGTATGCATCTTTGTTTGCTTCAACCAATGAACATAAACCTCTTTGCATCTGATAATATCTAAGTTTTGGTAGACTATTTGAAGGAGATCCTTTTGAAATCATGACATTGTGTGAGGCTGAGAATCGAGAGCAAATCCTTAAAGAAACTTTGAGACGTGTGCATATGTGCAAGGTAAAAGATCTACAAGGAACTTATTAATTTTTTTCTTCCAAAGTGAAGCTCTGATCTATTTCATATATCCTAAATGCTATGAAACATATATTAATGCAACACCAAGTGTTGGAGCAAAACAACAATTCTTCTATTGCACCTCCAACTTCAGGGGTGTGTTAAGTCATGATGATTGGCATAGGTCATGTCATTAAGAAAGAAAGATGAAAATCATGTGAAAGAATCTATAAGGATATTTCAATTTAGAATGAGAATGGACTAAAATATTGTAGTAATGTATTACTAGTTTGGAGAAAAAGAAAAAAGGTGAACTTAATGTTCGTTTATTTTGATTAGGTACCTAAACTGGCTCAAAATAGTGCAAGTGGTATCATGTCAGAAAATCTAACAAGTATGCTGGGTTAGCTTCCTAAAAGAGACCCACAACTCCAGATCTTGAATTTTTTGGATTCGAATGGTCTTCTTCTTGTAAGGTGCTTATATTTAATTTTGGTAGTAGAGTCTTAGTATTTTAGTATTAATTTTCGGTTTTCCATTATGGGTTTTACAATCTGGTTACAAAACATTTGAAGAAGTATGTGTATTAATATCTTTAATCGAGGGATTTACTTGTCTTCCAAGTTCATCTAGCATCTTGAAGGACCTTATGTTACCTATTGGGGGCATCTATCTCATTCATTTGGCAACTGGAAATGTCAAGAGATGTTTGTTTAGGCACAGACATGGAAAGGGATTATTAGCTTAAATGGAACTTGTGCTTTTCTTTGAGTTTAGAATGGTTTGTGTGCTGGGATGTATAATTCTTGTTCCTTGTGCACTAAATTAATTGTAAAATAGCAGTACTAAGAGAGAATAAAGGAGCCTTCTCTATGCATATATATAAATTGATGTTCACACAGTTTATGCTTCATCATACGGTGTACACAATTACTTTATTGATGCAAATCATGCTTTCTCTACAGCAACAATGACCAAAATCATGAAGGAGATGCTGCCGCCAAATGTACTTATTTGCAAGAGATGCCAAGGTCTTTTAATTGAGTGTTTCATTTCTGGTTCAATTTACTTATTTGCATTTTGGTTAATGTTTGGCCAATTCTGTCACAGGATCTTGATAAATCAACTTTAGAATGCTTAAAGCTTCAAGAAAGGAATATGACCCTGGCCAAAGAACTTGCAGCATTCAAATTGTGTTTGCATTTGCAATTTAACGGTAACAAGTCTCTCAAATATTTGGTTGCTTTTTTTGTGGTTGCTAACATGGTCAAATGGCTCCAATGTAAGAAGTCTGATCTGAATCTGGATGAAGAGAGTTTTAAAGCTTGCTTCTTTTGGTAATGGTGACAACAATAAAGATACCATTGATATTCTAAGGAAATCCTTGATCATGCATTATGGGTAGATTATGTATTGTCTTTTTGCAACATGGTTCAGTACATGAGTGGAGACCATTTATCTAGTTCTGGTTGAGTGCTTTTCTCTGAATTTAAATTCATTGAGTTAATGTCGTAAAAGGTGGAAAGATGGTCGTATGATAAGCCTTGTGCTTGGATAATAATCATCTATAATAACCAAATAATCTTCTGTTACCTAAAATATTATGTGGTATCATCTTTCTTATGCCTTATTTTCTAATTATATAAATTCCTGCTTGTCATTTTCTGATAGGAGCTATAAGGAATTGTCGGCCCTATGCAACCTCCTAGGAAGAGGAGAGGCTTGTTTATGTTTTATAATGATTTGAGGGTGATGTCGATCATTTTTTCAAGAATCCGATATGAAGATTTCTGCAAGTACATTGTATTTGATAGTGCATGCTTACAGATCTTGTACTTTAATGTGCCTTAAGAAGTCTAAAGTTGCACACTTCATATATAATGTATGTTTTATGGATTTTAATGTATATAAGAGTTCTTATGGATTGTAACATAATGTAATCACTTATAATATAAAGTAAGTCTTTTGTGTAATTATTTTATGGATTGTAATTTAATGTAAAATGTGTATTATTTAATGTAAGAGAGGATTTGGTAAATGTAATTAACATTGTTACAATAAAGCTTCACAGGACCAAAAGCAGATTTGCAAATATTTCGACAATACAGCACAGTCGCAAATGTAATTAATTGCCACAATAGAGTTTTTCAGGACTAAAAGCGGATTTGCAAATATTCTGAAAATACAACGCAGTCGCAATTGTAATTAACCTTGCCACACTTATTGCGTCATAGAGAAGAAACTATTTGTGACGAGATCAATTTTCACAAAACATAACTTATTGTGATAATATAGTTTACGACCAAAAAATAGAAACGAAAATAATCTTTGTCATGACTAAGTATCAACATTTTACAACATCTTATTTTTGACGCAATTGTATTTTTCTTACCAGGGGCTAATTCTTTTCTGACACGATAAATTAGTAATACTGTCAAACATATTTAGACACAAAAACATATTTTTTGTGACATTTACCTGTTTCGGCGGAATAGACTTTTTGGGAGTCATTAATAGTGACAACGTTGCGTCGATCGAATTGAGATGGAAAAAATAATTAGCGAGATAATGTAGACTTTTAATGTCCAAATTTTTAGTCGCAATAGGGACTTCCTGTTGTAGTGAGAGACGTTTGATTAATCATAATCTTAGTGCACACTTTATAAAATACTGAGCACAAGCTTATTGGTCTAAATTTGTCAAAAGAATTTAGCCACAGCTTCATCAACTTCACAACCTATTGTACTCCAACAAACTTTATAAAAAATTGAGCCAAAACGATCGGGACCTGGACTACTGTCATGATAACCCGATATTTTTTCCTCATTGGATTTTTCGTGCTTGAAATGATTATATTTTTTTAGAATTATTTTAGTGATTCTTTGGAACTTTTTGAAAATATATTCACTATTTATTTTGAGATTTTTCTTGTGTGTGTGTATATATATATATATATATATATATATATTTATGAGTTACCAAAGGAACTTTGCTTGAGAGGAAGAGAGGTGCTAGTGAAAGAATTATTTTCTTTTCTTGGGAGAATTTCGATTTTGAGAGTGCATGAAGAGAAATGTTTACTTGCTAGAGAAATTAATTGGAAAACTTGGCATGTTAGGATTTCATATACTTTTTTGGAATTTTAAGATGATATGGTATGGAGAAGAATAGAATACCCTTTTTGGTTTTATCCCTTTCATGTTTATTTTTGAATTAGATTAGATAAGAATTTGATCTTGTCAAAATAGGCATGATTACTTTAAGTTTAGGATGACATTTGGCATGATAAGAAAATATGGCTTTCGGACATACAATGAGATATTTTATAAAAATTGGGGTTAGGTAGCTTTGCATAGGAGTTTCAGTAGAATAAGTAAAGAATATTCTCTTGAGGAGTTTTGGCTATTGGATGAATTTTAGTGGGGAGAACGACTTATGGCTATTAGTTTAGATTGTCTATGCAAAGATCATGTTCTTAAAAAAAAAGGAACAAGTGACAAGTGGTGATAGGATGCACATATAAGCATTTAGTGCAAACAAAGATAATTGGGTAATTTTAGATAATTTCGATGCCTCTTTGTAATCTGGGTATAATTCACTGATACGGTCTTCAATTGAGATGATTTAAGATGTTATAGAACACCAAGAAAAAGATCTACAATTGGACTTGAAGAGATACTGGCTTAATCAAGGACGAAATTGGACTTGAAGCTGACGCAACTGCAATTGATCCAAGTAGTGGGGGGGTGCATGCTTCATATAGTCTAGCCGAATTCTTCTTTGTCCACTTGTGCCAAATCAGTTCAAACTCTTCACTCAATAAATATTATGCATCAATAAGGGACCTATAAATTTAGAGTTAGGCAAAAGGGTAGTTTGTCTTTAGCCAAGGGAGGCTATGGTTTGGACTCGGGAGACAAGGATCTTACCCATTGTTCTTCTCCTTACTTGGAAGACAAGAATTCATAGGTGGAAAGTGATGATTGGAAGAAGAGAAGAACCAAAACATTGGAAATATTCCTTGGATACATTCCGGCTCGGGTGATTTTGAATGGAATTTCTAATTGGTCCAAGGTCAAGGGAGGACACATGGCATGAGGAAAACTAGCCTAGAACTAAGTGGTAGGTAGAAAATAGATTTGTTATCAAGCTAGAAGTGGCCAACGAAAATGAGAGGGAAAGAAACAAAATGAAACCAACTTAGGTAATGGGAAGCACTGACTTTGACCATTTGTAACTGACTTTGTGCTTTGTTCTCTTGAGATATTTTTTCTAACACATATGAAACCTTAACATGTCTAAGGACAAGTGGCACAATAAGTTTAAGATAAGCCGTAGGTCATTTCAAATGCCAACTAAGCCTAAGAGAAGTGGAATGATGATACTAAGGCCTAATAGGGTAAGGTGGCACGGCAAGGGAGTTTCCAAGTGGTTTTTGGACTTTTCTTCCACTCTTTTGGCTTAGGAATGTCGCCTTCTATATATTGGAAGAATTCCCCTCCGTTCTTCATTGGGAAACCCACGGCTAATTCCATTTGGAAAAGCCTCCACTTTAGCTTCCATTCACCTAACCTTACAACCACTCATCAAGATGTTTTGATGATCTTTCAAGGGATATTCCATGACAAATCATCCTAATCTCTTGGAGAAATTTGTAAGTGCACTTATAACTCACTTTTTGAATTTACTTGTATAGGTATAGAGTTAATATGTTGAAGGTTATTTCATTTGAATACCTAATATGGTCATAGGATATGTTAAGTTGTGCTAAGTGGATTTTAAAAGAAATTAGTATGATAAATTGAGAAAAATCATTTAAAGAGAAAGTTAGTTCGAAGGAAATTATACGCGGTTTAATCTAAGTGTGAAAAAAAAACTATGAACAAGAAGAAAAAAAAGAAGAAGACTAAAGTGGTCAAAAATTTGAAAAGGCTACGTGAATCAAGTTCTGAATGAAAAATGTGGGAGGTTGAAAAAATAAAAAGAAAAAAAAATCTTTGTTGGGCTTGTTTTTTGCCCAGAGGTGATTTATACATCATGGCAAAAAGTATAAAATAAAGAAAACTCAACAAATGAAATGTGAATGGATCACTACAGATTTTGCTAAAGGTGTAGTTGGTATTGCTTTATTGAATATTACAGCAACAAGAATGTCAGTAGTACGTGCATATAGTCAAGAAAGAGTTATGCTTTGAATCATGTGGATGTTTTTTTATTATTCTTTCCACCAAGTATTTTCTCAATTTGCTTTAATTTTTCTTATCCATTTCTTTTTTAGCCATCACCTTGTGGCCTGATTAAACACCTTTTATCTATGATTTTGATGTTTGACTACATTAGTGGAGAGGATTTCTGAAAATTTGACTTATGAAGTTATGTTTTGAGAGAATTCTTCTGGGTTCAGTTGTTCTACTTTTATCTGAATTTGCAGGTGGTTTGGAGTTAAATTGACTCTCTCTCTCTCTCTCTCTCTCTCTCTCACACACACACACACACTCACTCAAGGTCTTAACTTTAGGTTGAAGTAACCTCTTAACTTTTGCTTGACAAATTGTTAAATTTTAGATTGATTTTTCTACTATCCTTGATGTTAAAAGAGTAAGATACTAGTGATGAAATCTAATTCAGATCATGCCATGGTGAGTGATGAGACTTCTCTATGGGGTCTAATTGATAGTCTATAATGGTCTCTTCTTGTGTTTCCTTTTCTTTTTGTTTGAGGCGAACAAAGTTTTAAGTTGGGGGTGTTTGATGACTTGCATAATTTAATATATTTTATCACTTCTTAACATTAAACTTTAGTCCAATCTTATTTTTATTTTTTTATTATTATTTTAGGCTTGATTGTCCTCATTTAAGTTTTATTTCAGATTTGAAGACAAGGAAGACTCAATTTCTAGAAGCCAGACATACAAGGACTCTCTCATTTAAATAAAGATTTAGTAAATCTAAATATAAAGATTGGTCATCGAGTTTGCTTCAGGGATAAAGATGAAACTGCAAAATCTAGAAAAGATGCGTAAAGGCTAAGATGTTAAAAAAAAAGGTTTTGAAAGGAGAAGATTTTGGGAAGCAGATGAAGACCAAAATGGAAAGAAAAAACAAAAATAAAAATGAAGAGTCAAAGACGCAAAGACAGAGCAACAAATAAGAGAGAAATGTTGGATTCAAATGTTGAAAAACAGACGTGAGGAAGCAATCTACCTACCACCAAGAATTAAAAAAAGATTATTGAAAAAAAGGCATCATTAGATTTAACTACCATGGCCAATGAAGGCTGATTTGAAAACTAGGGTCTTAGAGAGAGAAGGTCCAACTTCTCTCTAATCTCTCCACAGCAAAAGTGGCCGACCCTTAGGGGGAGGAGCAAGCTCCTCCAACCCTCCACCTACCTCCCCCCTCCCCCCCTCTCTCTCTCTCTTCCCCATTCTTTGATCTAGCTTTCCGTCTCTAGCTTCCCATTTCCATTTTCGTTTCATTTTTTTTTTCTTTTTTTTGCAGTTCGACAATTGAAGTTGTCTTAGTTGTTAATGGGAAATTTCCAATCCGTGGCTCTCTGGCGTCCCAGGCCCCACACGCACCCCACCGCTGGTCTCCCACGACACCGATCTTTCAGGCGGTGGAGGAGTTTTGCCGAACAGAGTGGCTCATGAGCCACATGCGTAGCCGAAAGTGAGGAGCTTGAATGCAGCAAGCCACCTTCAGGGATGTCTTTTCGCCACCACACGCAGCTCCTCTAGGACCAGGACCACCAGCCTCTACAGACCTAACTGTCTGCCATATTCCAAGGGTGGCGCATGTGCTACACACTTCGTCACAGCCATGGTGTGTGTTTTTTCGCTTCCTCCAAGGTCAAAATTGCGGACTGCTATTTTTCTAAGATGTAGTTTTATTTTTCCATTTTTTTGTTTTATTTCAATAATAATAAAAAAAATACATCATCTCTAGGACCTCAGGTTCGTAGAGTGGATCTCTTAGGCTTTCGTCATAAAGTGTATTTCCTCTAGTTTGTAACAGAACAGGTTAGGGGTTATTTTTAACTCTGTGTTTGGCAGAGTTGTGCTCTCTCAAATGGTGGTCTAGAGACGTTTGTAGCAAGGGCTCGACTATGTGAATACTTTGTATAGTAGGGAGTCATAAACATTGTAGTAGGCTTGTAATATATGTTTTAGATTCAGTTGTATTGTCCATTATTAATGATTGCAATATGCTTTTATCAATAAACTACCACGGGCAAGTGAAAAAAAGAAAAGAAAGAGAAACGGAAAAATGGGGATAGGCTAAAAGGGGAAGGCAATTGAGAAGAGGAGGGGGGGGGGGGGGGGGGGGGTTGTGGGGGGAAATAAAAAAGAAAAAGAAAAGAACTGGAACGTCCAGAGAAAAAAAAAAGTGGGAAGAGGAACCTACAGAAAAGAAAAAGAAATCAAGAACTTAGAAGGACACCAAAAATTGTGAGAAGTATTTGTTTTGGTGTTTATTTTCTTTCAATTCCTCTCAGAAAATTATGTTGAATTCTTTTATGTTGAATTTAAACAGAACTTGGATATTTTAGCATAAATAAATATAGAAATCGAAAGACTTATATGAATCTATGTAGTCTTAAAAGCATTGGTCTTGATGCTTTATTGCTTTATTAATTTGTATATTCTTGTGTAAAATAATAAACAAGAATATTTCTAATTGACTATCGAAAGAGGTCTTTGGATGAGTTTGGAGATTTTGCTAATATTCAAAGAGAATTAATTTCAATTAGGTGGATTAGAAAAGCATAGTGAGTGATTAGGTAAAATTGATTTCCTTGTTCTTTTTTTCACTGATTTGATCATAAAATTACAACTTTCTTTTCCTTTGAATATTTTCTTTAAATTAATTTTATTTCAAATTGCTATTACAAAAATTTTAGTGGTTTTTCTAAATAAAGTTGAGATTAGTATAATTTTGGTACTTGTCAAAAGTAAGATATAAATTTCTGAGGATGATACTCTTCTTATCACTCTATTATAAAACTACGATATCGTGCACTTACAATTTTGCACCAATAAGAAGTTATCGGAAAAAATATGAGAAAGTCCCGTTTTATATATTGTTATTATATTATTTATGTATAAAAAGAAAGTAGGATGAAACGTAGCATCTCATTTCATCTCTAGGAAGGGGTGTTACCAGTTTGGTATCGGAGCAAAAGCTTAATGAGTTCTATGGACTTTTAAAGATAAACTAGGCTGAGAGTACTCTCTCTGGAGTATGTCATGCCCTGTAGCAGGTTTAAAATGGTATTTCTTGTATCATGATTTGTGTTACAATTATATTAAGTTATGCATTTTGCTTTTATATGAATCTATTGCTAATGTCAATATCACGGATTCACGCACGTTCCAATATGCCACCACCAAACAAAAATAAGAAGCACAAACATCAGTGGCGACCTTCTAGCCAAAATATGGAGAATCAAAAGGAGACCCCAAGAGACATGGGGGAACCGATAAATGTAGCTGCACACTAAATAAATTCATTTACAAGTAGACAAACTGAGACATGCAGGCAAACTCAACAGTCAGATGCCTTCGATTGGAGCAACTTGTCCAACTTCAGTCGTATGCTTTGATAGGAGTCGTCAATGATTTGATTGAGCTGAAATTTTGTAGGCACAGTTCACGACTCAAGACTCTACAATCTAATGGTGGCCTCGGTCGGATTTTGAGCAATATTTCAGGTGTCTGTGGCCGTAAACAGCAACCCATATTGGTGAGATCTCTTCTAATCATTATGTTTAGTTGTCAAGAAAGTGTTTCTTGAGATTATTATTAATTGTATGCATCTAATTTTATCTAAAGAAAACAATTGCTTATTGATAGGGGAGATTTGGTGGACTATGGTCTAGTGGTTTTTCCTCCCACAACTAAGACGCGGTTTTAACAAATTGCTTGTCTCATTTAAGTGTGATTTTGGTTTATATTGTACTTTATATTATTTCCTAACAGGTTTACACAGTGAGAGAAATTTGTTTCCGTTGTTTAGTGATTGATTTCTTCTAACGCCGTGTGGTGACCCTGGATGCATGTCTAAGATATCTTTGATCACGCTAAATATTACTTTTATTCAGGCCGCCGCCAGATTATAGATATAATTAACATTTTGTCCCATATATATTAATTATATAGGTATATTACATTATGTAATGCATATCCTGCTCAATTTTATGAGATAATGGGATGCATTTAGTTACAATTTGTGGATTTATAGAATTGAAGCTACTATCCAATTACAAAAATAAAATGAAAACTACATGCAGCTTTTGATTATTTAAACTACGACACATAAATCTGATTTTTTCTTTTTTTACTTAGCTTCAAAGATAATTATGTGACTCAAGTAATTCCCATATATGCAAAATATGAGTCCATTAACTACTTGGTATATATATATATATTAACGGATTAACTAGTTAGTACAAGTTCATAAGTTAATATTGGTATGGCAAATGTATAAATACAGTCATGTTAATTGCAATGATCTTATGAGATATTAATGTTTATAAATTACTTGTACATACGGTTTATACGCATCACGGCCAATTAATTAGCAAAATGTTGTTTGTGTTTTTATAGGCTACTACAGGCCCCGTTATTTGGGACCAGTTATGGATCCCATTAGTTGCTTTGTTTATTTTATTTTTTATATTATTTTTTAATACTCTTACACATTTAAAAAAAGATTATAATATTATTAAATAATATTTTTTAACTATTACATTTTAAAAAATAAATAAAAAAATATTACTAAGGAGCATCTGCACTCAATATCACACACACCCTTATATAAACAATAACATATTACTAATTATATAAAAATAAATGTGAATGCTCCAAATTATTTTAGTTTTTATACGATTCCAATAACCTCTCGAAAATCTACCATTTGCCAGCTAGCATTTTATCCTGATGTCAGTAATTTGCACGAAATGAGCCAAAAACGTGTCTGGTTTAGTTTTACAATATATCTCATTTCATTCCAAATCATTTTATATAATCATTATAATCTTTTAAAATTTTTATATAAAATAAAATTAACAGTTAAACTTTTTTTAAAATTTTAAAACAATAATAATATTAAATAAATATATTTTAATAATAATTATTTATTTATTTGATCTCAACTCATCTATAAAAAATAAAGAAGACAAAGTCATTAAAGAGCTACCCTATCCTAGATCACACTGAAAAAAGAAGTAGGGCTGGGAGGGGGTGGAATATCTACAGTACCTTCTAGCATAAGTAGAACTTTCTTCATCGAGGGCCTGAGTGATGGCTCATCCTGAATGCACCAAAGTCCTAATTTTATCATTCTTTCCAACTGCTTCTCATCAACGTCATCATCCATCCCGACTAGTTGCTCCAAGTCACCAGCCTCGAAACAGTGGTAGACCCAGTCTTCAAGAACGGCTCTATCCTCTGGTAAACTCCAATCCATACTCTTTCGTCGAAATATGACCTCCAACAACACAATTCCATAGCTGTAAACATCTGCTTTGACTGTGATGGGTAGTTTTCGATGCCACTCCGGTGCAACATACCCCCTTGTGCCTCTAATGCCGGTAAAGGTTCTTGTTTGTTCTGGCTTCAGTAGCTTCGCCAATCCAAAATCAGAGATTTTTGCATGCCCGTAATCATCCATGAGAATGTTCTGGGGTTTTATGTCACAGTGAATGATTTGTCGCTCGCACTCTTCGTGGAGATAAAGGATTCCTTTTGCTATGTCGCGAGCAATTCCCGTTCTTTCTTCCCAACAAGGTTGTTTTTCTGGTGTGAAAAGTATATTTGCGAGTGATCCATTGCTCATGTACTCATATACCAAAAGCCTATGAGTTCCCTCATGACAATATCCAATTAGACAGACCAAATTTTTGTGATGCGTTCTCCCGATCACTTTCATCTCAGTTTGGAACTCTATTTCCCCTTCAGCCAACACTTTTTCCAGCCTCTTCACTGCCACAACCTTCTGGCCATTCAGTATTGCCCCTTTGTAAACCGTGCCAAATGATCCTCTTCCAACCTCTTCCCTAAAGCCATCGGTCGCTTTCTCAAGTTCTAGATAAGTAAATCGTCGCAGAGCAACATCGTCGCTCAACTCGACATTTCCCTTAAACGGGAGCTTGCTATACCAAAAATGATTTTTGTAGAGCACAATTCCGGAAACTACCGACATCAGACATCCAAAAGTAAGAAAGACAGCACCAACAATTAGAATTTCCGGTCGCAGGTCTTTCTGGTTGTCTCTTGGCATATCACCGGTCGGCATCGATTTACCTACCTTGATGAAAGCAATGTTTGAATCAGTCAACAGTCTTCTCCCGTATCTCAATGGGAGCCTTTGTTTTCTGCACATCCTATCATTGAATAGCGCAGCTGCACAGTTACAGTCCTCTAAGCAAGCTCGTTCGCAATCTTCTTTGATAGGAAATGACAAAACAGAATACGAAATATCTTCCCATAAGGTATTAGCCACTTCACGCATGGTGTATGCATTATATTCATTCTTGTTATTGCAACTTGCAGCATTGAAATTTCTCTCACATCCTGCAGTCCAATTCCCTTGGTGTACCATCTCGAACCCTGGAAGACATATGCATTCAGCTTTATTGTCATTCAGAATACAAAACCCGTTTAATCCACAGAGACCCTTGGGATCACACAAATCATTGGAAGATGACCATACAATTGACCAGTTTCCATTCTGTCTCAACTTATACGAGTACAGTCGGAATATCCCATCTGCATCAATTCTCATAAGATAAATGGTTTCTTCCCTAGGATATCCTCCATCAGTTAGATTATTAATGATAGAACCAGTAGTGTTGAGCAAGTAAAGATGACCGTCAGTATCAAGGTTTAGCGTCACGTTATCTCCCCTTCCACCTGTCCAAGATGTATAGTAGGAATATGGAGCGGTGTCGGGAGTGTCCACCGGATACTGAATAAGGTTTCCATCATGTTGCATCTTAAGACGAAAGATACCCGTTGAGTGATCTGTTGCTGATATACTAGAAAACAGCTCCGTACCTGCTAAGAGACGTTGACCAGGTAAAAGGGAATCAGTCGGATGCTCAAAACTCTGCCATAGCATTTCTTGATCGGAATTATAGAAGACAAAATTGCCAGAATCAAGCATGGCAGCTGAAGTAGAGCCGAGAGAATCAGCTATGATGATTGTCGTTTGCTCTGGTGTTGATTGCAGGACAAGCGTGCCATCCCTTGAAAAATTTAAGGTAGCATTGTTGGAGACCGGAGGATCGTCACGGATTGCAGTCCAAACAACAGTTTTTTGAGGAATTCCAGCAAGAAAAATGCCAACAGCGTAGCTATTGCCTTGCTTATAGAATCCAAAAGCATAGAGACCAGAAGGTGACAACCATGTAGAGTTGATTCCGGGTGTTAGATAAGAGCCTCGACTTACATTGGACTTCATTTGTTGAGCTGAAGCCGTAAAAATTGCAGAGAGAAGGAGAAACAGAACGGCAGAATCCATAATTAGGCGACAATGAAATGGTATAGTTTCCAGCTTTGAGAACGAATGCTTTTAAAGTCAAGTTTACAAACCCCCACAAGTTACAACTAGTCCTCAAGATTGTTATGACTTGTCTTGTCTCGGTAGACGCGCGGTAATAGTCGACGTTGACATTATCAATAAAAATTTTAGAATCAAACATTATTAATCTCAGATCATGACTTGTATCGGTTGACGGATTCAAAATCAGACATTATTAATTTAGTAAATAAATAATTATCATGATATTAACAATAAAAATATTAAAAAGCCGTTCTTTTATTTTTATTTTTTTAATTTTGAAAGCAAATGTAAAAATATTATTAGAATATTTTGCTGTATTTTAGATATTTTTAAAATTTTAAATTAATAATAACTGGTGCGTATTTTTTTTTCCATAAGAAGTATAAAAGTGCTTATTTTTTAAAATTATATAGAAAGAATTGCACATTATATCCCTAACCCGGACAGGATAAAAGTGCTTTGCAAGATCTGAGAGATCAGGTGTCACCGAATGCGAAAATTAACACTGATCATCATATATATACTCGCAAGTTTATTTTTCTTAAAATTTAGATCCTTAATTATTTTCCGAAGGATTTTAAGGGACATAATATATATCCTCTATTCTATAAATAAATATAAATAGACTAATTAAGTGGTACAGGAGATAATGGTAGAGTAAATTATCTAAGGAATTGAAAGCTTCTGCCCAACGTACCGAGAAATTAAAACATGAAAACTACAGTATTTTATTAGTCAATATATAGCTACTGTCCAACCAAGAAATGAAGACAGGAAAACTACAGTTTTTTATTAGTCAATATATAGCTACTGTCCAGCCAAGAAAGTAAAACATGGAAACTACAGTTTTTGATTATTCAATATATTTGGTATGCCATCGCCCGTCCCGGGGGTTGGGTTGGGATCGAGGAGTGCAATGCATGTGGTCATATTAAATTCGTAGGAAGACCCAGTAAAACGTTGATATGTCAATATTTAAATTTCAATGCTAATAAATATGCCCAATGCTAAATAAATGCTCAGTCAAGTCCTGGTGGTTGGGTTGGGATCGAGGAGTGCAATGCACACTGCAACATATTTGGGATTTGGGCCTTAAGGACTGTTTGAAATTTATTACTGTAACACTTTGGTCTCACAGGATTTGGAAAATTACTTAATATCACTTAAAGCTCATATTTCACCAGTATAATTATAGATTTCAAATTTCCAAAATTTTATAGAAATCTTGATTCAAATTAAGGGTATAATCGATCTAATTCGATCTAATTTTGGATAAAATCTAAAACTGAATTGGTACTACTGATTTTTTGTTTTATAAAACTGATTACTCCTCGAACCGGTAGTAATCGGTTTTACTAATTTCAGTCCGATTTTTCGATTTTAAATTAATCCATATTAATTTATTAGATTATTAATATATATATATATTAGTATTATTTAAAATAATTAAAATAATTATATATTAATAGCTGTTATAAGAAGTTTAATTTCTTATAATTATATCATTGATAGTTATAACTAATAGTATTAGTATTAGGTAAAAAAAAATTATTAATATTACTATATCATTATTTTATATGTAATTATTTAGTATAATAATTTATTTATAGACTTAAAATATATAACTAATAGTAATATAGTATTATACTATTAGTATTAACCTATAAAATGTGAATTGTAACTAATTTATATTATACACTAATATATAACATATTATATAAAATTAAAAAAATTATTTTATATTACATATCATGTTAAAAAAAAAAATTAAAATATATATTATATTAAACCAGTTCAATTCGATCCGGTCCGATCCGATTATAAAAAATTTAGAACCGGAACCGAATTAGTACCTACCAGTTTTAACATTATGAAAATCAATTCCGAACTGGTACCAACCTGTAACCAGACTGATTCCACCAGTTTGAATCGGTCCAGTCCGGTTTACTAATTTTTCGATTTTTTCTTATACCCCTAATTCAAACTAATTTCCTCAATATAAAAATTTTCCAAAATGCTAAGTCATCACAATAAAATAAAATTTCTTAATAAGCTCTGCCAATACTTATAAAAAAACTCTCTATGTTTAATCTATCATTTTTAAGTCATCTCACTTAATGTTTCATAATCTGATCCTTGTCTGAAATATCCAAACTCATCTGAAAAATATTTAAAAATAAGGGGTGAGTTATCAAATTAATAAGTAGTGAGCATATACTAGTATGTAAATATGAGTATTTATATATAACCTCATTATGCAGAACAAAAAATTTTCTTTCAGAGTACGAAAAACCAACTTTTACTTTCAGAACGCAGAAACAATATACTTGCTTTTAAAATGCATAAACAAAACTTGTTACCAAAAAAGTTATTAGAGCGAAACTTTTTAAAACATAAGCTTTTCCAAAACAATAAAATCATTTGGCATATTCAATATAACATCCTCTAGATCAGGTTTTGGTGTGGCATTTTTGTAACACTTCACCATTTAGATGTTTATTGTTGTGTTGTGATTCTTGTACATATTAGATTGTTAATGACTTCTAATGTGTGAAGCTTATATTAAATGTTTACCATGTATCATTTCAATATTTTAAATACTTGAGTAGTGATACAATTATGATAAATTATGGATAAGCAATGTTAGGGCTACATGGCTCTGTGTACCTTTTGTGGAATTGGTAACGTGGCAAAAATGCCTTAAGAATAATATTTGTATACGGCATGTATGCTAAAGGTATACAAGCCATGTACAAATAGTATTTCTCGTTATGGATATATAGATTTGAGCTCATGTGATATGCCTTGACCGTATGGTCCCCACTAGAGTTCACTACTAAAATGTCAGAGGTATAATGCAAAGTCTTTCTTTAGTGGAATGCATTTTTTGGGATGGTCTACTTTGAAACTGACTTCGGTGAAGTTCTTTGTCAAATTATCAAAAGCCATAAGAGGAGGTAGTTTCCAAGCTATCTTTCAGTTAATCTAAGAATTAGGAACATCCAAAATCTGAACTTGAGCCAACTCTATCTTCAAAGATAATGCATTATGAACCACCCATTTAATGAAGAAGAATAACTTTTTCACATATGAACATATTTTTTCTATACCAAAGTGCCCAACAAGTACTAGCAAGAAACAATTATGGCAAAATCCAATTCAGAACATGTATCATGATCCATATTTGCCAGATTCAATAACTAAAACCAACCTTAACATTAAAGTAACAAACACTTAGTGAGGTTTGGAAAAATTCATTAAAGTATAATTTTTGAACATTCTACCATCATGTATCCTTATCTATTAATGAATTTACTCTTATATCTTTTTCATCAGCTGAAAAAGTAATGACGGAGAGTAGGATGATCAATAATTGACATCCTTGTTGAACTCTTTGGAAACCCTTATGTGATTTTCATTCCCCACTCTTACTTTATAGCAACAAAAAACATGGTGAGACCATTCAATTAATCACATGCAACAAAATGTATTCAACCTTCATTTTCATAAAATGTGACTTGATCAACGTGTTCAAAACTAATGCATAACTCTAGTTATCTAATAAGTCTTCCCAATCATGTCTTTTTTCTAGATGGATAAAAGTTGGATGAACGAGCCCGATAGACTTTTATCACTTGCATACACTAAAGGGGTTAACAATTTTCTCACACAAGCACGGAACCATGTAGGTGGAAGGGATCACATTCAGTGTCCGTGCCATACATGCCTTCACAATCTGTGACTGCCTATATTTGGGATGGAAACTCATTTGTATATCAAAGGGATCAATCCAAATTACAACCAATGAGTATTTCATAGAGAGAGGAGACATGTAATGTTAGTAACGACGATATTCAAGACGAGGTTATACCAGAAGACGATTACATCAATGACATGCAGCAGATGTTGGATGACATTTGGGCAAGCACCTTTGGTGATGTGCCCCAAGACAACACTCTTGCGCCAAATAGGCCACCAATACCTAAAGCTTCACCAGCGTCATCTTTTGACTAGCTACTAGAGGATAACTGACGTCCTCTTTTCAATGGGTGTACAAAATTTTTCAAGTTGTCATTCATTGTCAAGTTGTTACATATCAAATCAATCGGTAGATGGTCAATTAAGTCATTTGACATGCTTCTTAACCTGTTGAGGTCTCACTTTCCAAATGTGCTCTTGCCACAATCATATGAGGAGTCAAGGTCATTAGAGCGTGGTTTGGGTTTTAAGTACAACAAAATATATGCATGCGCCAACGACTGCATCTTATTTTGGAAAGAAAATGTCACTATTAATGAATGCCCTCTATGTAGGGCTTCGAGGTAGATGTCATATAAACACGGGTCACGAGTGATACCTCAAAAATGTTGCGATATTTTCCTTTGAAACTGAGATTGCAGTGTCTCTTTATGTCTGCGAAGATAATAGGCGATATGAGATGACATAAAGAGCAACGGGCAATAGAAGATGCCAATATAAGACATAAGACCAACTCTGAGTCCTAGAAGAAGTTTGATGAACAACATAGTTGGTTCACTACGGATCCTTGAAATGTTAGGCTCGGTCTGTCAAGTGATGGCTTCACTCCCTTCAACAATATTGCTAAACCTCTTAGCATTTGGCCAGTGATCCTTATCCCGTATAACTTGCTGCCGTGGTCATGTATGAAAGACTAGTTCTTCATGACATTTCTGATTATTCTTAGCCCAAAGTCACTAGGGAATGACATCGATATTTACTTTTAGCCGTTGTTCAATGAACTGCTTGAATTTTAGGAACATGGGGTACCTACATATGATGCCTCAACTAGGAAATCATTTATTTTGCATGCCCCTTTCTTACCATCAGATCAAAACATTTAGTGACTTTCCTAATTACAGGAATCTCTCTGGTTGGTTAACAAAGGAAAAATTGACTTGTCTGTCTTGCAATGCCAACACAAACTCCAATTGGTTGAAATATGGCCGACAACATTGTTATATGGGACATCAACGTTTCTTATTATCAGATCAAATATGGAGAACAAGAAAAGGGTTGTTCAACGGTAAAGAAGATCATCACATGCCACCGAGGGATCTAGGAGGAGACGATATTCAAACCTAATTGCATATGATTGGGGATGTTCAATTTGGTAAATCTCATAAAAAGAGAAAACGCATTGCTGAAGAGCTGAACTGGACAAAGTGTAGCATATTTTTCAAGTTACCTTATTGGTTAACACTTGAGAAGAATATTGCCGATAACATCTTATTCACTTTAATGAACATTCTAGGAAAATTTAAGGATAATATCAATACATGGCGTGACCTAGAGATTTTGGGCTACAGAAAAGAATTACATTTAAGGCGTGAAGGTGATAGTGTAACAATGCCATATGCACTTTACACATTACATGGAAATGAAAGTTATAACTTTTGTGAGTGGCTGGCCGATATCAAATTTCCAAATGGGTACGCTTCCAATATCTTGAACTATGCTTCCCTACGTGATTGCAAAATCTCAGGGTTGAAAAGCCACGATTGTCATGTTTTTCTTCAAAGACTATCCCCATTACTGTTGGAGGGATTTAGAGGTGACATTGCATTGGCATTGACTGAACTTAGCACTTTCTTCAAAGAGTTGTACGCTCAAACTCTGAATGGGAATCGCCTATTGTAGCTCCAAATTGATATTGTTACCGTTTTATGCAAACTAGAGATGATATTCCCTCATTTTTTCGATGTCATGGTCCACCTAGCTGTCCATTTACCCCATGAGGCTATTCGTGGGGGTCCAATACATATAAGTGGACGTACCCATTTGAGAGGCATCTTGGCAAATTCAAGTGGTATGTTAAAAATAAACCCACCAAGAAGGTTCAATAGCCAAGGCTTATATTCAGATCGAATGCCTGACATTTTGCTCCATATACCTCCAGGATGTTGAGATTTAGTTTAGTTAATAGGATCACAACGTTGATGTTGATGAAGAGGAAACTATAGATGGATTCAAAATTTTCAACCAGAAAGTTCACCCTTTGGGTACAACTTCTAATGTGCAGTTAGAATATAAACTCTTTAGGGCAACCATCTCGTACGTGCTTAATAACTGTGCAGAGATTGAACCCTATATAGAGTAAGCATCAATGACTTTACTTACAAATTTAATTCCATTCGAACTTGACAAGTTGTTATCAACCCACACTAGCTAACTTGAATATTTTGCTTGGCGATTCCGTGCTCCAAATGCAAGGAACACTACGAGAAATGTAAGGTGCAACACTCAATTGCATTGATTTTTAACATCAAACTAAGTTTCCAACTTGGTTTAAGCAATGTGTAAGCTCTTCTCCATCCCTATCTACTATAAATATTATAGCGTTTGTTATGCTTTGGAATGACGAAAGTATACGTTGTTATTTTTCAACAATTTTGGTGTAGATCCAGAAACAACGTACCCGTAATCTATGTGATGTGTCTGCTGATCTATATACGTAAGTTTGTGGACCTGACCGTTGGGTTGCATCATATGTTGTTTGCATTATAAACGGAAAAAAAGTTTTATACAAAATTCTGGAGTGTTGGTAGCTGGCGACAAGGCCACAAATAACCTAGACTTCTCCGGTGTTATTAATAATATTGTAGAGTTACAGTACATGAAGTGGCGTCGAGTGTAACATCCCGAACCAAAATTTGAATTATTTTAAAATTTTATGTTATTATTAATAGTTATTTTATTTTTCTACTATTTTATCAAGATATGTTTAAGATAAATTTTAAGATAGTGATTGAAATTGTTTTAATTTCCTCTCCTATATTTCATTTTTAAGATTTGATCAATTTTATCTTTTTAAACAAACCATCTCTAATTCGTAATCACTATCCGAAAGCTTCTTAATTCAAAACCATCTTTCAAAATCAATTAAAATACTTCAAAATTTTATCTTAGTTTGAATTCGGTTCCACTTCAAACTCAAAATCAAATTAGAATGCGCAAGTACTCGAAAATCTCATATGTTTTAGACCCCTAAATCTGAACCCATCTCCAATTCAAACTTTTACAAAAATCCCTCTCTATTTCGAAACAAACTCCCGATCCCAACTTGATCAATTCTCTTGCTGCAAGTCTTCTAATCAACCACGAAATCTCCCTCCTTTTCATCTATAAAACCCAACCAAATTTCCAGTTTTAATCATACAAAATTCAAGAAAGGAAACCCACCCTCACAGCAAATGAAAGCATCACTCGGCATCCCTCCTCCCTTTATACCAGCAAACCCACCAGAAAATAGAGCAGTTTCGTCCCAACATCAAGCTATAGAAATCGCCGATCATCCCCATAAAATCCCCTGCTTCAACCAATGAAAACAGAGCAGGTTTTCGTCCTCTATGAAACCCATTGACCCACAACCATCCCTAGCATCAGAAACACCACACTGGTGCCCAGAAAGTTCTGACCAGCCCAGTTACGCCACCAGACTCCTTCGTCGAAGCCTAGTTGCCACCTCAGTGAACCTCAGTGAGTTGCCTCTCTCTCTAGCTCCTCTATTTTATGCCCTTCTCGTAAGCTCCTTTAATTCTCCTCTATTGTTTTGGTCTTCTTTTTAAATTGAATTGTATCAGTTGTTATAGAAGGGTCCCTCTTTTAATAACTTAAATGCCATTTTATCCTTGTGTTGTGCCCAACCTTATTTCTTTTCCATGTCTCTAAATTTAATTAGGCCTTTGGGCCTTAGGTCTTTTCCAACTATGATTTTATTTTAAGCTTATTGGGCCTAGCTTTTTAAATATATATATGTATATATATATATATATATTATATTGGGTCAATTCTCTTAGTATTTCAGAAACTATTTTAGACCTTCCTATTATTTTTAATGGGTTTTTAAGCATATTTTTAAAAGTATAGTTTCAGCTATCTTAATTATTTTAAATATGATTTTAAATGATTAGAATTTTCCATGATGTTTATCTAGTAAGTTAGTGACAATTAGTGTTTCGTATAAGTTATGAACTACGACGTGAAATTAGGACGCAACGCTAAGAGGTAAGTAGCATGATCATAAATTTCACGCATATACGGTAAACATGTTTTACAAAAATTATTATATATATATGACCATCATTGGAAGCCCCTTTTTATGTACCCAAGTTATAAAAAATTATGAAAAGTCATGCATGATTTACGAAAAGTTTATGCATTAAAATATTTATGAAACATCATGATTTTATGTATTAAAGTTGTTTATGAAAAGTCGTGATTTTATGTGAGAGTGCATAAAATTATTTACGAAAGATCATGAATTCATGTGAGGAAGCATGTATCATGACATGTTACGAAAGTATGCGATTTCTTTTGAAATCTATAATATGATAAGTATGTAAGTATGATAGGATATGTAAGTGGCCTATGTATGATATGAAGTCGGTACCTATGTATGGACATATTGCATTACTAGGTTGTACATGTTGGTAGTGCACCCAATATGTCTTCCTTATGTATGGATTCTATAACCCGCGACCATGGGTGAAATCAAAATATTTTTTAATTCGCTAACCCTAACTCACAGAGGCCAACAATGAGTAACGGCCTATAATATGTATGATATGAAAAAAATATGATAAGATTATGAAAAACTCATGTTTTTAGAAAATACGAAAATCTAATGTTTTCATCATTTATGAAAAGACACATGTTCATCATTTATAAATAGAGCATGTTCATATTATTATGTATGTATTTATGAGTATGCATGAAAATTGATGATTACTATTTTTATCGTATGATGTGTTGCTTATTGAGTATTCGACTTATTTTATTTTTATTTCTATGTTCTTATGCTTTCTTTTAAAAACCATCATAGGTGAAGATGATGCACAATTGACAAGAAACTCAGAGAGCTGATTAAGAGGCATAGATAATGTATTAGTTGTAATTTTATGACTTTTAGTGATTAAAATATTTTTTGTAGACAATTGAGATTTCAATATTTTAATTAAATACTTCCGCTGACTCACTTTAAATTTTTAAAAAGATTGTTTCATTTATTCAAAAATGTTTGGATCTGATGTGTTTTGTAAAGAAAAGATTTAGTAGTGCACTGTCTCTCTAAAATATTTTAAAAATACTTTATTCAGGAATGGGGTGTTACATGACCATACAATTAGTGTCAACATGAACATGACTTTGTATAAGGATGAACCATTTGTGATGGTAAGTCAGGCTTCTCAGTATTTCTACATTAGAGATTTAAGGGCAAAAAGGAGTTGGAGCGTTGTGCAAAACTATACAAATAGGAATGTATACAACATTCCTCTAGTGCCGATGGCCAATCAAGAAGATGAGTCGTCATATTATTATGCACCCGTGTAGTGTGATGCATGTCCAATGTCAACTCCACTGAGTAGGGTTGATATACTACCTAGCTATATTGATGCATGAGCTATCATGGACTAGGATCGTCAATGCATAGATTCAACGAACTTTATTAATGATGATATTATTGTTTCTAGATCTGGAGATGCGTATGGTGATGGGGAATATTCAAATAAGGGTGACCTATCCCCAGACGAAGAGTCTATGTCAGATTGATAATTACAGCAAAAAAAAAAGATCACCGAGTTTAAGGGTAACACAATAGATTAGCTCTTTGAAATTGGGTTCTGGACATAGACAATTAATTACTATATTGTATGAAATACGTGCTTTGATTTATTTATTAATAACATGCAATTTATTATTGAGAAATGGACTGGACTAATATACTCGAGATAGCATTTACATATATATAAAAGGATAAGTATAACTGATAGTTTATTTATCTTCCTCTAAACTATGTTTGATATTATTCTTTCTCAGGTGAGGGGGAAAAGGCGATGATGCGTGTGACTTCGCATCCTTGAATCCAGTCAAGGTAGATTCACTTTCTTCTAGCTTGTCCTATTTAATTATGCAAATAACAAAAAAATACACAAGAAGCATTCAGCTTTACAACATTAATACATGCGCTAACCAAAGTCTAATGTGTGATACTTATTTGCTTCATGTGACGGGAAATTGGGACATAACATACTTGTAGGCAATACACTGTGTCTACATGTCATCGCAATCCCATCTTCAATCTAGAGGCATAAGGAGCAATATCAACTATCAAGGTATATAATTTGACAATTTAGTTATTTTTCTATCTATGTTATGCTCATAACATAGGTTGCTATATAAGTGCATTAAACGATATTGATTTTTAGGTTCCATTAGCTAAAACATAAGCCTTATAAAATGTAAGAATTAGTCTACTAAAAATTAATTGAAAACGGTAGACATATGATTTTTTTTATGTACTTGTCTCTGACTTTGAGATTATCATGTGGAATGGAATGACATTTATTTCAAATAATTAACTCATACACATGTAGGTTTAAGAGGTTGAGGGAGACTTCGAGGTACTCGTGCCAGGGTCCTTGTACCGTACTCTTGTTGAGCCTGCCGATCATGTGGAGCACGTCTTTCTTCAACCACAACTTCAAGGATGCGGATCAACCCAGCTTGGATGGCTCCACACAGCCCCCAAGCCAGCCCTAGGAGCCTCCATGCGTCAACCCACTTCCCCCACCAAATCCTATTCGAGAACACTCATCAGTTAGAGAACCATCACCTCCCAGAGAACAAGTAATGAAGATCTCGGTATACCACAAACTGATGTGTGTTTTTCCAAGATATAAAGAATGAGTTGGCCTATTTATACGTGTTAATTAAGTGTAAAGATTAACTACAGTTACAAACACTAATGTAGTGATCATTGTAATACAACTGTAGACGCCCCCATAGAGCTCGTAGCAAACCAACAACAGAGGAAACGTACTCATGGGCCTGCAAAATGCACCTTGTTTGAGAAATTGAGGAAGCAAGGAAAAGTGCTTTTGAAGATAAATGATGGCAAGACTGCCCCATGTTGTGAGAACACTTCTATGTTCACGACTCAGGTGTCATAGATTATTAAACAATACTGCAACATGAGTTATGCACGATGGTCTGATGTCCCACAAGCCAAGAAGGAGAAGCTCATTGACCGTGTTAAGGTAAGTAATTTGTTAGTTAATATCAATTGTTTGAAAGTGGTCATAGTATAATTGTTGCCTAAATGACGTGATGACACTTAAATTATAGAGTGACTTTGTGTTCGATTGGGAACGCAAAAACCATTGATTGATAGTGACCAACCAACTGTGTAAGCGCTTCAACGCATTCCACCACGACTTGCACAAGATATATCTATCATATGGAAGCCAAGCCACGAAGAAGCGCTGGTTAATGAGACTAGCTTGGTTGACCCACTTGTATGGGTTAAGTTGTGTGGGAGGTGGGGCGGCGATGCCTTTAAGGTATGTATTGTCTACAATATTAAACCATATATGTACCCATTTAATATGTCTAAATATTGTCTGGATCCTTGAAGCTCACGATTAATCATACATCAGGACGTAAATCATTTGTCCGGATCCTTGAGTAGAAGGTATAGGTTTCAAATAATTTATTCTCATATCGATACACTTGTCCCAAATCTGAACTCATATCCCAACAATAGTTAACATAATGACTCATCATGTATTAAATCAAAGGCCCGAAGAAGTTTCAAATTATACTTCTTTTTCGGAATGTGGGGTGAAGGAGGGAGATACAATTTTTAACTTCCATGAGGCAACAATGATAGATAGCTATTTCATAGTTTGTTATTATTTTAGGAATATGCTTTTTAGTGTTGTTTTAAATATTATTTTTGAGTGAAGTAAATTTCTTTTGTTTTTGTGTTCGTATTACATTATTGTTGTGCTTGGTTACTCTAGCTTTTGGGCTTAAAATGCACATATCCACCACATAAAGTTTTCTGATACAAAAATATATTCTTATACTGTACACATTGCTAACACATGTAGTGCGCTGAAAATTCTACAAATATGGTTGACTTCTACAAGGAGATGAACTGTTGAAGAAGAAGAATAAGTTTGTCCCGGCAACTACAAAAGAGACTTATGTGAGTAGTGCACTTACAGTCCTTGGGATCTATAATTCTTTTCAAATGTGATAAATGCATAAATTGCACAAAATATATCTAGATTTTTAATAACTGGTATTTCATCAATATGTAGAAGGAGATGCAAGGTAGGATGGATGGCCTAGAACTAGAGCAGCGTACTAATGAGGCAGTAGTGATTGTCTTTAGGGAGGTTCTTGGGCATAGACCTTGATATGCACGGGAACTCGGAGAGATGGCCATCGTCGAGTCAAGCAGACAACGTGATCAACTTAAAATGCAACAGTATCTAGTTGAAATTGAGAGACAAAAGTATGATGTTGAACAACACAGGAAAGATGTTGAACTATACAAGAGTCAACTTGAAGAAATGAGGCAAGTGATGCGAGATCTTAGGGAGAAGCAAATACTGACTAACATGATGCTCCAGACTTTAATGAGGGATTTGCTTGGATTCACTGAGTCATATCAACAGACTCAGGTTGGACTAATGCCTCCGATACTTAAGGGGCTCGTATGTTTTGACAATTTTGGGTGCTCTTTGGTTAGTCAATATGCCAACTAGGCAATATACATATATATATATATATATATATATGTATATAAAGGGGTCTATGCCTGCACCTAAGATATAACAGGGTGGGTTTGATTTTTTGAGAAGCTTTTGAGCAAGGAGTATAGTTAAATCACAGGGTAAGTTTCTTATATCAAACACAATTTTCTCACCTGGCGATTTAAATACTTGTTGACACTTTCTTCTTATGGTTATTCTAGTACCTTAAGAGTAAAGGTACAAGAAAGGGTTTTACGATGAGGTGACGACTTTAAAGAGTCTTCATGAGTTCCCCAAACACTTCATTGGCCTATCACTGTCTGTTCGCTCATATTCTTACATATGATGATGAAGACTTGGATGCATGGGAATTTGCAATATCTTGAACTTGGCAGGGGTGATTTTCCTTGCAAACAAGGAGGAACATCAAGATACTACCTATAAAAGGTTTATCTTAGCACTCTAATAACTTGGCTTACTTTTTAACTAAGTTTAAAATAACTTGGTCTTTAGTTTAATATAATTGTCTACAATGAGCATTGGATGTTTACTTATGTGTACATATTCGACCAATTTAAGATCTATATGATTTTTCAAGTATTTATTAGTTGTAAGCCCAAACTGAAGGACTTTTAGTGGTAAAAGTTTCCTTAAGTCAGGATATTTGATTATAACTTTACTGTTAAGTCATGACAATCTGAGAGAGGACGTAAACCAAATCCCACATATTTGGGGGACGTGAGTTGCATGCAGGACTGGGTCGTAGCTCAACATGCAAAAGTGGAATGAGTTGCTGCGAGTTTTACGTCATTTATTTTCCGTTTGTGATGCTCCGTTATTTGCATTCTTATGCTCTGTTTTTGGCATTATATTATACGTAGATTAAGTTCCATTTGTTAGTTGCAGTTTTCCTTGTATTTCAGTTTGTGGTACACGGCTTTGCTTATTTAAGTAGCCAACGTTTTCATTAATGGATATATCAGATATTTGCATTCAAAGTGTGGTACGTTCTTGCCCGAAGAGGACAATTGTCTTAGTGTTTATACTCTCTGTGTTGGGACTTAACATTGGTCTCATAGCAAGGTTACTAATGGGTCCTAACAAAGAGCGCATTGAGCACTTGGAATCTGGACTCGGTGTAGTTCATGCAGGACTTCAGCGAATGGAGGAAGCTATCAATCGACTTTCGAGTATAGTGATCGTAAACCAGGAGAATCCACACCAAGAGAATTCTACTCAGGAGAATCCTACCAACGACAACCATCACCAAGAAGGCAACAATGAGGGTCGACAGATCATTTCCTCCAAAACAGCAAGGCTGGAATTCCCACGATTTTCAGGAGATGACCCAACTGAATGATTCAACTGTGTGGAACAATTATTTGAATACCAAGGCATGGCAAAACACCAAAAGGTTCCCATGGATGCTTATCACCTTGAAGGGGAGGCCAACCAGTGGTGGTAGTGGCTTCGTAAGACGTTACCGGAAGAAGGACAGGTGATTTTATGGGAATAATTCCAAGAGGAATTATGGGCTCGCTTTGGACCATCAGGCTGTGAAGACTTTGATGAAGCTCTCTCAAGAATCAAGCAACTGGGGACGTTGAGAGACTATCAACGTGAATTCGAGAAGCTCGGCAACAAAGTAAGTGGATGGATGCAGAAGGCGTTGGTGGGGACGTTCATGGGCGGCTTAAAGGCTGAAATTTCTGATGGGATTCGGATGTTTAAACTGAAATCCCTAAAGGAGGCCATCAATTTAGCACGAATGAGAGACGAGCAGTGTTGAGATGTGGCTTGAACAAAGCACATCAGTTTGCACTTTGGAGTCTCAACCCGTAACTTCGCTCGACCCTCGCTCGATAGCCGCTCGAGCGAGACATCAGACAGAGAGTTTTCGATCCAGGTAGAGACTTCGCTCGACTCTCGCTCGACCTCCTGCTCGAGCGAGAATCAACTCTAGGGTTGCATCGCTTCCAGGAATCAGGGTTAGAGCCATCTGGAATAGTATTCCGCTCGAGCGAGAAGATCTCGCTCGAACGAGATACCGCCTATATGAGAATCGCTGCATTTGAACTCGGAGAGCGGGGCAGAGGGCTGTGGAGAGCAGAATATTCCGCTCGAGCGAGAAGACCTCGCTCGAGCGAGAAGACGAACACAGCAGCATCCGTCTCCCTTTTTTCTTCTTGTTTGATTTTGTAGATCTGAGAGCCATTGTAAATGGTTTGAGAGCCTTGTGAGAGAGAGAGCTTTGTAACCTCTGAAGTGTACTCCATCTTCTGTTATTATAGTGATTCAGACCGACCCAACAGTGGATGTAGGTTCAGTTTGAGCTGAACCACTTCAAATCTTGAGTGTCCATTACTGTTCTCCGTCTTTAGTTTTATTTCTCTTTGTTGCATCCGCTCCGTGGCTCCATATTTATTATTTGTTGTCTGGCCCGATTCCCAACAAACTGGTATCAGAGCGTTCTTGAGCTCTGTGAAGATTTGAAGGAATGGCCTCAGTAAATTTTGGAGTAGAGAAATTTGACGGTCAGAACAGTTTCAGTTTATGGCGCTTGAAGATGAAGGCTTTGTTGCGTCAGTAGGGTCTGTTCAAGGTTGTAGAAGGAGTGACTGGTGAGTCTCCTGCATCGTCAAGGAATGAGGAAGAACTGGCTCACAGTACTATTCTACTGTCACTATCAGATGAAGTTTTGAGGGAAGTTGCAGAGGAGGAGACCGCGGTTGGTCTGTGGAACAAGCTGGAGAGCTTGTACTTGAAGAAATCTCTCACTAACCGGTTGTTTTTTAAACAACGGTTATATACTCTCAAAATGGAGGAAGGTACTTCTATTTCTGCATATCTAGATGAATTTAATAAGATTATTAGGGATCTGAGGAACATAGATATTAAGATTGATGAGGAAGATCAAGTCTTAATTGTTTTGTGTTCATTGCCTATTTCGTTTGATAATTTTGTAAACTCAATATTGTATGGTAGAGATACAATCTCCTTAGTAGATGTCAAGTCTGCTTTGAATTCTAAGGAATTGAGAACAACATTTGGGGGTTTAGGCATGAACAATCAAGCCGAGAGTTTGTTTGTGAAATGTTCCTCTAGTGATAGATCTGGGAAAGGATGTTCAGAGAAGAATAGAGGTAGTTCCAGTTCTAGTAGCTCTAAATCTAACAAGAGAAAAGTGAAGTGTTACCACTGCCATAAGTTGGGTCATTACGGAAGTGAGTGTCCTCAATTGAAAAATGTGGAGGAAGAGGAAAGTTCCTCTAGTAGTGATGACAGTGAAGAAGATGACAGTTAGTTTCTACTTCCTTGAGGGCAGTTTGGTAACAAGGTGGAGTATCCTCACATGCTCCAGATTCAGATATCATTCGCATGTGTCACATGCGAGTGCACCAGACAGGATGGTCATTTATGAGTCAGCAGCTTTTACTTGGTGCGATCAGAAGACAGTAATCTTGGTTTTTTGTTTGCATTGTATTCTTGGGAAGCAGTGTAGAATCAGGGTTCCTGCAGTATTTCTGATCAGGATACATCTTGTGTAAAGTCTTGTTTTGTATTAAACATATATTTGTTTTATGATCATTGGAAGTTTGGCTTTGTCTATCTGTTTCTTTGTGATGTGTTTGATGTTCAAACATTTTTTTAGAAGACAGCTGATCTACAGACAAGAAGGTAGAGCGTTACTCAAACCATACAGTTTTGTTTCACTCCACGGAGTAACTGAATGGAATGAGGTGGGCTTTGAGTGATAGAGTCTACAGTTTGCTTTTAGTTTGCCAAGCTTGTCTACAGATCGTCAGTGAAGCGGACAGCATGTCTTGCTATTTGATGAACATTCTCTCTTTTTCTTCCACAGGAAAGGAGAGAGAGTTATAGCAAGAAGGTGGAGTTGTAGAGAGCTTCATAGTTTATTGGCATTGGTGCACAGTGAGAGCAGATCTATAGTTGGTAGATAGAGGAGGCAGTTTAGCCACCTTTTGTGTATGCTTATGCAGGCTTTTGTTGGTTCTTACTTTGGCAGAAGAATATTTGGTTGTCTTCATTTGTATTCAGAAGCCGTTTGTTCAAGTAAGCAATCTGTATTGTGGTGCATTACCGTTTGTGTGAAGATAGTGAATCTTCAGATGTCGTCTATGGTGTTGAAGACTTTTGTGTGGAAAGTGAGTTCTTCAAAGATAGACTTCGTATTTTGTGTTGGGTATTCCTTCTGTGATCGAAGGATTTGTGGGTCTAAAGAATTTTGTGGGGCTTGTGTCAATTTAAGCCAAGGTGGAGATTTGTTGAGATGTGGCTTGAATAAAGCACATCAGTTTGCACTTTGGAGTCTCAACCCATAACTTCACTCGACCCTCGCTCGACAGCCGCTCGAGCGAGACATCAGACAGAGAGTTTTCGATCCAGGCAGAGACTTCGCTCGACCTCCCGCTCGAGCGAGAATCAACCCTAGGGTTGCATTGCTTCCAGGAATTAGGGTTAGCGCCGTCTAGAATAGTATTCCGCTCGAGCGAGAAGATCTCGCTCAAGCGAGATACCGCCTATATAAGGATCGTTGCATTTGAACTCGGAGAGCGGGGTAGAGGGCTGTGGAGAGCAGAAGATTCCGCTCGAGCGAGAAGACCTCGCTCCAGGGAGAAGACGAACACAGCAGCATCCGTCTCCCTTTTTTCTTCTTGTTTGATTTTGTAGATCTGAGAGCCATTGTAAAGGGTTTGAGAGCCTTGTGAGAAGGAGAGCTTTGTAACCTCTAAAGTGTACTCCATCTTCTGTTATTATAGTGATTCAGTCCGACCCAACAGTGGATGTAGGTTCAGTTTGAGCTGAACCACTTCAAATCTTGAGTGTCCATTACTGTTCTCCGTCTTTAGTTTTATTTCTCTTTGTTGCATCCGCTGCGTGGCTCTATATTTATTGTTTGTTGTCCGGCCCGATTCCCAACAAGCAGCTTGCACGACAACAGTGGTTCATGCGACCACCACCTATGAGAGCTCCTTTAGCTCTTCCATAACCCGCTCGTGTAGCTCCTGTTACTCCGGCTGCTCTAGTCAGACGTTTATCTTGGGAGGAGATGCAAAGGAGACGAGTGCAAGGCCTCTGCTTTAACTGCAATGAACGATTTACGGCTGGACATCGATGTCAAAAACCTCAGTTATTACTCTTGGAAGGCTATGCAGGTGTTGGTAATGTAGTCTGTGAGGATGTCATTGACCAAGAAACGGGAGCATTTGACCAAGGAGAAGATGCAGCAGAGGTGCAGGAACCTGAACTTGAACCTGAAATTACGTTACACGCATTAACAGGATGGACTGCCCTGAGAACAATGCATATGAAAGCAACAATGGGTTCTCTTGAAGTAGTGGTGCTGATCGACAGTGGGTCAACACACAACTTTATCAGTGATCGTCTGGCAAGCATGTTGCGGTTAATAGTGGTACCAACGGAAACATTTACTGTTCGGGTTGCAAATGGCGAGCGGTTGAAGTGTCAAGGGTGTTTTGATAAGGTAATGGTGAATTTACAAGGAACTGAGTTTTATCTCACCCTCTTCTTATTGGTGTTATCAGGTCTTGATCTAGTGCTTGGCATACAATGGCTGGTGGCATACAATGGCTGGAAATGCTGGGTTCCGTGGTTTGTAATTGGAAGCAATCGACCATGGAATTCATTTGGAATAATCAAGTTCGAAAGTTGTAGGGGATAGGTGAGCAAGCCATTCAGGAGGCCACATTGAAAGAATTAACAAAAGACTACCGAAGAGACCATGCGTTGTTTGCCGTAAGCTTTCCTTCAACTGTAGAATCTGCATCCCAAGGGGGTACGAACGACGCGAAACAGCCAGACTTGTTGAGGGTAGTGCACAAATACAGGGACGTGTTCCACGAACCATCGTGTGTACCATCTGTGCGCGAGGTAGATCACTGCATTACACTTAGAGAAGGCACTGAACTGATCAATGTACGACCCTACCGATACACCCATTTGCAAAAGGAAGAAATCGAAAAGCAAGTTCAAGATATGTTGAACTCCGGGCTCATTCGTTTTAGCACCAGTCCATTTTCTTCACCAGTTTTGCTAGTGAAGAAAAAAGATGGAAGTTGGCGGTCTTGCATAGACTACAGCGCTCATAATATCGCCACCATCAAAGACCGTTTCCCTATCCCAACGGTGGACGACATGCTCGATGAATTATATGGCGCCTGTTATTTTACAAAGTTGGATCTACGGGCCGGGTATCATAAGTAAGAGTAAATTCTTCCGATATTTCTAAGACTGCTTTTCGTACTCACAATAGCCATTACGAATATCTTGTAATGCCTATTGGCCTTTGTAATGCACCCTCCACATTTCAGGCCATTATGAACTCTATATTTCGGCCTTACCTCCAAAAATTCATCTTGGTTTTCTTCGATGATATCCTCGTATATAGTTCAACTTGGGAGAAACATGTGATACACATTGAACAAACTTTGGAAATTTTAAGGCAGCATAAATTTTCTGCTAAGGCAAGCAAGTGTGTTTTCGGCCAGCAAGAATTGGAGTATCTGGGGCACATCATCACACCTCAAGGAGTGAAGGTTGATGACAAAAAAATTACAGCCATGCTAGCATGGCCCCGCCCCACTAATATTTCTGAATTGTGTGGTTTTTTAGGCTTGGCAGGATACTATTGAAAGTTCGTTCAGAGTTATGGCACCATCGCACGACCTCTTACCCATTTACTCATGAAGGGCAAGTTTGGATGGAATGAAGATGCCGAAACAACCTTCTTGGCTCTTAAGCAAGCGATGACCACCACTCCCATTTTGGCTATGCCTAATTTCAATGCTTCCTTCACCATTGAAACTGATGCTTCAGGAGACGGGATTAGCGCAGTTTTATCGCAGCAAGGAAAGCTCATTGCATTTATGAGTCGAGCATTGGGGGTCACAAAGAAATCCTGGTCAATCTATGCTAAGGAAATGCTTGCAATTGTGGAGGCCATACGCTTATGGCGTCCTTATTTACTGGGAAGAAAATTTTTCATCCTAACCGACCAGCGGAGTCTGAAGTATTTTCTCGAGCAACGTGTGGCAACACCGGACCAACAGAAGTGGATAGCCAAATTAATGGGCTACGACTATGAAATTACTTACCGACCCGGTCGTGAAAATTCAGCTACAGATGCCCTTTCACACAAGCCTCACAGCCCAGTTCTTCATCATCTACATGTCTGTCACCATGTGGGATGAGATTAAAAGTGCTTACGAAGGGGACTCTTATATACAATCTGTAGATCAGAGGGCCAAGGAAAGCCAAGGTCACTACTCACAGCGCCAAGGGTCCTTCCCATGAGGTGCTGCGGACTAAGCTTATACATGAGGCTCACGACACAAAAATTGGGGGGCATTCTGGAGTATTGCAAACGTTCAAAAGGCTGGCACAACAATTTTATTGGCCTAAAATGTACCATGCAGTCCACGAATATGTCAAGCGATGTGAAGTTTGCCAGAAAATGAAGTTAGAGACACTCCCCCCTGTGGGACTCCTGCAACCATTGTCCATTCCTTGCCAAGTCTGGGATGATATTACTGTTGAACCTTTAAACCTATCCAAAATTACACAAGACGATGTTTAAGTGGTTCAGCAATTTGCCTACGTCCACTGATGCCAAATATACTATAATTTCTGAGATTTACAAATCACTCAAAAATTTCCTCACGTAGCTTTCTCTTTGCACACACACCACTTCTAACAAATGCACCACATATGAAACAAAACCACATGCTATTATTACACACACCAGAGCTCTCCTTTTATAGGAGAGGTTTTACAACTGGTTGGTGTGGGTTGGTGCAGCCAATCTTGAAAAACTATGCATTGAGGTGGGTGTTGCAGCCATTGTTGAAGGATGGTGGACGGTGCAGCCATGGTGGATTGTAGATGGTTTTCATTTCACACTTTGATGGCCTATTTTCAACAATCACCCCCTCCACCGAAGTGTGCCATACTAGGCTGCTTCCAAACTGATTCATTCTTCAAATGAATGCACCTCCTTCTTTGACGTGAGAGTCTTCTACTAACAAATGCGTCATAAGATGCCAAATGCATCCAAAAGTGCCAACGCACCTGAAGGTACTCAGCAACTTACAATATTGATCAATTCCAAGCAGTGTTGGAACTTGATCCCTGTGATGACTTTCGTCAACATATCTGTTGGATTATCTTCAGTACCAATCTTCTGAAGTAATATGTCCTATTCTTCTAATATTTCACGTACAAAGTGAAATCGGACATCGATATGTTTTGTTCGAGAGTGATACAATTGATTCTTGGCCAAATGAATTGCACTCTGACTGTCACAGTAAACGGTAACTTCTTGCTGCTCAAAGCCCAAATCAGTTACCAGTCCCTGTAACCAAATGGCTTCTTTTACGACTTCTGTTACAGCCATATACTCAGCCTCTGTGGATGACAGTGCAATCGTAGACCGCAAATTTGATCGCAAACTAACTGGTGCTCCAGATATAGTGAAATCTAGTTGTTGATCGACGTTTGTCAAGATCACCTGCATAGTCTAAGTCAACGTATCCAGTTACTAGACTATCTTCACTCTTCTCGAACTTCAAACCAATATCTACGGTCCCTAGAATATACCGTAGAATCCATTTAGCCGCATGCCAGTGTTTCTTTCCAGGATTATGCATATAACGACTGACCAAACTGACAGCCTGGGAGATATCAGGTCGTGTACACACCATGACATACATTAGGCTACCAACAACACTTGCATACGGGACATTCTTCATGTAGTCCCACTTTTCATCATCTTTAGGATATTGCAATGCACTGAACTTAAAATATGGGGCCATTGGAGTACTCACAGGCTTCGACTTTGAGTCCATATTGAAGCGTTGCAATACTTTCTTCAGATACTGCTTCTGAGTAGGTTGAACTGTACATTTCACCCTATCTCTGCTGATCTCCATTCCCAATATTTTTCGTGCTTCTCCTAGATCTTTCATTTCAAACTCACGACTCAACTGAGTTTTCAAACGATTTATCTCCACCTTGTTTTTACATGCAATCAACATATCATCTACATATAAAAGCAAATACATGAAAGATCCATTTGCAAGTTTTCTGAAATACACACAATGATTGTATTGGCAACGAGTGTATTTCAGATCCATCATAAAACGGTCAAACCACTTGTACCATTGCCGATGTGACTGCTTCAGTCCATAGAAAGATTTATTCAGCCTGCAGACCCATATCTCTTTACCAGTTTCTTTAAACCCTTCTAGTTGAGATAGATAGATCTCCTCCTCTAGATCACCATGCAAGAATGCTGTCTTCACATCAAGTTGTGCTAACTCAAGATTATTTTGTGCAACCAAAGCTAGCAATATCCGAATGGATGAATGCTTCACAACAGAAGAGAATACTTCACTGTAGTCAATTCCCTCTGTCTGAGCATAGCCCTTGGCTACCAATTTAGCTTTGTATCGAATTCTATTTTTAGCAACTTGATCATCTTTCTGATTAAAGATCCACTTACAGCCAATTGACTTCTTTCCTTGTGGCAGTGACACAAGTTCCCAAGTCTAATTTTTATGAAGAGACTGCATCTCCTCCGTCATCGCCTTTATCCATTCATTCTTTTTACTGGATTGTATGGCTACTCTATAAGTGGTTGGGATCTCATCCCCTTCAACTGGTAGTGCATATCTCACGTAGTCTGCATAACGTGTCGGCACATGTTTCTCTCGTCTCGGTCTACTAGTTGCTATTGATTCAATTTGACTTGGAGGTACTGTGACTGGACTATCAACCTCTTCTTGTTTGTCTTTTCTTGAATTATTTGGAGTAGTAAACTCCACCTTCTGCGAATCACTGGGTGTTTCGCCATCATAGCTGCCTTCATTGGAATCTTTATGCTTATGTGACTTAAGCATCTAAGATTCGTTGAAAGTAACATCTCTACTGATAATTACCTTCTTAGACTCTATGCACCAGAATCTATATCCTTTTACACCAAAACTAAAGCCCAAGAATTTTGCTTTCTTGGCTCTAGGGTCAAGCTTACCTTCCTTTGCATGATAGTAAGCAGGCCATCCAAAAGTGTGTAAAGAGTCATAATCAGTAGCATGTGTACCTTTCCACATTTCAATAGGTGTCTTACCGCCATTGGTAGCTGCGGGTAGTCTGTTGATGAGGTGGTATGCATATGTCACAGCTTCAGCCCAATATTGTTTACTGAATCCAGTATTGAGTAACATACATTGTACTTTCTCTAGCAAAGTACGATTCATCCATTTTGCCACACCATTTTGCTGCGGTGTACCTCGTACCGTAAAGTGTCTGACTATTCCTTCTCTCCGACATACTTCCATGAAAGGGTCAAGAGTATACTCCCCACCATTATCTAATTTGAGCCGCTTAATTTTTCTGTCGGTCTGAGTCTCAATCATCTTCTTCCAAACAAGAAAGATGTTCAGCACTTCATCTTTATTCTTCATCTTATACACTCACACACGACGAGAATAATCATCTACAAAAGTTACAAACCAATGCTTACCTCACAAAGACGCAACTTTGGTAGGTCCCCAAACATCGGAGTGTATATAGTCAAGTATCCCCTGTGTATTGTGAACAGCGGTTCCAAACTTGATCCACGTCTGGTTTCCCAATACACAGTGTTCACAGAAAGACAATTTTCCAGTCTTGACACCTTTGAGTAAGCCTTACTTTACGAGTGTTTGCAAAGCTTTTTCTCCAGCGTGTCCCATACGCATATGCCAAAGTTTGGTGGTGTCAGCATCAGTCTCATCTAGCTTCTCACAACCTATAGAAACTCTTCCAACAACAGTACTTTCTTGTAAGAAGTACAAGTTTCCTCGCTTCAAACCTTTCATAGCCACCTGAACTCCCCTTAACACTTTGAGAGTTCCGTCTTCAATAGTGATTCTGAATCCCTTTGAATCCAAAGATCCTAATGAGATAAGATTTTTTCGCAAGTCCGGAATGAACCAAACTTCGGTCAGAGTCCCGATAGTTCCATCATGCAGCTTCAACCGAATGCTCCGATAGGTGCATCCGGAATCCATAATCCATTCATCGGGATGACAAATGAATGATGAACCTGTCAAGGCAATGTCTAGATCTTCATCTATGTCCGCAACATTGGCTGTGGTGGGTTGATTCTTCTGTTGTCCCTTCTATTTGGAACAATCCTTCTTCCAGTGTCCTTTGTCATGACAATAGGAACACTCATCTTTGGCGTGTTTTCTGCCGACTGATGAACCACGTGATGTGGCCTGAGTTTTCGATTGAAAACCTTTCTTCTTTCCGGGATACCTTGACTGCGGTCTCCCTATTGCTGTCAGTGCTTCACTTGATGTATCTAGCTGTACCTGCTTATCTTTTTTTCGGTACTCATTGCTAATCAGAGAACTAGATACATCGTTAAAACTAATTTTCTCCTTCCCATACAATAGTATTGTAACTAAATGATCATATGTATCGGGCAAGGAATTTAACAAAAGTAAAGCCTCATCTTCATCTTGGATTTCAACATCCAAGTTTAGTAGATCAATAAGAATCTGATTGTAATTATTCAAATGTTCAGACATACTAATACCTTCACGAAATTGGAATCTAAAGAGTTTTTTCATCAAATGCAAACGGCTCTCAATGCTCTTCTTCATGAACTTATCCTCCAATTTCTGCCAAAGTTCCTTTGCATTTGTCTCTCTCATGACAAAATACTTTTGATCTTTGGTAAGGCACAAATGGATTGTATTACAAGCTTGGGTATTAAGCTTCCTCCAATCCTTTTCCGACATATTGTTGGGTTTTTCTTCCAACGCCATATCCAACTCTTGTTGGATCAAAACGTCCATCACTTCACATTGCCAGATACCAAAGTTAGAAGTTCCATCGAATTTCTCAACTTCAAACTTGGCATTTGAAACTGTGGATCTACGCCCTGAACTGTTGGTATTTCCAAAGTTCCTAACTTCTCCAACACCTTCCATATTAATTAAGAAATTTTATAAGATATATTTCAAAATTCTAACCATACGGATGAGTCCAGAATGATCCAAATAGTTGGAAAGCACTATTTGATCGTCGAAATCGGACTCCAAATGGCTTAGATCAAGCCTAAAATCAGATCTGAAAATGGGACAGTCCAGATCTGTCAGGCGCGTGTGATACACGCGCTGAAGGTGGTCAGTGAACCCTTAGGCGCGTGGGCTTCATGCGCCAAAAGGGACTCGGAACGCTTGGCGAGCGTGGGGGCGCGTGAGTGTCATGCACGGAGACTGAAAACAACATGTGAGGGCGCGTGAGCGCGTGGGACTCACGCACAGAGGGCTCCTGAGGCGTCTTCTTCCTTGGGAGCATGCGTTTCATGCATCTTCTTCCTCGGGATGCGCGTGAGGGCGTGTGGCGCGTATTTTCCAGTCGTCTTCAACCTCCAGCTGCGAGTGGGGCGCGTGGGTACACACTCCGACCTTCTACCGGCGCGTATGGGCTTCTCCGACGTCCGTTTTCGATTTCGTTTGCGCCTACGGATTCGTCTTGACGCAAGAAACAGCCTGGAGTTGTCAAAAAACAATTTTGACCAACTTGATTTCTGGACAGTACGAACCAAAGCTTTGATACCAATTGTTGAGCCTCCAAACCTGTCCAAAATCACACAAGACAATGTTTAAGTGGTTCAGCAATTTGCCTAAGTCCACTGGTGCCAAATATACTATAATTTCTGAGATTTACAAGTCACTCAAAAATTTCCTCACGTAGCTCTCTCTTTGCACACACACCACTTCTAACAAATGCACCACATTTGAAACAAAACCACACGCTATAATTATACACACCAGAGCTCTCCTTTTATAGGAGAGGTTTTACAACTAGTTGGTGTGGTTGGTGCAGCCAATCTTGAAAAACTCTGCATTGAGGTAGGTGGTGCAGCCATTGTTGAAGGATGGTGGACGGTGCAGCCATGGTGGATTGCAGATGGTTTTCATTTCACACTTTAGTGGCCTATTTTCATCTATTACTCTCAACTTCGTTGAAGGTTTGCCAACATCCCACGGCAAGGATACCATTTTGGTCGTTGTCGACAGGTTAAGTAAATTGGCACATTTCTTAACTTTAACTCATCCTTTTACTGCTAAAAGTGTGGCTGAAAAATTTGTTGAAGGGGTTGTCAAATTACATGGTCTTCCCAAATCAATCATTAGTGATCGGGACCCTATTTTTATTAGTCGCTTTTGGCAAGAATTCTTCCAAATGTCAGGTACTAAGTTGAAACTCAACTCCGCCTATCATCCGCAGGCCGACGGACAGACGGAAGTAGTCAATTGTTGTGTAGAGCAGTATCTCCGTTGCTTTGTTCACCAGTGGCCACGCAAATGGAGCACCTACATCCCGTGGGTAGAACTGATGGAGCACCTACATCTACGGGAATGACCCCATTCCAGGCGTTGTATGGTCGTTTGCCTCCTCCACTTCCCATTTACCATAGCGGCTTATCTTCTGTGCATGAAGTGGATCGGAGTCTCTTGTCTAGAGTAGAGTTGTTACGGCAACTTAAAGCTAATTTGGAGACGTCCAGTAATCGCATGAAGCAGACAGCGGATCACAAGAGACGGGATGTGACTTTTGAAGTAGGCGATCTGGTGTTCCTTAAGTTACACCCCTATCAGCAGCAATCGATTTTCAAACGAGCCCACCAAAAACTTGCTAGTCGCTATTATGGGCCATATCCAGTTGTACAGAAAATCGGAGCAGTTGCTTACAAGCTTTAGCTGCCAGAAGGAGCTCAAATTCATCTAGTCTTCCACATCTCACTGCCCAAAAAATTCGTGGGAGATCTGGTGTTGCTTTCTACGAAATTACCACCAGTGACCGATGAAGGCATAATTCTACTGGAACCTCAACAGATATGGGACACGCGCTGGATCAAACGGGGAAACAAGTTTGAAGAGTAGAGCTTGGTTCAGTGGAAGCGTCTACTAGCGGAAGAGGCCACATGGGAGACAATCCAGTCGTTGCTTGAGCAATTTCCACATATGGGCCTTGAGGACAAGGCTCCGCTTAATGGTGGAGGAATTGTTAAGCCACAACAATCTGAGAGAGGACGTAAACCGAATCCCAAATATTTGGGATAAGTGGGGACGTGAGTTGCATGCAGGACTGGGTCGTAGCTCAACGTGCAGAAGTGGAATGAGTTGTTGCGAGTTTTACGTCATTTATTTTCCGTTAGCGATGCTCTGTTATTTGCATTCTTATGCTTTGTTTTTGGCATTCTGTTTTACGTATATTAAGTTCCATTTGTTAGTTGCAGTTTTCCTTGTATTTCGGTATTTGTTAGTTACAATTTTCCTTGTATTTCGGTTTGTGATACACGGCTTTGCTTATTTAAGCAGCCAATGTTTTCGTTAATGTATATATCAGATATTTGCATTCAAAGTGTGGTACGTTCTCACCCGAAGAGGACAATTGTCTTGGTGTATGTTTGGAGTTGCAGTGAGAAATATTGTTTTTAACTTAAGGCGTATAGCTTAAAATTTAATGTAATAAGCTCTACTACTAAAAAACCATTTACTGTTTGGGATCAATATGTTTAAAGTATTTTTAGAATTAGTAACGGTAGTTTTTTTAAAATATATAATTATCTGCAGGAGCTTTTTGATAAAAGTTCTAATTTTGTGCTTATTGAAAAAGCTGATTTTTAACTTTTTCAACCGAGTAAAGCACTTTTAATAAAGTTATCCAAACATATCATTTTTATTTAAAAGTGCTTTTAACTACTTAAAAGCACTTTTAAAACTTCGAAACGCAATCCCCTTAGAGCCCGTTTGGGATTGCGTTTTGAAGTTGAAAAAGTGCTTTTAAATCATTAAAAGTGCTTTTTTTAAAAATTAATATGTTTGGATAATTTTCTTAAAAGCACTTTAGGTAGTTAGAAAAGCCCAAATCTACGTTTCAACAAAAGCTATATTTTAGTGCATATTTGGGGTTGCGGTGAGAAATATTGCTTTTAGCTTAAGGCTTATAGCTTAAAACTTAATGTAATAAGCTCTAATACTAAAAAGCCATTTACTGTTTGGGATCCATATGTCTAAAGTACTTTTAGAGTTAGTTACGGTAGTTTTTTAAAAATATATAGTTATCTGCAGGAGCTTTTTGATAAAAGCTCTAATTTTGTGCTTATTGAAAAAGCTGATTTTTAGTTTTTTCAACCGACTAAAGCGCTTTTAATAAAGTTACCCAAACAGCTTATTTTTCTTTAAAAGTACTTTTAACTGCTTAAAAGCACTTTTATCAGAAGCACTTTTAACAAAATAATTCCTATTTTTATGCACGGTTAAATATACTAAAATAATCCTCATAACAGAATTGTTGATATGGGTATTACCGGATTGATTGCAGGAGGATTGCTATTTTAACAATAGAAACGTGTTAACTGTAGTAAATGATATGTGTATCATTATTTTTATGATTTATTTACAACTTTTATCATTATTTTTATAATTTATTTACAATTTTTTTTTATATTTAATTTTTTAAAATTTTAATTTTATTTAATAATTAAAGATGTGAGTATTAATAAGATTATTATTTTTTCTTAATAATTAAGAATATTAAAAAAATAAGGAAAAAAAAATGATAAAAAAAAAATAAAAAATTCAATCCAAATAAAAGAAAGTTTAAAATCGTCCTCTATCACTACTCATCTGACAAATGGATTTGGTGTTTTTAAAAATTAATTATTGACTATTTAAGAAGATTTAGTCAATAACTTCTTAGATTTCATATTAACTTGTTGAACCCAAGGTTTCAAGTTTCGTGTAATTATAAATCTACACATGGATTTTGATGATAACAAATAAATTCAAAGAAGTCTCAAGCTCAAGTTGTCCACACAATATAATCAAGCACATCAAGGAACCAAGCATGAGCAAGAAGGGAACAAGTTCACATTAAAATCATAGAGTAATGTTGTCAATCTCTTAAAAATTCGAAATTAGGATTAAGGCTCAAAATTAATATTTTATCATAAAGCATTAAAATACATTTTCCACATGTGCATGAATATTTTGAAAATTAAATTTGAAAATTTTGAAAGATGATTGATTGTCATCTTTCACATGTGCATGACATGATTAAAGGTTTGAACTTTAAAAATTTTGAATGACGATTGATTGTCATCTTTCACATGTGCATGACATGATTAAAGGTTTGAACTTTGAAAATATTAAGATGATTGATTGTCATCTTTCACATGTGCATGACATGATTAAATGTTTGAACTTTGAAAATATTAAGATGATTGATTGTCATCTTTCACATGTGCATGTTTTATTTGAATATTTTCAAAAGTGGTGGATGCTTTTCTTGACTTATGCAAAAGATAGATGTCTTTATTTGAAAATTTTGAAAAGTAAAGTGTGCTCCTTTTGTCATATGCAAAAAGTAAAAAGATTAGATTTGAAATTTTTGAAAAGTGAATGATGATGTCTTTGATATGTGAATCTTTTTAAATTTGAATATGAAGTCTCATATGCCTATAAATAGATCATTTGAGAGCTTCACATTCACAACACCAAGAGCATACAATATTCATTTAAAGCTTTCATTCTCTCTTCTCTAAGCATTGAGCCTTAACCCTTGTTCATTTTGAGAGATATAGTTTGTGCTGTATTGTTTTTATTTCACTCATTGAGGAGTGTTTTCTGATAGCCTACCCACTATCAATTCTTGTATCAGTAAAAGGGTGTGTATAACCCTTGTGTGTGTAGAAGGTGTTCTACACGGGGAATAGTTAAATCACCAAGTGTGAGGTGATTAGAAGTGTAGAGGGTGTTCTACACGGATTCTTTGGAGCGGTGCTGCTCAAAAGTGTAATAGGTTTCTATCTCCACCTAAAGGAGATTGACTAGTGAATTCGGGATCCTCAAGGGGTAGCTTGAGGCGAGGACGTAGGCAGTGGGGCTGAACCTCGTAAAAATACTGAGTTTGCTTTCTCTTACCCTACTCTTTACATTTCTTACTGCTTTACATTCTGTTTATATTTTATATTGCTTATTTGATTAATAAGTGTTAATTTTAATAATATAACCCAATTCACCCCCCTCTTGTGTTAGTCATCTGGGCAACAATTGGTATCAGAGCTAGTTGACCTGTACTATTCATACAGGCAGATCACTCATGGGAACTCTCGCTTGTGACTGTGTCACCGAAGCAAGACTCTCCGACCATGGGTGACGGTGCACCGGTAGAGACGGTGGCCGGCTAGTCTGGTAGGTACAGTTGTTAGGTGACATAGGTGCGGCCTATGATCAGTAACAATTGGTATCAGAGCTAGAGCTCTATTATAAGATTAACTATCTTTTGAGTTAAGATCTTATGGCTAACATTGCAGCTTCATTTGGTGAAGGTCAATCTAGCAGTCGGCCTCCACTCTTTTGCGGAGACAATTACTCATTCTGGAAAGTTAGAATGAGAATATTCCTTCAGGCTCAAGGTCGAGAAATCTGGAAATGCATTGTAAATGGACCTTATATTCCAACAAAAGTGGTTGATGGAGTAAAGATCAAAAAGGAAGAAGAAGAGTTTGATCGTGAAGACGATAGACTTTATACTTTGAATTTAACTGCTATGAATTTATTATATAATGCTCTCAATGGTAATGAGTTTAATAGAGTAATGACTTGTGCTACAGCAAAGGAAATTTGGGATAACTTGGAAGTTACTTATGAAGGAACTTCTCAAGTCAAGGAATCAAAGATTTATATTCTTACTCATGAATATGAAATGTTTAAGATGAATGATGATGAATCTATTTCTAGTATGCACACTCGTTTTACTAATATCATAAACAGCTTGACAGCTCTTGGCAAAATTTATTCCAAAGTGGAGATAGTAAGAAAAATTCTCAACTCTCTACCAAAACGTTGGGAATCAAAAGTGACAGCGATTCTTGAAGCTAGAGACCTCAAGAAGCTCGAAGTGAATGAACTCATCGGGTCACTTATCACCCATGAGTACACATTGAAAAGAGGAGAAGAAGAAGGAAAGCAAAAGAAGAGCTTGGCACTCAAAGCCGTTCCTCATGAAAGTGAAAGCGAAGAAGATGAAGAAAGCGATGACGAAGAGATTGCAATGATTACAAGAAGATTTAAGAGATTCTTGAAAAATAAAGCTCCTCCAAGGAAACCTTTCAAAAAATCTTCCAACAAAGATACAGGTAAAAATAATTCATTAATTTGTTATAAATGTAAAAAGCCAGGACATATCAAGGCAGATTGTCCCCTGCTAAAGAAAGATCGAAACAAAGGCAAAAAAGCAATGAAAGCTACATGGGATGATGATTCAAGTAACTCAGATAGTGAAGCAAGCAATGGAGAATCATCAAATCTTTGTCTTATGGCTAAAGATGACATTGAGGTAATAAATCTTGATAATATTGAAGATCCTTCATATGAAGAATTGCAAAATGTTTTAGAAGAGGTATATGAAGAATTTGAAAAATTGGGTATCAAGTATACTGCTTTGAGAAAGAAAAATTCTTCTTTAACAAACGAAATTGATATTTTAAGAAAAGAAAGTATTGTTTTGAAAGATGAAAATCTTGAGTTGAAGAAAAAGAAAACTGATTTAGAAAATATTATTGAAAACTTTACAAATGGAAAAAGAAATTTTGAAAAACTTCTTGGTAGTCAAAGATGTGTTTTTGATAAGGCAGGCTTGGGATATATGCCAAAACAAAAATACAAATCTTATAAAAACTTCTTTGATAATCCTTCTACATCAAAGTCCAATATTCAAAATTCTTTTCATAAAAATAATTTTGTTAAAAAAGGATACTATTATAATCACTCAAGTTCTTCATATATGTCACATGCTATTTGCAATTTTTGTAATAGAAATAGTCATAATTATCTTGCTTGTCCTATTAGAAGAAAACATACAATGACTATTAGGGCCATATGGGTACTTAAAAATCTTATTTCTTCTAATACTAATAAATAAAGGACCCAAAGAACTTGGGTACCAAGAAAAATCATTTTAATTGTTTTTATAGGTGTGCATGAAGTCCTCCACAAACAAAAATAAATGGTTTTTAGATAGTGGATGTTCAAGACACATGACGGGAGACAAGACTAAGTTCTTTGATCTTAGATCTAAAGAAGAAGGACACGTGACATTTGGAGACAACTCAAAAGGGAAGATCGTGGGAATAGGTAAAATTGGTAATGAGTCTTCTCTCATAATTGAAGATGTTCTACTTGTTGAAGGTCTAAAACATAATCTTTTGAGTATAAGTCAATTATGTGATAAAGGATTTACAGTTACTTTCAAAATGGATAAGTGCATTATTTTGAATGATCATGATTGTAATATTTGTTTTATTGCTTTTAGAAGCAACAATGTTTATACAATCGATTTTGAAGAAATTATCTCACAAGATGCTATTTGTTTTTCAGCTCAAAATGAAACTAATTGGTTACGGCATAGAAGACTAGGTCATGCCAACATGGAACTTATTTCCAAACTTTCAAAAAATGATCTTGTGAGAGGTTTACCAAAGGCAAATTTTCTTAAAGACAAAATTTGTGATGCATGCCAATTTGGTAAACAAACAAAAACTTCTTTTAAAACCAAGAAACATATTTCCACTACTAGACCACTGCAACTGATACACATGGATCTTTTTGGACCAAATAGAGTTGCAAGTTTAGGAGGAAAATATTATGCATTTGTTATTATTGATGATTTCTCTAGATATACTTGGGTCATCTTTCTTGCTCATAAAGATGAGGCACATAATGCATTTACCAAGTTATGCAAGAGAATTCAAAATGAAAAGGGTTATACTATTTCAAGTATCCGAAGTGATAGGGGAAAAGAGTTTGTTAATAAAAATATTGAAACATTTTGTGATGAAAATGGTTTTGTGCATAATTTTTCTGCTCCTCGAACTCCTCAACAAAATGGGGTAGTAGAGAGGAAAAATAGATCTCTTCAAGAGATGGCAAGAACAATGCTCAATGAGAACAACTTGCCTAGTTATTTTTGGGCCGAAGCGGTAAGTACTGCATGTTATGTTATAAATAGAGTTATGTTAAGGTCCAAATTAGATAAAACTCCCTATGAGCTTTGGAATGAGAAAAAGCCCAACATTGGTTACTTTCATGTATTTGGATGCAAATGTTTTATTTTAAATGACAGGGATAATTTAGGCAAGTTTGATGCAAAATCTGATGAAAGTATCTTTCTCGGGTATTCTACTAATAGTAAAGCTTATAGAGTATTTAATAAAAAGACTTTGACTGTACAAGAATCTATGCATGTAGTATTTGATGAATCTAATTCTCTACTCTCCAAGAAATCCATTGATGAAGAAACAGGAGGTATAAATAATACGGAAAGTCTCAATCTCAACAAAGAGAACACAATAGAGGAAGTCCAACATGGAGACATCAGGAACGATCATCAAAATTTAATACAAGATGCAACCAAACAGTGGAAATTTGTGAAAGATCATCCAGTAGAACAAATTCTGGGAGAACCTTCGCGAGGTGTAAGCACTCGATCATCTCTTAGAAATATTTGCAATCATACTGCTTTTCTATCTCAGATTGAACCTAAAAATATTGATGAAGCACTTCTTGATGAATCTTGAATTCTATCTATGCAAGAAGAGCTTAATCAATTTGAAAGAAATGATGTTTGGACACTTATTCCTAGACCCAAAAATCATACTATTATTGGAACAAAATGGGTTTTTAGAAACAAGAAAGATGAGTCCGGAGTCATTACTAGAAATAAGGCTCGACTTGTGGCCCAAGGTTTCAATCAAGAAGAAGGAATCGATTATGATGAGACATATGCACCAGTCGCAAGATTAGAATCTATTCGAATGCTACTTGCATATGCTTGTTATAAAGATTTCAAACTTTTTCAAATGGATGTTAAAAGTGCTTTCTTAAACGGTTTTATAACTGAAGAGGTATATGTTGAGCAACTTCCAGGTTTTGAAAATCATATTTCTCCAAATCATGTTTTCAAACTCACAAAAGCACTATATGGACTCAAACAAGCTCCTAGAGCGTGGTACGAGAGACTCAGTGGTTTCTTGATTGAAAAAGGCTTTTCAAGAGGAAAAATTGATACAACTCTTTTAATTAAATACGAAAATGATGATATTCTTTTGATTCAGATTTATGTTAATGATATAATATTCGGTGCTACTAATGAAAATATGTGCCAAGTTTTTGCTAAGACTATGCAGGAAGAATTTGAAATGAGCATGATGGGAGAGCTTACATTCTTTCTCGGATTGCAAATTAAGCAAGCAAAAAGTGGGACATTCATCAATCAATCAAAATATATTAAGGAATTGCTGAAGGAGTTTGGGATGGAAGGTGCTAAAGAACTGGAACACCAATGAGCCCATCTACTAAACTTGATAAAAATGAATCCGGTAAACCAGTTGACTTGAAGGTATATCGAGGTATGATTGGTAGCTTATTATATTTGACAGCCAGTAGACCAGATATTATGTTTAGTGTGTGCTTATGTGCACGCTTTCAATCATCTCCAAAAGAATCACATTTAATTGCAGTTAAGCGCATTCTTAGATATCTTAGTGGTACAATTAACTTAGGGTTATGGTACCCTAAGCACACATCTTTCGATCTAATTAGCTACACAGATGCAGATTATGCTGGCTGTAAAATAGATCGAAAAAGTACTAGTGGAGCATGTCACTTCTTAGGTCATGCACTAGTTTCCTGGTTTAGTAAAAAATAAAATTCTGTTGCACTATCTACTGCTGAGGCAGAATATGTTGCTGCGGGTAGTTGTTGTGCTCAAGTTCTTTACATGAAGCAACAACTTGAGGATTTTAAACTTATGTACAATCACATTCCAATCAAATGTGATAATACAAGTGCTATAAATCTTTCAAAGAATCCAATACAACATTCTCGGACCAAACATATTGAAATTAGATATCATTTTCTTAGAGATCATGTGCAGAAGGGCGATATTGTATTAGAATTCACTAGTACACATGATCAATTGGCAGACATTTTCACAAAACCCCTACCAGAAGATAGACTATGCATGATTAGAAGAGAAATAGGAATGATACATGCCATGAATATCTGCTAGATACTTTTATTTCATTATCTTAAATGACCTACATAAACTTGAGACATTTAGCCTCATCATTCAAATGCATTTGCTCCTCATAAATCATCATGCCATCCTTGTCTAAAGGATTAGGCAATCGAAATGAAGAGGCAAGCAAGGATTTCAAATCCTTATTCTGTTGCTTTAACTCTACTATTTTTTTGTTTGACTCATAAACAAGTCGTTGAAGTACAGAAACAGTCTCGCTAAGCTTCTCAATTTCGCGAGTTTTGGACTGCAACCGAGTAGAAAACGCGACGATAGATGATGAGTATCGAGTTCCGAGACCCACAAGCTCGTAAATGGCGTCATGATCTGATTTATTAGCTAAATCAGTCTCTTGTTGCTTCATGGCACCCACGACAGATGCAGAAATAGATTGAGACTGAGGTGAAGGATACCTCAAATCTTGATCAAGAGAAGCACTGAAGGGAAATCGACTAGCCATTGAAAATTTGTAGAATGAGAATGCAAGCAAATTGCAAAGATGAGAAGAAAGCTTGATGCGAAATAGATAAAGCTAAGGATTGCTCTTATAGAAACGGAAATAAGAACAAGACAAGCTTACAAATCCTGATAATATCTCATTTTTCAACAACATCAAGCGGATCAAATCTCTGCACCGAATTGCCAGAGCTACGCCCCAACCCTTGCAGGTTTTGTCGGGCACGGGTGATTTCAATTATTCAGCTCTTTACAAAATCTCCTTCCGCACCGAATTGCCAGAACTAGGCCTCCAGCCTTTACAGGTTTTGTCGAACACGTGTGGCTACGCACCGAATTCTCTACAATCTCTACTAACGCAGCGTTTTATTTGTCTATTGGTTATTGTAGGAATATATCTTGTTGAGCTAATTATGATTCCTTTTTAATGATGCCAAAAGGGGGAGAAGTTTTAGACTAGAACATTAACATTGTTTAAATTGCTAAACTTGTTATCTATGCTTGGAATTATATTTATATTTTTGCTTGAAAAACTAACGCACATTCTCAGGGGGAGCTTAAGTATTAATACAGGCTTCAGGTTCTATCAAGTATTTGTCATCATAAAAAATGGGGAGATTGTTGAACCCAAGGTTTTAAGTTTCGTGTAATTATAAATCTACACATGGATTTTGATGATAACAAATGAATTCAAAGAAGTCTCAAGCTCAAGTTGTCCACACAATATAATCAAGCACATCAAGGAACCAAGCATGAGCAAGAAGGGAACAAGTTCACATTAAAATCATAGAGTAATGTTGTAAATCTCTTAAAAATTCGAAATTAGGATTAAGGCTCAAAATTAATATTTTATCATAAAGCATTAAAATACATTTTCCACATGTGCATGAATATTTTGAAAATTAAATTTGAAAATTTTGAAAGATGATTGATTGTCATCTTTCACATGTGCATGACATGATTAAAGGTTTGAACTTTAAAAATTTTGAATGATGATTGATTGTCATCTTTCACATGTGCATGACATGATTAAAGGTTTGAACTTTGAAAATATTAAGATGATTGATTGTCATCTTTCACATGTGCATGACATGATTAAATGTTTGAACTTTGAAAATATTAAGATGATTGATTGTCATCTTTCACATGTGCATGTTTTATTTGAATATTTTCAAAAGTGGTGGATGCTTTTCTTGACTTATGCAAAAGATAGATGTCTTTATTTGAAAATTTTGAAAAGTAAAGTGTGCTCCTTTTGTCATATGCAAAAAGTAAAAAGATTAGATTTGAAATTTTTGAAAAGTGAATGATGATGTCATTGATATGTGAATCTTTTTAAATTTGAATATGAAGTCTCATATGCCTATAAATAGATCATTTGAGAGCTTCACATTCACAACACCAAGAGCATACAATATTCATTTAAAGCTTTCATTCTCTCTTCTCTAAGCATTGAGCCTTAACCCTTGTTCATTTTGAGAGATATAGTTTGTGCTGTATTGTTTTTATTTCACTCATTGAGGAGTGTTTTCTGATAGCCTACCCACTATCAATTCTTGTATCAGTAAAAGGGTGTGTATAACCCTTGTGTGTGTAGAAGGTGTTCTACACGGGGAATAGTTAAATCACCAAGTGTGAGGTGATTAGAAGTGTAGAGGGTGTTCTACACGGATTCTTTGGAGCGGTGCTGCTCAAAAGTGTAATAGGTTTCTATCTCCACCTAAAGGAGATTGACTAGTGAATTCGGGATCCTCAAGGGGTAGCTTGAGGCGAGGACGTAGGCAGTGGGGCTGAACCTCGTAAAAATACTGAGTTTGCTTTCTCTTACCCTACTCTTTACATTTCTTACTGCTTTACATTCTGTTTATATTTTATATTGCTTATTTGATTAATAAGTGTTAATTTTAATAATATAACCCAATTCACCCCCCTCTTGTGTTAGTCATCTGGGCAACACAACTAAAGAAATCTTTTTTCGATCACTTCAACAAATTATTTGAAAAATCTCTTTATAAATATCTAAAATTATTTGATTAGTGCTTACTTTTTTCATCCTATTAAAACTCTTTCTTTCCTCATATTCTATTTATACATCACTTACAATTGATTTTATTCATATTTGTGCAAATTAAATTCTAATCTTCTATTCGGTGCGCTACAATCCAGGTATGTTGTCAATTATTTCGTATTTTATAATTTATTTATAATTTTTATTTGGTTTGTAACTTTTTTTTATTAATCAATATTTTTTTTTCATTAGAGTTGAGATTATATTTTTTTGTATAAATAAACATTAAATATTGACTAATATATAACAATGTAAATTAAATTACTCTATATTGTGATTATAATTACAATGTCGTAAGGTGATCTAGTTTCTGATGATATATCGTGAATATGTGGTCATGTTTATTGTCGGCATGTCTTTTAATAATATTTTGAAGATGTATTATAGGTCAATTTCCATGTGGCAGAACAATATATTAAATATCGAAGGTAGTCATTGATGTTGATGCATTGAAACAATAGTTAAGCATGGAAAAATAGAAACAATTAATTGTAAAAACTAATCTTGACAGTGCAATCTGTGGCCTAGGGAAAAAAAAAGTGAAATAAGAGCCTATTTTAACTCCACATAAGAGCTAGAATCTTATATTTGAATAAATAGTTTATTTGAGTAAATATTAGATTTTTCTTGTCAATTATGTTTGATTTTATTTTGTATTATGATTATGTAAAAATTAAAGTCTATCTTGTATGAAATCTATAAACTTACTGTTTTTTATATTTTTCAGCATATATCAAATATGTCTAACAGAAATCAAAATAATGGTGTTGCTACACAAATGCAAGATAGTCAGACAACAAGATTAATTTGGACAGACAAAATGTTAGAGGATTATGTAGACATATGCGTTAGTGAGATTTATGCTGGTAACCGTCCAGGAACCCATTTTAATAAGGTAGGGTGGAAAAATGTGGTTAATAAGTTTAGCGAAAAAACTGGAAAAGAGTTTTGTTATAAACAACTTAAGAACAAGTGGGATAGTTTAAAAAAAGATTGGAACATCTGGACGAAATTGGTTGGAAAGGAAACTGGCCTTGGATGGGATCCGGTGAAGAAGACAATTGATGCTACAGATGAATGGTGGACAAAAAAGTTACAGGTACTATATTTTTACCTATTTATTTGCTTTTATATAATCAATTAATATTTATTTTTACTGATTATATTGCACATACAGGAAATTCCAGAAGCGGCTAAGTTTCGAAATGTAGGTTTGGCTCATGCTTCTAAGTTGGATATAATGTTTAGGGGTATAACTGCAACTGGTGAGGGAGCTTGGGCACCATCCTCTGGATTGGATTTTGAAGATGCAATAAGATGTGATCAGTATAACGATGTATTGTTAGATGTAGAGGAAATTGATGACTCAGATGACGAACTTGGTGATATTCTGACTAATTTAGACACTCAGACGAAAGAAAATAAACGAGTTAGGTCTGCAGTCCAAGATAGGAAAAGAAAAAAAGGAGTTCAAATATTTGATCAACATTTCACACGTCTTTGTGATGTACTTGAAAAACGGGTTACAACGTCATCTTCCGATAAACCTGGTTGTAGCATTGAAGAGGTTATGACTGTTATACGAGAGTTAGCTGAGATAGAAAATGACTATGAGATTCTTAGGGATGCAAGTGAGGTCCTCCTCTCAAAATCACATAGAGAAATGTTTATTGCTTTAAAGGATCCAACATTTCAGATTGATTTTATTAAACGAATAAAAAATAAATCAAGTAATTATTAATTATCATGATGTCATTTTAAGGATTCATTATTATTTTTCTTGTTATGTTTTGTAATGAACTATTTTAAAGATTGTTAACACTTAATTTTATTTATTATATTCTTTAGTTGAATTTTGACAATATTCTTTTTTTAATAATGTTCATTATTAAGCATTACATCTTTATTATTTATTTTTTCTTCATATTTTTATCTTTATACAGAGATGGAGAATAATAGTCATGACACTGAAGATTATACAAGCGATGGTGAAGAAGAAGAAATAGAGAATGATATTGACTTTGTGATTGCATTAGAATTAATGATGACTTCTAAATATTACACAACATATATCGCCAAGGAACCTTGTAGAACCTCCCCACATATAGGTCATAAGTTTGTTATGGAGATTCTAAATGGTCATCATGTTAGATGTCATCAACAATTTAGGATGGAAAAACATGTATTTCTTACATTATGCAAAGAGTTGAATGAAAAATATAACTTAATTGGTACTCGAAACATGACTATCAAAGAAATGGTGGGAATTTTCTTAATTACATTAGGTCATGGGTTTGGGAATAGAATGGCGCAAGAAAGATTTCAGCACTTGAGAGAAACTATCAGTAGGCACTTTAATAATGTACTAATGGCTGTTTCACGAATGGCGGTCGATGTCATCAGCCCCATTGATAGGAAGTTTAAGGATGTTCCAAAAAGAATCCGTGAAGATGAGCGATATTGGCCATATTTTAAAGATTGCATTGGAGCTATTGATGGAACCCACGTACCAGTTACTATTTCTCCATCAAAACAAATTCCATTTATTGGTAGAAAAGGCATACCTACTCAAAATATTATGGCAGTTTGTGATTTTCATATGCGCTTCACTTTTGTTTGGGCTGGATGGGAAGGTACAGCACACGATACACGGATTTTTATGGAAGCTATTCGGAAGGAAGAATTACGCTTTCCACATCCACCTAGAGGTTTGAATTTAATAAGAAAGATATTAATCAACTTTAATAAAATAATAAATGATATTTACATTATTTTTGATCTATTATTGTAAATTGTATGCAGGTAAATATTACTTAGTAGATGCTGGATATCCTCATATGAACGGATACATGGGGCCATATAGAAGGGAACGATATCATTTGCCAGACTTTCGTCGTGGTCCTCAACCAACGGGTATGCACGAAATATTTAATCATGCACATTCTTCACTCAGATGCACTATTGAGAGAACATTTGGTGTTTGGAAAAATAGATGGAAGGTATTATATCATATGCCAAGTTTTTCTTATAATAAACAAGTTAAAATAGTCGTGGCTTCTATGGCTATTCATAATTTTATTAGAAATCATGCATTAAATGATATTGAGTTCAAGCAATATGATGATGACGAAGATTATCTACCTCCTGGAAGCATGGAGGATGAAGAAGAAGAAGAAGAAGAAGAACAAGCACAAGATTACTCAAGTATGCAACAATCAGAGATATCCAATGAAAATACTATCAATACTGAACGTGATCATATTGCTCTTTCACTTATGCTTCATTGAAGAGATTTTTTTTCATTATAATTATTAAAAATTCTATAAGACTATTTTTGTCGTTATTTAATAATAATACTTTATATTGGTTTATTTAATATGAATTGTATAACAATTATAAAAAAAATTATATGTATATCAATATATGCATATCAATATGAATGACGAAAACTAAAAATAAAATAATACATACAAAGATTTTATTCAATTTGATATTATGACTATTGTAAGTTTATTAACTAAACATATTCATGGGTTTTAAATCCCTTTAATTATTGTTGCCAAAAAATTGTAAATTAATTTTGGAAAATGAAAGCAACTATATGGACTACACTGTATTTCCACCAATTCTATTTTGGCGTGATAAAATATTTATTGCCAAGCTAAAAGGGTCGGTATTATATATCCACATAAGGTAGGCTGCAGGGGTATGGAAGACAAGCATGTTATCATGTACAATGTTTATCTATCACGCCAATAGGTATCTTACTGCTGGTAATGAAAAAGAGATATGACTTTACCCCTTGTTTGTATTTATAAATAAAATTAGATAAAATAAGATGATTTAAAAAAAATAAATAAATAAAAAATTAATTTTTTTAAATATTGATCTTATTTTAAAATTTAAAATAATTGAATTATTTATATTATTTTGTATAGATATTTAAAAAAAGTTATCATAATTAAATAAATAAATTGAAACTATTTTCATTACGTTTAATGTTAAACTTTTGTCATGTGGGCAAATATATTAGTAGTCATTATTTAGTAATTTGCTTCAATATTATTAAAATATAATAATTATGAAGATATGTCCTTTTACGTCATTTCTCTTTCAAAAAGCACTTTTTAAATTTGTTTCCAAACAAGTATACTAGATTAAAAAGTACTTTAGACATATGAATACCAAACAGTAAATAGCTTTTTAATAGTAGAGCTTTTTACATAAGCTTTAAGCTATAAGCTTTAAGTTAAAAGTAATATTTTCTACCGCAATCCCAAACGGGCTCTTAGTGTTTATACTCTCTGTGTTGGGACTTAACATTTACAAACTGGGGTTTTGTGGTCATCTCATTTTTTTCTTTTGGGAGTCCTCCAGGTTTGGTTTTTTTGGGGCTATCATAGAGTTTCAGTGACTATTTCTGATGTGCATCTTTTTCCCTGCATAGGTAGACCCTCCATTGTCTATCTCTTTATTAAGATCGCAATAAATTTAGTTGTTGTACTTTTTAAAGAAACAAAGAGAACAGTGCTACTTGAACCATTAGTGCTATTTAAATTTAATTGTCTATATTTTACCTGTCATGGTGTCCTAGTGCTACTTAAACCATCGGTTAAATCTGTTCCCTTTCCTTTGATATCCTAAGGTCAATAGTGGGTGTTATTATGACTTAGAAACAATAGATTTTAGCTTCTTGATGAGTTCTTGTAAACATCTATGTATATTCCTGAAATCATATGGGCAAATGTGTGTTGGCCTCTTTGGCTTAGACAATTAGAGATTTTGAATTGCATCATAATTTCTTTCTTTGATAAGTTGTATTGGACCATAATTTTTCTAGTAAGATATTATATGCAATAATTATTTAAACTCCACATTTTTAGTTGATTATTATTTTGCACCGAGTGATAAGCATTACCTTAATAATTATATCATTCCAAATGTCCTCTTTGTGTTTGAAGGATCTCTATTGAAAAGGTAAGTGTCATTCATTCTACGTCCATAATCCTCACAAAAGACTTATTTTCAGGCTCTTTCTGAAAGAAAAATTCTTTAGAGCATCCACTATTGAGAGCATCCATTACACTCATAAGTAATGCTGAGGAGAAATTGACTAATTTGTCCTTAAACATTGCTCATGAGTGCAATGGATATTTTCAAATAGTGGATGCTCTCTAGCATTGCTCTACATCTTCACCTATGATACCAGTGATGGGGATGATTGAACTTGGTGAGTGAAGATAGAAACAACCTTTTCAGACTGGTGGGGGTTAGGGAGCATGCCAATGCGATTGTCTGGTTGTACAAGATTCCTTTCAGCTCAACTTGAGACAACTTAACTTCATAGGTTGATTTGATGACTGAATGATCAAACAAAACGATTGAGTGTTTAATGTATCACATCTGTTTTTCAGCCTATCTCATTATGAACAAGTGTGGATTCAAGACATATCTAGGAGCTTTGTTGTAAGACCTTGGCCCTGGATTCTGGATTTCTTTAATGGATAAGTAAATAAAGGGTGCGACAGGATTTGAATGCATATAATTGTAAGGGTTTAGTGATGGGCGGGTTTCAGGGAGCATAACTTATATTTATAAACTTTTAATGACTGGCCTTTTCAAGGAGATCTCCTTGGTAAAATCAAATAACTTTGTTAATACATATAGGTCAATCCACCTTGGTTTAGAGAGTTTTTTTTTTATCCTTTTCTTGTTCTGGATGAATTCTCAAGTGGGTATCTTTGATTTGTATTCCTCTATTTGTGCATGAATGTGACGATCTTTCATAATCTCACTTTTGGTTATATTTTGTTATATATTGCAGTTAGTGCTCCTGTTGGATTTCCTGATCATCCTCATAGAGGTATGGATATTTTCCCTTTTGTCTCCCTTGCTAAATTAGCACCACCTGTAAAGATTAATTACATGCCTAGTATACACTTCTTTAGGCTAAAAATGCCCTTTCTTTCCCACTAATGGGTGGGACTTGGTTATATTATTTCTTGGATAATATGTATTTGCAGGCTGAGCAATCTTTTATATTCCTTAATTATAAGAAGTATAGAGAATGTTGATCTGCAACTTAGATGTTTTATGATTGTTGTAGCCAACCAGCTTGGTTTCTTTCTATAGAAGGTCATTCATGCATGGCCGATTGGTTTCTATAAACATTACCGATTCATGCATGGGTGAAATATATAGGCCTAGTGTATTTTGTTTTGTTACTTAAAACACAATCAATCATGTTCCTTTGAGTTAAGGGCCGCCTTATTGGATTGACATTGTAGTTTAATTAGTATATCCCCATTGTTAGTAACAAAGTGGAGGATGACATATTTGCTAGTTGATTTCCTGTAGGTACTGCACCTACTTTGTAGTTTAATTAGTATATCCCCATTGCTAGTAACAAAGTGGAGGATGACATATTTGCTAGTTGATTTCCTGTAGGTGTACTGCACCTACTTTATGCACCAATTAATTGACTTAGCCTTGCTTTTTTTATGATCTGTAGTATTCGGTGTACATGTTTACTTGTATCAATTAGTTACACCTAGGGTTATAAAAATAACATTGAGAGAAAGGAGAGAGTCATGCAAACTGCTTATAAAAATAGTATGCCAATCATGAGTTTTAATTAATTTATAAGTAAAACAGTTTGTTTAATAAAAAGAAAAAAACTTCCATCTTTAATCCAATAAACTCTATATGTAAATTTTGTGTTAAGTTTTGACCCACGTATTGATTAATCATCCCCCGTTCACTGCGTTTGAATCGATCTTTTAAATTTTTTAGATGATACCACTGAATGTAACATCATCACTTGAAGTTTTAAAAGTCCTATTTCACAACATCATCACTAACGTCATGTGAAATTTGATTATTTGAGACAAGTAAATTTGATTATTTTTAGTTATGTTCAAACGGATCTACTTAACGTCATGTGGACTACCTCCTTAATGTATAATTTTGTGATCTCATGTAAAATATATATACTCCCAATGCATTTTTCCAAGTGATCTGATGAGATGCACGTAATCACGTTTGAAAATGATGAAATGAAAGAGGATTGATCTTTTGCAAGAGTCTTCTCCGCTCTTATTTTTTAAGCTAGCCAGCTGTTTGATAATCCAGAAAATGCAGGAAACTTAAAAAATAATTAAGAGCATATGATCATGATCTACAATTATGAGAATTGGTCATATTATTTCATTATGCGACTTAATCATTTTTAGTTCTCTAATGGGTCTTTCTTTGGTTGTTGGTCACAAGTAAGGAGTCTGTGTCAGTATGAGCCACCCACCCCGGTTCACGTTAACTACCATTCCATTTTAATATTGGGTTATTCTGATTTGTGATAAGTTCTATGGTGGTTCATATATATCCAGCTACTTGAACAGAGTTATGACTGTATCATTCATTGATGTGACACGGTAAGTTTGCACAACCTACATCCTTATCTTCCATCACTTTCTCGCAGGCAAAGGTGGTACCATTTGAGCTATATTTAATTGAGCACTAATAGATGTTGAATGGTATATAAACATCCTTTATAAACTCAAATGAAGCTAGATTATGTATCCTTAAGATAAATTTGTATAAATGAATCTAACTTTAAAGTTAAGTTATAAGAAGAGTTATGATGTTGGTGACTTTTAGTGGTTCCAATTTATAGGGTGAATATCTGCTACTTAGGACTTTTTATTTATTTATATTGATTGGTTGAGAAAATAATTTGAAATTTTGTTGTATTTTTAAAATAAGATGTCTAGCAGAATTATTTCATTAATTTAAAATAAAAACCGAGCTACATGCTTATAAAGCTAACAAAAGATGTATACCTATATTCAAGGAAGCATTTTCCTTTCTTGAATAAATAGAGCTACATGCTTGTAAGGGTAACAAATGGTGTGTCAAGCCCACATGCTTAGGATATTCTTAATATTTCCTTTCTTTTTCTGTCCAGTGTCAATTTTCTTGTTTCAAACTTGTGGTATTTACTATTTCCATAAAATTTCAAATTCATGTTATACTTTCCATTCCCATAAATCTCTTTTAATGTTATAGATGTATGCCACATAAGTTTTGATATTATAGATCTCCACATACCTTGTTAATTCAATTTGACTTTTTGATATATATTCTTTTTTACTAGTAGTTCTCAATTTTTGTAATTTTTTGTTTATTGGTAATTGGTGACTCTTATGCATTTTTCGCATTGAGTACATTTGCATTTTTAGTTTTTTTTCTTATGAGTGAAGTACAGTTAGAAAAATTGAATTTTGCTGCACACATTGTAGTTTTCCATTTCAGTCTTATGTCAGGCATCTCATGCATGGATGCAGTGGCTTATGCAGAAGAGAAGATCTTTTAATCAGCGGGGTGATATGACCATTCAAGATGGGGCTCATGAGTAGCAACAATGTGAGTTGAATCCAAGATCTCGCCACCTTATTTTAGTGATAGTAGACTCCTCAAATCTGTTACAATAGTGATGTGTGGCTTATTTAATTGGTGGCCCGATTTGTACTTGATATGAGTATAATGCACCACCTCAATGTATAAATAGATATGACTTTGGATGAATTGGTGTTTGAAGAGATTAATGAATGTCATTTGTTAATAGAAATGTGGGATTATATAATATTTGGCATATGTGGAAATGAATATGATCTGAGGAAAAAAAGCAGGAAACCAAAATTTAAAAAAAAATTGGAAATTGCGGCGATTTGTGTCCTATTATGGCGAAACAGTGGCTCGACAATTGTAGTTTCATAACCGAAAAGCTAACGGCGATGCTGCAAGGATACGCTAGAAAGAAGTTCTTCCGGCAAAAAGAGTGTCACAATTGAGGTTTGGACACAAGGAAGTCTATCGCGGCGCCAAAAGGATATTCTGGAACGAAGTTTTCCCCATGGTCATTGCTCACCGCAATTACATTTTGGATACCGAAAATTCCACCGCAACGCATTGCAGAAACGCTGGAAAAAGTAATTCTGGCGAGATACGGTCGCCACAACTAAATTTTTGAAACCCGAAACTCAATAGCAACACCATGTTAACCGTTGCAAAAAGTATGACCGACAAAAATATGTCGCCGCTGTTGAAGTTCTAAGCGCTGCATATATACATTGTCAACGATTGTTAACTGAAAGACGGAGCATTTTTGCGGAGTCCATTTGCACCTTTTTGTGACGAAAAAAACGCTGGAAAGGATTTTCTTTTGGTGGTGATTTTCTTCTTCCACTGCAGGAGAATAGAAGTGAAAGATTAGTAGCGGCAATATTGCAGCGAGGTTATAATCACCGATAAAAAGTTTTGACAGCGATTTTGGGTACTTTTAGCAACGAAAACTAGTGCTGGGAAAAGTCATTTCTCTTGAAGTCTTAAATGTGAAACGATGTCTTTCTAAGATGTAGCTTAATTTTTCCATGTTTTTCATTTTCTATTATGTATTTTGTTTTACTTTAATAAAAATAACATAGCGTCTCTAGGACCTTGGACCTTGGGTCTGTTGAGTGGGTCTCTTGGACTTTTATCTGTAAAGTGTCTTTCCTTTATTTTGTCATAGAACGGGTTTGGAGACGTTGTTTTTAACTCTGTTTTGGATAAAGTTGTGCTCTTTCAGACGGTGGTCTGAAGAGGTTTGTAGCAAGGGCTAGTCAATACTACTTTATATACTGGAGAGCTATAAACGTTATAGTAGCCTTATAATATATGTTTCAGGTCCAATTATTTTGTCTGTTATTAATTAATGCAATATGTTTTTCTCAAAAAACTACCACGGACAAGTGAAAGGAAAATGAAAAGGAAAAAGCAAATAAGAGAAAAGATAGAAAGAGAAATGGCAAAATGGAGATAGGCTAAAAAGGGAAGGCAATTGAGAAAAAAGGAGGGGGGAGGGGGGGGGGGAGGGGAGAATAAAAAGAAAAGAAAAGAGCTGGGACATCAAGAGAGAAAACAATTAAAAAAAAGTGAGAAGAGGAACCTGCGGAAAAGAAAAAGAAATCGAGAACCTAAAAGGATGCAATGGATTGTGAGAAGTATTTCTTTTAGTGTTTATTTCTTTCATTCCTACCAAAAAATTGTGGTAAATTCGTTTATCTTGAATTTAGTTTTTAGAATGAACTAAATTTTCTTTATGATAGGAAATGATGTAATTTAGTTTCAAACTATGCTTGCTAATTCTTTATGCTAATTTGAAATAATTATTTTCTATGTTTCATTTAGTCTAAGCATATTTCTTCTAATTAACTGGCCATTAATAATACATTTTTGATCTTGTAATTTGCTAACAAAAGAAGAAATTATAGGATAGAATTTAGATATTTCAGCATAGGTAAATATAGAGATCAAAAGACTTATATGAGCATAGGTAGTCTATGATGTTTTGATGCTTTCTTGCCTTATTAATTTGCATATTCTTGTGTAAAATAATCTATAAGAATATTTCCAATTGACTATCAAAAGAGGCCTTTGGATGAGTTTGAAGATTTTGCTAACAATCAGGGAAAATTAATTTCAATTAGTTAGATGAGAAAAGCATAGTGAGTGATTAGGAGAAATTTCCTAGAAGTTCTTTTTCTCATTGATTTGATCATAAAATTACAGCTTTCTTTTCCTTTAAATATTTTCTTTAGATTAATTTATTTTAAATTACTATCACAAAAATCTCAGTGACTTTTCTAAATAAGTCAATATTAGTATAATTTCGATACTTGTCAAAAGTAAGATATCAATCTTTGTGGTGGTACTCTTCTTATCACTTTACCATAAAACTTCTAAGAACGCTTACTAAGACATTCTGGGTGCACAAGCATAGGAGTAGGAAATCATAGCTCAGAGAATAGAAAGTCACTAGCATTGCTAACAAGGCTTTGACGAACAATCGGGAGGAAAATTTATAAACAATATTGTGCACTTGCAGTTTTGCACTGATGATAAGTTATGAGGCATGGAACAAATTAAACAATATGTATGCCAGCAAGTCGCGCACCAGAGCTATGCAGCTCAATGAGGAGCTTACATTGGTTAAACGGGAAGATAAAACAGTTCAGGAGTACCTCCATACCGTGAAGTCCCTTGCAGACGAGATTTCCTTAATTGATCATCCCATCTCCGATGATGATCTCACTCTCTATGTCCTCAATGGCTTGGGACCCGCCTTTCGCGAGATTGCCGCTTCGATCCATGCCCGCGAAAAATCCCTCACGTTTGAGGAGCTTCACGACCTGCTCGTGGGCCATGAGGCGTATCTCCGTCACCTTGAAGCCGCCACTCAGCAATTGGTGGCAACGGCCAATTTTTCCAGTCGCTCTTGTAGCAGTTGCTCCGGTGCGGCTCCCTTAAATGGCAACACTGGCTCATAGGGCTTCAATAAGCCCACGGAAATATGACTCAAAATGGGCCGAACAATAGAAAGCCATCTAATAATGGAGGGAAGTCCACAGGCCAGCGCCGCTATTAGCCCAAATGTCAGCTGTGTGACCAGCTGGGCCATGTTGCCAAACAGTGTCCGAAATTGCAATTTTCGGAGCCCACTGCAAATTGTGTTACCACCTCCCATCAAAAGGATATCAAATGGTTAATTGATTCTGCTGTATCTCATAATATTACAGGTGATTTGGCAAATTTATTAGTCCACTCAGAATATGATGGCATCGATGAAGTTATAATTGGTGATGGTTCAGGTTTGCGTGTCTCACACATTAGTTATTTGGTTTTCCATTCTCCAACTCATACCTTTCAATTAAATGATACTCTGTGCTCCAAGTATTCAAAAAAATTTAATTTCTGTCCATCACTTTACTACTCAAAATCGTGATTTTATTGAATTTCACCCCTCTTACTTTCTTGTCAAGGATCAGATCACAGGGGCGATACTTCTCAAAGGTGCATGTGAAAACGGTGTGTACACGCTTCTGGACTCATTGGTGGGCTCATATCCAAAAATGGTTGCAAATATGCATGAGAGGACGATGATTGATGGGTGGCACAAGCGGCTTGGGCATCCCTCTCACAAAATTGTAACCTATCTTGTTAATGCTTTTTCTCTTCCAATAAAAAAAGAACATCAAGTGTCAACTCTTTGTACTTCTTGTTCTATCAATAAAGCCCATCAACAACCTTTTCATACAACAAGTCTTCAAAGCATGCACCTCATGATCTTATTTATACCGATGTTTGGGGCCCTTCACATATTGTTGGTCTTGATGGGTCACGCTACTACTTAATTTTGGTTAATCACTTTACCAAATATATGTGGTTTTGTCCCATGGCAACCAAGTCAAGCGTTAGTAGCATCTTTCCTCAATTTAAACATCTTGTTGAAACAAAATTTCAAGTCAAAATAAAAAGTGTTTACTCGGACAATGGTGGTGAGTTTGTGGTTCTTAAAAATTATTTTTCAATACATGGAATTAGTCACTATATCACCACTCCTCATACTGCTCAACAAAATGGCGTTGCTGAATGCCGTCATCATCATCTTGTTGAAACGGGCCTCACCCTTTTAAAAAATGCCAACTTACCACTCTCATATTGGCCTCACGCTTTTCAAACGGCCGTTTACCTTATAAATCGTCAACCAACCACTCTTTTACGCAATAAATCTCCCTTTGAAACTTTGTTCAACCAACCACCAAATTATCTAAAATTAATAAAATTTGGTTGTTTGTGTTTTCCCCTAACCCGGCCTTACAATACTCACAAGCTTCAGCCCAAAGCAAGTTAAGGCCGAGAGATGTGGGGTGGAAGGATGGGCATGTGTGTGTGAGCAATAAAGGAAAAGGTCAAGGCAAATAGGCCATTCGGCCATGGGGTTCTTCCCTAGGTTTAGCCACTCATTTCCGCTTTGGTGTGACATTTGGAGGGTTGATTGACTCTTTGATTGACTTCTATCTCAAGACCACTCCAAGACCAAATCTAGCCCATACCTAGGTGAATTTTGTTTCCCTCCCACTTCTTGCTATGGCAGGCGCCCTCCATGGGGTTTTGGCCTCCTATTTCCATCAAATCACTCATCCACCTATCCTCCATCACCTCATGTGTCAATCCAATGGATCTCAAGATCAAATTTTTTGGGAAAAGGTCAAGCATGGTTCGGCCATGCCTCTTTTGGTTTCAACCGAATCCTTCTCTCCTTCTCCCATGGTTTTCTCTCTTTTCATCATCTATCCATCAATTTGTCAAGTTACCACTCTTCCCTATATTCTTACACATGTGTCCTTTCCCTTCTTACACCAATCTCATGTGTCCCTTCAACTAGATTTTGGAACACTCTAGGAAGACTCCAAATGAGGCTCACGATTAAGCTTCACCCGAACTCCTCTTGGTTTTCTTTTCCTTTTCCTTTCCTCTCTCTCATGATACCACTTCTCACTTGTCAATCATCTTGTCAACTCACTCTTACATGATCTACTCTTGATCATTGGCTTAAATTGTTGAAGATTGTATGGGAAAACCCCCTAAAATGGTTCGGCTATAAGCCTCCACCGAACCCCCTTTTTGCTCCTCACTTCTTTTTCTCCTCTCATGCCACTTGTGTCACTATTCTAGATATGGTATATCCCATAAAGATTAAAATAGAAAATTTATTTGTTCTTCCCAAGATATCCCATTGATGAAAAAATCTCATCATGAGATTTCACAATCCTTCCTACAAGACAGCCCACTAGTCAACTCCGATTACTAGTAATTTTTCACTATTATCTACTAGTCTTGGATGACTCACTAGGGTTTCTCTAGAGGAGATATGTGTCTCTTGTGTGGGCTTGATGGATCATGGGTCAATCTCATGAGCTTGTGGGCTTGTTATTCCTCTCTTGGCCCATTAACAAAGTTCAAATAAGAAGGCAACAAGCATGTCACTAGTTTACAAACAGATGAGGGTAATTGGCTTTCATAACATCATCACGTTCCTACGTTACTTCTTGAAAAGCTGGGTTGTTCTATAACATTTTAACCAATGAAATTTTACGATTCCGCAATTTTTGTTCCTTGCGGTCGTCAATCCGTGTTGGCCATTCTTCATAAGTCGGATTGGGGCGTAACTCAATATTGCTTGGGTCCATCACCATCACTGGTCCTTCACCAAGACTTTTCTTTAACGTTGACACATGAAATACGTTGTGGACTCCTTGCAAGCTCATAGGTAAGTCCAACGATAAGCTACTACTCTTACTTTCTCAAGAATTTCATAAGGTCCAACATAACGGGGACTTAACTTCCTTTTTCTGCCAAACCGAGCTACTCCCTTCATTGGTGAAATCTTGATATATACTTAATCACCAATCGCGAAATCCAATGATCTTCTCTGTCGATCCGTGTAGCTCTTCTATCTACTTTGGGCAGTTTTCATTCTATCTCGTATCATTTCCACTTGAATTCTGACCTCTTGTAAATATTCGGGCCCTAACACCCTGCTTTCACCTACTTCATCCCAATACAGGGGTGACCTACACTTCCTCCCATATAGGGCTCGTATGGTGCCATTTGAATGGCAGCTTGAATGCTGTTGTTGTAGGCGAATTCTATTAAAGGTAAAAGACTTTCCCAATCACCACTTGAGTCTAATACGCATGCCCGCAACATGTCTTCTAAGGGTTGAATAGTCCATTCTGTTTGACCATCCGTTTGTGCATGATAGGAACTGCTAAACTTCAAGTCAGATCCCATCATCTTCTGTAAACTTTGCCAGAAGTGAGACATAAATTTGGGGTCTCGATCTGAAACAATTGTCTTGGGTACACCGTGAAAACGAACTATTTCCTTTACATAAATCCTTGCCAACTTCTCCATTGAATCATTGTTGGTTATTGGCAAGAAATATGCACTTTGTCAGTCTATCCACTATTACCCAAATTGTGTTCTTTCCTGCTGATGTTTTCAGAAATCCTATTACGAAGTCCATGGACACGTCTTCCTATTTCCATTCTGGGATCGGCAAATGTTGCAACATTCCTGCTGGGCATTGATGCTCTATTTAACCAGTTGGCATACTGAACATTTAGCTATGAACATAGCCACGTCCCTCTCGATACCTTCCCACCAAAATCTTCCTTTCAGATCTTGATACATTTTGGTGCTTCCAAGATGAGTTGTATAAAGGGTGCAGTGCGCTTCCCTCATAAGCCTTTCCTTCAATTCTGGATTGTCCGGTATCACTGTTCTTTTTTCAAAATACAGTGTTCCATCATCCGATATCGTGAAATGGGGCGATCCTTGCCCTTCCAACAATTTCTGTCGGATCTTTTCTAGCTTGGCATCCTTTTGCTGTCCTTCTCAAATTTCATCTGCAGTTAGTGAGGCAATTTCTTGTGCAGCTGCCAACATCGCTTCTCTAGGCAGGTTTTTGATCAGTATGTCCCGCATTGCTATTAGTATAGGCGGTTCCTCCGCTCAAGTCTTTCGACTTAAAGCGTTTGCCACAACGTTAGCCTTTCTAGGGTGATACTTGATCTCGCACTGGAAATCAATTATGGTCTCGATCCACCTTCTCTGTCTCATATTTAGATTCTTCTGACTGAACAGGTGCTTCAGGCTCTTGTGATCCATATATATCTCGCATTCTTCCCCATACAAGTAGTGTCTCCAGATTTTCAACGCAAATACTACTGCTGCTAATTCTAGATCATGAGTGGGGTAATTTCGCTCACGGTTTTTAAGTTGTCGGGATTTATAGGCAATTACTCGTCCTTCCTGCATCATAATGCATCCTAAGCCCATTTTTGAGGCATCACTATATACTACATAAGGCTTGTGGGGTTTTGGCAATGCTAATACTGGTGCTGAAGTTAACCTCTTCTTGAGTTCTTGGAAACTTTGTTCACACTGCTCACTCCAGATATACTTGGCGTTTTTCTTTGTCAAGGCTGTTAGAGGACCGGATAGCTTGGAAAATCCCTCTACGAATCTCCTGTAGTACCCTGCTAACCCAAGGAAACTACGTATCTCATGAGTGCTCGTCGGTTTCTGCCATTTCGTCATCGCCTCAATCTTAGCTGGATCTACAGCCACTTCTTTGCTCGAAATTTCGTTGCCCAAAAATTTGACCTCTCGGAGCCAAAACTAGCACTTGCTAAGTTTGGCATATAACTGGTGCTCTTGTAAAATAGGCCGCACAATTCTCAGATGCTCTTTGTGCACTTCGTCAGTTCGAGAATATATTAAAATATCGTCGATGAAAACTACGATGAAACTATCTAGGTATTGTCGAAAAATCTAATTCATCAAGTCCATAAATATTGTTGGGGCATTCGTTAATCTGAAAGGCATAACTAGGAACTTGAAATGTCTATAACGAGTTCGAAAAGCCGTCTTGGGCACATCCTGTTCTTTGATCTTCAGTTGATGATACCCTGATCTGAGATCAATCTTTGAGAATATTGTCGCTCCTTGTAGTTGATCTAACAAGTCGTCTATTCGTGGCAACGGATATTTGTTCTTGATAGTGACCTTATTGAGTTCTCTGTAGTCGATGCACATTCGCATTGTCCTGTCTTTCTTTTTCACAAACATGACTGAGGCTCCCCACGGCGATGAACTAGGCCGTATAAACCCCTTATCCAATAGTTCTTCGATCTGCGTCTTTAATGCTTTCAGCTCTGTTGGTGCCATTCGGTATGGGGCTTTATGAACTGAAGCTGTGGCAGGTTCCAATTCAATGGCGAACGCAGTTTTGTGATCTAGGGGTAATCCTGGCAGATCGTCAGAGAATACTTGAGGAAAATCTTTCACGACTAGGATCCTTCAATACTCTTGGCACCCTCCAATGTGTTCAAGGACATTATCAGAAACACTTATATTTCTCCCTTTAGACTTTTTGTCATTGTTTTAGCTGTCACGATAGAGGAAATAGAACTAACTATCTCCCCTTCATAATGCAGTTTATCTTCTTCAGGCAGCTCAAATGTGATATCCTTCTTGCGACAATCGATTTTGGCGTAATTCTCGGATAACCAATCCATGCCCAATATTACGTCAAATCCCAACAAGTGAAAAACTATCAAATTGGCATTTAACCTTACACTAGCAATCTCCAATGAGTAGTTCCTCACTATTCGTTGACATGCAATCACTTTCCCGTCAGGGAGTGGCACCAACACTTTTTGAGCCAATGGTTATACATCTAGCTTACACCTCCAAACGCAATCATATGAAATGAAGGATCTCGTCGTGCCGGAGTCAAATAAAACACATACCACATTATGCATCAAAATAATCTCACCTATAAAATTTTTCCTACTGTTACCTTATGAAAAATCATCTTATACATTAATTTAAGGTAAGGTCAGATTATTACCAATAATGATTCTAGCGCTGATAGCTTCCTCATCCTCCATGTCTACCTCTCCAGGGGTAATGACATACACTTTTGCCTTTGTGGGGGTCTTCGCCTTTCCTCCAGGTATTGCAACTCTGCTAGAAGCCATTTGAGGGTAGTCACGCATCATGTGGCCCACTTGACCACACCGGAAGCAAGCTCCCATCGCCACTCGACATTCGCCTTTGTGTGGTCGTCCACAAGTTCTGCATGATGGTGACGATGTCGGCACTTCAGGTCCGCTCACTTTGCCCTTTCCTTTATCCGTGGGAAAAACATTCCTTCTCTTCCCCGCATCCCTTCCGAAAGAGTAGGGAAAATTCCTCTTCTTATGCATCTGAGCTTGACTAATCAAGCTACTCTGCTCCATTTCAGCAATAGCCGCCGCGTTTACTAGCTCTTAGAAGTTTCCAATTCTCAAACAGGCCATCTGGTTGCGAATTCTTGGTCGCAAGCCATCTTGAAATTTCCTCGCTCTCATTTTCTTTGTTGCCACTAGATGAGGAGCGAATCGCGTCAGTTCCATGAATTTTGCAGCGTACTGGTCCACTGTCATACTCCCTTCACTGCCTTCCTCTATTTGACCGACTCAAGAAAGAAGCGGTCATCAAACTCCGTTTTAAACCATTCCCAGGTGGGAGTTACATTCTCTCCGAGCTCTTGTCTTAACAGCTTCCTCTTTGAATCCCACCACAATCTGGCTTTTCCTTGTAGTAGGTGATCGGCATACTATACTTTTTGCATCTCTGTGCACCCGCTAATTTCGAATGTGCATTCCAAATCCATAATTCAGTGGTCCGCTTTCATGGCTCCTTCGGTCCCCATAAAGTTTGGGTACCGATAGACCAGGAATTTCTCATAAGGGCATCCTGACGTTCCTCCTCCAGTATTTGGAAGGCATCGGCTCTGTTCCATCTGATTCTTCACCAATTCTGTCATCTGGCAGATAGCCTCCGCTATCGCCTGTCCACCATCTAACGGGGCGTTTGGAACTCCTTGTGGTGGTGCTTCAAGTCTCGAGGTAGGAGCACGGCGCTTTCCTCCCGCCATGATTTCCTAAAAAGCACAGAATCCCCACATAAGTTACCCCAACTCTTGCGCTTTCACTTCTTATGACTGTCAACGTCATAAATTTAGATGGATATCATCTCCAACCAACCGTTATAAGAATTCAAGCCTATATCTAAGAGATCATAACCTATACCATGTGATTCATTTTCCTGAGACTTGTGGTTTTTACCCAGAGACTTAAATGCTCTGATACCACCGCTATCAGCGCCCCCGCTTGCGTTTGGGATTGTATGCAAATCGAGACATCAGGGATGAGCATCACAGGGATGTTCGCCCCTCGTTTTATCTTGTATATTTCTTTTTTCTAAATAAAAGCAGTGAATAAAGATTTTCACAGCGGATAAAGGTCAAACCTTTCTAAGCGTAATCACATGGCTCAAAAATTTTAATATCCCAAAATACTTCATTACTATTAATATAACACAGAGATCATCCACAATTGTATTTTCTTCCAAAACAACGAAAGCCTAAAATATAAACAGTAAATAGAAAAGTCGCGTAGGCGATTTCCCCTTTGCCCTTTTTCCTAATCCAAGGGCTCTTTCTTCACCTCATTGAAATCAGGACCATAACGAAGACGGTCCAGATCCAAGGTCAGCCCTAATTCACAACTCATCCCGAAGGATGACTCATACAGGCGTCCCGAAAGATGACTCATCCCTATGGGTGCTTGGCCCCTTCCCACTAGGGTTGGGCCGAGACCCTCCCTTGGTAATTCCTAGCATTTTCTTCTGCTATTCTTCTCGAAATACTCCAATTTCGGTTCAATAAAATAATTAAATATTTTTAACCCCACCAAGATGTCTTAGCCGAAACCTTAGGACCTTAAGATTATTATTTTAATCACTTTTCTTTTCATCAAGATAGCTCACTCAATTATTCATGTGAAAACCAATTATCATGCTAATATATTCCTTTTGCTCTCATACCTCTAATTTCTCCAAATATTCAAGATTTAATCATAACATAAAATAATAGTTGAAGAGATAGCTCAACCCAAAACCCTTAAATCCGAAATACATACATGCACTAATCCAACCTTTTTCCCTCCAAGTTAAATTTGAACATGCATATACATATCATCAACACTCATCATGGTGATCATACCATATTCTTCCTTTGTATCAAAGTATGCAAATCCACAACATAATATAATCTTTAATCTAACAAGATACTTAAACTAAACATGTATTTTGCCACCAAATACACAAGATATTTCTTTCAAGTAATCTAGCTCACATTATCTAATATCCTACAAGTTGACCTTATTTATGCATGCAATTCTTCAATCCACACATCATGTTGATTTCTTTAAAATAAGTTGACTAAATCCACACATCATCTTATATTTTCAAACTTAAAGAATCATAAGCTTAGACATGGGTTCATTCCTAACTAAGCATGGCATTTGCACTAACGAATTTCATTTTAGCATAACAAGCAAGGATTCAAACAATACAACCAAATTCCCTTAAAAGTATACTAGAATCTAAGGTCAAGATAATAAAATACTTACAATACTCCTAGTTAGATAAGATGAAATCTGAAAATATATTAAGCATTTTATTAGATTAATCTAAGAACATAGTGTATGTGTGTGTTCTTCTCTAGGTTTTTTATGCTTGAACTACTTAGAGATTTCCCTTACCTCTTTGCAAAGCAATTTTCTTTTCAAGAACACTTGCTCCTAGCACCACTAGACTTAAGATACTTTGATTTAGGAGGTAGAAGAAAGTCAAACCATGGTAGAAGAAAGTCAAACCATGGTGAGGGTATAGAGAATTGCTTAAGGCCGAGAGATGCGGGTTGGAAGGATGGGCATGTGTGTGTGAGCATGAAAGGAAAAGGTCAAGGCAAATAGGCCATTCGGCCATGGGGTTCTTCCCTAGGTTTAGCCACTCATTTCCCTATGCTTTGGTGTGACATTTTGAAGGGTTGATTGACTCTTTGATTGACTTCTATCTCAAGACCACTCCAAGATCAAATCTAGCCTATACCTAGGTGGATTTTGTTCCCCCCCTTCTTGCTATGGCCGGCGCCCTCCATGGGGTTTTAGCCTCCTATTTCCATCGAATCACTCATCCACCTATCCTCCATCACCTCATGTGTCAATCCAAAGGATCTCAAGATCAAGTTTTTTGGGAAAAGGTCAAGCATGGTTCGGCCATTCCTATTTTGGTTTCAACTGAATCTTTCTCTCCTTCTCCCATGGTTTTCTCTCTTTTCATCATCTATCCATCAATTTGTCAAGTCACCACTCTTCCCTACACTCTTACACATGTGTCCTTTCCCTTCTTACACCAATCTCATGTGTCCCTTCAACTAGATTTTAGAACACTCTAGGAAGACTCCAAATGAGGCTCACGGCTAAGCTTCACACGAACCGCTCTTGGTTTTCTTTTCCTTTTCCTTTCCTCTCTTTCATCATACTACTTCTCACTTGTCAATCATCTTGTCAACTTTCTCTTACATGATCTACTCTTGATCATTGGCTTAGATTGTTGAAGATTGTATGGGAAAACCTACCAATGTGGTTCGACTATAAGCCTCTACTGAAACCCCATTTTTGCTCCTCACTTCTTTTTCTCCTCTCATGCCACTTGTGTCACTATTCTAGATATGATATATCCTAGAAAGACTAAAATAGAAAATATCTTTGTTCTTCCTAAGATATCCCAATGATGAAAAAAACTCATCATGAGATTTCACAAACCTTCCTACAGGGTAACCCACTAGTCAACTCCCGACTACAAGCAATTTTTCACTTTTATCTACTAGTCTTGGATGACTCATTAGGGTTTCTCTAGAGGTGACATGTGTCTCTTGTGTAGGCTTGATGGATCATGGGTCAATCTCATGGACTTGTGGGCTTGTTATTCCTCTCTTAGCCCACTAACTCAAGTTAGGCTTTCAAGGTTTCAATTTTAAGCCCAAGCCTTCATCTTCACTTCTTAATATTATTATTATTAATTAAATTAATTATTTAATTAAAATAATAGGAAATGAAAATCTAGGACCGTCACAGTGGATCATGAGGATTCGATCAAAGAGAACGAAGAAGAGTCAGACGAAGAAGACGATTTTGTTGAAGGTGACAAGGGTGACCTAGTTAATTGCGTTATTCAAAGGCTCCTTCTGATGCCAAAGCATGAGGATCATACCCAGCGGCACTCTATTTTCAAAACACGCTGCACCATTATTCTAGAGGTTTGCAACCTAATTATCGATAGTTGGAGCTGTGATAATATTGTGTCAAAGGCATTGGTTTCCACATTGCAACTGAGCACAGAGAAGCATCCCAGGCGTTACAAGATCATTTGGATAAAGAAGGGCGTTGAGACTAAGGTAACCACTACCTGCCGAGTTCCTTTTTCCATTGGCAAATTTTATAACAATGTAGCAAACTGCGATGTGGTGGAGATGGATGCGTGTCACATGTTGCTTGGGAGGCCGTGGCAATTTGATGTAGACGCCACTCATAAGGGGCGCGACAACACTTATTTGTTTTGGTGGCATGAAAAGAAGGTGGTGTTGTTGCCTACCGAAGAGAAGTCCAACGAAGTAGCACTGCCCGAGAAAAATAATAATTTTCTTATGGTAACCGAAGAATTCCTGATGGATGCAAAAGAGAGTGGAGAAATTTTAACTTTGGTAGTGAAAGGGAGGACTGAAGAGACCATCCCCGAATTTCCTCTCCATGTTCAACAATTGCTTGAAGAATTTTTAGATATTGCTCCTCATGAATTGCCGGCTGGTTTACCCCCCATGTGAGACATACAACACTGCATTGATTTGGTACCAGGCACTAGTCTCCCCAACTTGCCGCATTATTGAACGAGTCCTATGGAGCACAAAATTCCTTAAGATCAAGTCGAGGACCTCATTGGTAAGGGATTGGTCTGTGAGAGCATGAGCCCCTGTGCTGTTCCAGCCTTGCTCACCCCAAAGAAGGATGGTATCTGTGGGATGTGTGTGGACAGTCGTGCCATCAACAAAATAACGGTAAAGTATAGATTTCCTATACCGCGATTAAATGACATGCTAGACATGCTTGCAGGCTCAAGAATTTTTTCTAAACTTGATTTGAGGAGTGGCTAGCATCAAATCAGAGTTCGACCTGCGGATGAGTGGAAGATAGCCGTCAAGATAAAGGAAGGACTTTACGAGTGGCTGGTCATGCCATTCGGCTTGTCCAACGCACCCAGCACCTTCATGAGGGTCATGCCCCAAACTCTCAAGCCTTTCATTAGCAAGTTCGTTGTTGTATATTTCGATAATATTCTCCTATACAACCAAGATGAAAAACAACATATGGTGCATTTGCGCGAAGTGCTCTTAGTTCTACAGGAAAGCAAGTTTTACGTCAATCTGAAGAAGTGCAATTTTATCACCAACAGGTTACTATTTTTGGGTTTCACTGTTAGTGTAGATGGAATTCATGTGGATGAAGCAAAGGTTCAAGCTATCCGAGAATGGCCACACCCATCATCCCTCACACAGGTTCGAAGCTTCCATGGGCTTGCCACTTTCTATCGGCGGTTTATTCGGAATTTTAGCACTCTAGCGGCACCAATCACTGAATGTATAAAGAATGGTAGATTTCAGTGGGGAGATGAACAAGATACAAGCTTTGCTATCATTGAAGAGAAGCTATCTACAGCCCCAATACTTGCGCTGCCCAGCTTTGAAATTTTTTTTGAAGTGGAGTGTGATGCCTCCACTATTGGCATTGGAGCCGTTCTCTCACAAGAAGGTCGACTTGTGGAATTTTTCAGTGAAAAATTAAACGAAGCAAGGCGCAAGTGGACTGTCTATGAGATGGAATCCTACGCGATCATTAGGGCCTTAAAACATTGGGAGCACTACTTGGTTCAACGTGAGTTCGTGCTGTATAGTGACCACCATGCGCTGAGGTTCATTAATACCCAAACCCACACGAACCGAATGGATGCCAAGTGGATTACTTTCATACAAAAATTCACCATGGTCTTTAAGTATAAACCAGGTCAGCGTAACAAGGTTGCAGACGCTCTCAGCCGATGGGGGGAACTTTTGGCCACCCTACGGACTGAAATTACTGGCTTTGAACAGCTCAGAGATCTCTATGTTGAAGATGATGACTTTGCAAAGACACGGAGGAAGTGCAAGCTCAAGCTACCTACGGCAAATTTCCATATTCAAGATGATTATTTATTCCATGGAAGCCAATTGTGTATCCCACTAATTTCTCTACGGGAACATCTAATACATGAGTTACATGGTGGAGGTCTAGGAGGTTATGTGGGGTGAGACAAGACTATTGCTCTGGTTGCTGAGCAATATTATTGGCCACAATTGAAGAGGGATGTTAGCAGGTTTGTTCAAAAATGTCCCATTTGCCAAGTGGGAAAAGGGCAAGCTCAAAACACTGGACTTTACACCCATTTGCCAGTGCCGAAAAACATATGGGAAGATGTGAGTATGGACTTTGTTCTTGGCCTTCCACGAACACAATGCGGGGTGGACTCTATTTTTGTCGTGGTCAACTGATTTTCGAAGATGGCTCATTTTATACCAGGGCGAAAAACAGATGATGCTTCTAATGTCGCCCATCTTTTTTTTAAGGAAGTTGTGCGACTCCATGGAACTTCAAAGTCAATTACATCAGACAGTGATGTTAAGTTTCTCAGCCATTTTTGGATTACCCTCTGGAAGAAGTTTGAAACCAACCTCAAATATAGTAGCACTTGCCATCCGCAAACAGATGGGCAAACAGAGGTAAAAAACCGTACATTGGGCGACATGATCCGGTCGCATTTCTGGGGACAAACCAAGTTAGTGGGATATATTCCTTCCACAAGTGGAGTTTGCTTTCAATAATATGATAAACCGATCAACTGGAAAAACACCATTTGAAGTTGTTTACACCCGGCCACCAAAGCATACTCTAGACTTAATTCCACTTCCCAGACTTCCTGGAGTTAGTATGGCAGTTGAGAATTTGGAGGAAAGAATCCAGCAAGTCCACTCAGATGTTCGCGTCAACTTGGAAAAGACCAACTCACACTACAAGCAAGCTGCGGACAAGCACAAGTGAGTGAAAATTTTTCAAGAAGGGGATTTGGTAATGGTGCATTTATGAAAGCAGCGTTTTCCAACTAGAACTTACAACTAACTGCAGAAGAAGAAGTTCGGACCATGTCGCATTATGAAGACAATAAATGATAATGCTTATGTTGTTGACCTCCCCGATAACATGTCAATCTCCTCTACTTTCAATGTAGCAGACATTTTCAAGTATCATCCACCAGATGAAGCACTCTATCCTGACCATAGCTCGAGGTCGAGCTTCCTTCCGAGTGGGGAAGAATCTGATGCAGCAGACGAAATCGGGGCAGCATGCGACTTACCAAATCAAAAGGAACCAGGAAATGCAGCTGTGAATAGAGGAGGTCTTTGATAGCTTTCAAAAAAAAAAAAAAGATGTAGATTTTATTTCCTTTTAATAAATTTTCATTACTTGTTATTGTAATAGCAGTATTTTTCCTTTCTAAATAAGTTTCCTTAGTTGGGTTTCTTCTATACAAGGGGACCGAATATGGGATGGACATGAGTTATCATTTTGAATATTGTAAGCATTTTGCTGAGTATTATCAATAAAACGTGTGACTCATTGTTTGAGAAGACACAACTCCTTTTGAATGTTTCCTTTGTACATTTCCGCTACGTCATAAAACCTTGCTCGCCATCAATATTAACAAGGTGTCTCATATGAAGCTTGAAGGACGACGACGGTGCCCTGGAGATTGCCTTTGCAAAGCTCTTTGTTTCTCCATCACTAGGACTCAGAGAACCTCGCCAATGTAGGAGACACTAGGGGCCCTATGGTCGCCACCATGGTCGTGACCTATCCCTCGAAGCACTCAAGAATTCGAAAAATTATGTGACTCTGAAAAAAACGGAGCTCAAAATTTATAAGGAAAATTATATGATATTAGAAAGTATATTCCTTAGAGACAAATCTGAGGCTTCCTACCATAATTGACAGAAAGAAAATAGCAGCTTTCCACGACCTGATCAACAAGACTTAGGTTAGGATCATTAACTAGAGGACAAAGTTCCTGTTAGCAGCAGGAAAAGAAGCTTTGGTGAAAGTTGTCCTTCAATCCTTTCCAACCTATACCATGGACATTTTTCTTCTACCTCAATCCATCACCAAGAAGCTAAACCAGTTTGGTTAGAAATTTCTGGTGGGGCTTCAATGAGGATTACTCCAAAATTCAATGGGTCAAATGGAAGCAAGTAGGACTGAGCAAGGAGCAATGGGGCTTGGGGTTTCAAGATTTCAAAAGTTTGAACATAGCCATGCTCTCCAAGCAATGCTGGCATATTTTTAATAATCCCACATCCTTAGTTGCTCAGGTTTTCCAAAAAAAAAAACTTCTATCACATAGATCTCTTGAGTGCCAAGTTAGGGATAAAGCCATCCAAAGTGTGGAAAAGCTTACTAGCAAGAACTAAACTACTGAAAGATGGGTTAATATAGAGGGTAGGAAATGGAAAAAAGGTGAGAGTATGGGAAGACAAATGGATATCAGGTAGAGATAGACCCTTAAAGCAGAAAATGGCAACTTATCGCCGTGAGCCTGTATTGGTTGCTGATCTTATTGATGGCACAACACACCAGTGGAATGAAAGCATTCTAGGAGGTCTTTCTCATAGATTGATAGGGATTCCATTAGATCAATCCCCGTAAGCTTAACTGGCAAAGATGATTATCAGGTTTGGTCCCCCACTTCAAATGGAGCCCACATGGTCAAGAGTGCTTACCATCTCCACCTGGAGCTGGAAAACGGCATTCTAGGGGAATCCTTGAGTAGCATATCAAAAGAAAAAGGATGGCAGACAATCTTGCAGCTCCAAGTCCCCAACACAGTAAGAATGTTCCTCTGGAAAGTTTGTTCAAATGCGCTCCCAACCTTTCTCAATCTTTGGAAAAGGAAGATCACAACTGCCCCACTATGTCCCATCTGTAAGCAAGCAAGTGAATTAAAACTGCATGTCTTACAGAGCTATAAAGCCGCAATCAATGTGTGGTGTCAAGGTGATTTAAAAATTCAAAAAATGACTTTCCATCCTGACTTCTTTCTAGACCTTTGGGAGTTCTAATCAAGCAACTAAAAGAAAAAGAGCTTGAACTTTTTGCCATTACTGCTCATATGCTCTGGCTCAAGTGGAACCATTATGTTCATGGCAAGGAGTTTACCCATCCTAACTCTATCATTACAACGGCCATAGAGAAACTAAGGATCCAAAAACAAAGCTAAGAACAAATGCAGAAAGCTCGAAGCAGTCCCTCTCCAATATGTTGCTCCTAGATGAAACTACCAAAAGTTAAAATCAAGCTAAATTGGGATGTAGCCTTGAGACAAGATGAAGGCAGGATTGGCATCGGGGCTATAGTCAAGGACACTTAACGGTTTGGTCTTGGGCACCTATCAACCTACCAGATGGCTTCAAGAATCCCCTTTCACTAAAGAAGCTTATGCCCTCATGTTAAGTGTTATCTTTTGTAAAGAGACTCAGCACTAGTGATCAACCTGCTCAATTCCTCAGACAAGGACTAGAGCTATGGAGGCCTTCTGATTGCCCATACAAAATCATGCTCAATTCCCTTAGATGTAGGATTGCCCAACATGTCAAGCGAGATGGGAACAATGCAGCTCGTCAGCTTGCTAAATTTGCTCTTAATTTTAAGAATGACTTGCATTATTTGGAAGATTATCCAATATGCATACACTCCACTGTCATGAGTGAGAGTATGTAAGTCCTTCTTATGAGTAATGAAACCAATTGGTTTTTCAAAATAATAATAATAATAATAATAATGGAGTTCTCAATTAACTTTTTGTTTTCTTGGGGCCCTTAATATTGGTTGAGCCTTTTTGCTATGTAATCGCTCTATTTGTAAGTAGGTGCATGGAGTAGAGGAAAGCATAGCCTCTTAAAGGGGTACACCATTTTTGTTTTTGAGTTTTATCTATTTTTGGGTTTAATATGGTTTTCCTGTTACAGTTGTGTCTCCAGTAGACTTTATCCCTTCTTCACTGATTGCAAAGAATTAATGCATTCTCCTCAGTTCTTTTTGTTTTTAACGTTTCCATGGGAGGGCCATTTTGCTGTTTGCATTTTTTATGAGATTTTCTACAAGCCTGCAAAGAATTAATACATATACAATAGTATGCAAGTAAGGTTTTGTAAATTACCTCTTGTCTATGGCTTGATTCCAGACCTAAAGGACTAATCAAAAATGTGAAATCGGTAATTCCTTTGCGTCGTCCACTACCAAACAAACTCTAGCACGGTCCATACTCATTGCATAATGTGTAGGATTATCGCGATGGATAAACATACCTATTGAGACCATAAACACAGTCAAAAAAGCTTCTTGATATTAATTAGGAGGCAAACCTGACAAGGAAATCCACACATGCACTCAAGATGATTCTTCATCTTCTTGAAACTCAGGAATCCAATGAAAAGCACGATATGGAACCCCATTCACATCACAATTTTCTCCTGAAAAGGATTTGACAAAATCTTGCTCATAAGAGAAACGGAGAAAGACATTTCATGGCCGTTGCATAGCGGGAACTATAGGGGTCGACGACAGTCCCCAACAGTTGTAGATGAAGGCTCGGATATTGTCCAAGGAGAAGTGTTGTCATAAGAACTTCATGACCATGGAATATCAGAAGGGCTTAGCCAACCGAGCGATTTCTTCTTTAGAGAATTGGAAGTAAACTTCACCATCAAGAATCTTTGGGGCGCGATGGGCAATAAGAGTTTCAAGGATCAAAAGCAGCACTGTAACGACCAACCCTACAAATATTGGCTACCTAGCACCACCTTTAGGGGCTACCATGCAGCTGGATGAAGGCGCACACGATGCAACACACGATCAAGATTGCACTGGGACGCAACGCACAATCAAGTTTCCTCTATTTTGATACTTCACACACAACAACAGGCCATCCATGACGATAGCACAATGCTAGGGATGCGGACAGCACTAGGACGACACTGGAACACGACGACAACACTAATATAGCATATACGTCACTACAAGAAATCAGAGTATTTGTGACGAATAGTTTTGTCACAAAAGCCTTCATTTTCAAGCTTGTCATCAATAGTAGTGATTTTATGGCGCCACAGTCTTTGCCTCTATAAAAATGCCGATTATAAATTAAAGCAGCAAATAAGGTAATTTGCCCCAATAGCAAACTTATTTGCCGCAATTAACATTCCAGAATTACAAATTATTCGCTGGGACAAAAGTTATTTGCAGCGAATTATATTTAGCCACCAAGAACAAATGCATGTTTACATTTGTTTGGGTGAATATTTTTGCCACATTAAATAAAGATATTCTAAAATTTTTTTCGAGCAATTATAAAATGGCTAGCTACCAATACAATTTTTTTTTTTTAATGTGCTGCCAGTACCAATCTTTTTTTTTTTTTTAATGTTTCTAGTGGCTCTTTATATATGTACCCAACTCACTTACAATATTAATAAACACTACAATATTTGTTATGCTAAACCAAAAATAGAAGATAAAATCAAAATTGAAATGTAAAATGGCATGTAATCAGTTTTCATCCAATAGTAAACTTGTTTTAGATTCATTTCCATACTTTATATCGGAATGTCATGAGTGCATTAATGAAAGTCAATTTATAAGTACTATATAAAGGATCAACTAATATTTTTTACAAATTACCAAAACATGGGTATGAGCTTTTCCCTTTAGGCGTATGATGTCTGTTGCAAATCCACTTCAATCTACGGCCTTCGTCATTCTACCTTTCATTGAAAAATAACAGAAGATTTGCATTACACTTTTGGAATAGAGAACTAATAGAAGGTCTGCAACCTTGAACAGTACAAGCAGAAAGAGAAATACAATTTTTCATGGTAATAATCAACTCCATTATTAACCTAATACATTGCCAAAAGCTCTAAGAATAGTCTTTCTCCAGCATACCATAAATCCGTTGAGAGGGAAAAAAAGAGGTCAAATAGAGAGAGAGAGAGAGTAAATTCACCAAAATGTAAAAAGAAATTAAGAAGACATTTAAATCAGGGCAGTTACTTCTTTGTGGCAATACCATTAGTCAAAGCAGCTTTGAATTGCTTTGTACTTGTCAAAAATATTTGTTTTATATGGAAACTAGATCAAAAAACTATTTGGTTTTATGCGCAGAATTTGGAATTCACTTCGATTACCAACTCGAAGATTCAGGACATCTGGGATCAATGTTACCAACACAGACATCCAAACAGTGATTAAAAAGATCTGATAATGAGTTTTTGTATGTTTCTTTGTTCTTTGAGATGCCTATGCTATATTTATTCGAATGTCATGGTTTCTAAATGGAATTTTTATTCTTCACTTTTGCTATGATCGTTCAAATCAGCCAAATAACAAAAAAATGAAGGCCTCTAATTGCAGGTTTTACATATGTCACCTAAAAGTAAAGCTAGTTACATCATTTTGTATGACATGTAGGAGAGAAAAATCAATAAATTAAGAACTACAGTTTGATGTTCTAAACTAGATGTAGTACCTATACCTGTTTTTTGGTTCCCTGGCTTTCATATCTAAGAAAACAAGCCTAGACTAGTGGTCAAAGCCATCCCGAGAAATGTACACAGAAGAAAACATCAACCTGAAACATATTTTTTTATGGAAACAAGCGTTAATTTCACAATCAATTATGGAGTGCATGCCTAATTCAGTGAAAACAAACTAGATGTTCTCTGAATAATATACATAATAAGAGTACATGACCAAAATACTCAGCTTCTAATATACCATATGTAATAGCCCAAAATTTGCTAAGGTAAATTATTTTATAGAAATTATTTTAAGGAGATTTATTTAATGCATTCATTTATTAGGAAATTAGAATGGGAGATTTAGTTGAGGAAATGTGAGATTTTACTTTGTATTGAGAATTATGCACTTTCGGATCAATCTGTCGAGTTTTAGGAAAATGATCATAAGTCAGCCATATGATGTCTAAATGAGGTGATTCCAATTGGTATAGAACCCTAAGAGATGTATCTAAAACTTTTATGTTGGAAGTTTCCTGAGATTCGGAAGGAATCAATAACTTATTTGGGAACCAAGTAGGCAGCTTGGGAATGGACTTAAATGGAACCCGAGTTGGGTAATTGAACTAGATTGGGGCATGTAACCAAATAGGCAACTGGTTTTAGGATTCTCTGGGGTTAGGACATGTGTAGGGATAGTTAGGAATGAATGGAAAGTTGATTTGGAAGTCAATTGAATAGTTGGTGTGATGGAAACTCAAGGGAGCCAAAATCTGGTTGATTGGTGACTAATTGGATCAAACTTGGCTCTACCTTAACTAAACTATGAAGTGACCTTCTAGGACTTGTTGAGGGAAGACCTAAGGGAGTTGGGAAGGAACCAAATGGAGGAGAAAACCTGATGAGGGGCGTGTGACACAAGGGGGAGAGCTGGAGATGTGAGATGCATGCATGGTTAGGTGAATTGCCACCTCACCTCTTATCCCTTTAGCTTGCTTCTCAGCCATGGATCAAAATGGGCAGCCAAACCACTTCAATTGTGAGCCCTTGGATGACTAATCCAGCTGCAAAGCCTAGGATTTGGGAGGCTTAATCCTCATCATTAGATTTGGCCTAGATGGACACCTCATCACATGCAAATCTGCCAACTAGAGCACCTTGGGTGCAATTCCTTTTCTCTCCCTCATGGTGGTCGACCACCACCCTATAAATAGGACCTTGAGAGCTTCCTAAGCTCCTTTAGAAGGAGAGAGCACTTGCCTTGTGAAGCCAAACCAGAAATCCCTCCCCAAACCCTCAAAGTGATCACTTGTGAGTGAAGTGAGTGTGTGTGGGAGCAAACTTGGAGGAAGTTGAGTGGATCAATTCCCTAAAGCTTGGAAGAACCTGTAAGTCCATATTCTAGCTTAAATTAAGCATGGAACTGGTTTGTTGGCATGATTGAGTTATGTTTCATAGTAGTAAACACATGAGAACATGTTTAAGTGTAAAATGAATTCATGAGTAGGGTTAATTGTAATTGTCTTGTTTTTATGTTCAATAAAATTGTGGAAACTTAGATTTAGGCTTTTAAGAAGATAAATGGAGTGTATGAAAAAGATTGGTGTGTTTTGAGTGGAAAAACCCCTAGACCTGTAAGTTCGCTCGACCCTCGCTCGACATGTGAGTCGAGCGAAGGCAAAATATGAACCCTCGCTAGAGTTTCGCTCGACACCCGCTCGAGCGAGTCCCAACCCGAGACTTCGCTCGATACTCGCTCGACACCCGCTCGAGCGAGATACCCTGTTTTGCCTAGACTTAGGGTTTCCTTGGAATAGAAGTGGTGTTTCAAATGGGAAGGGTTATGAGTGAGATGACTCATGTGTATGAGAGAAAAATATAAAGAAAGAGAATAATATATAAAAGATGAGTTAGTCACGTCATGACGGGGACGGCGATACGTAACGCCCGTATGACTGACGTGCCGGCAGGGACGGCGATACGTAACGCCTGTCGAGATTAAGTTAGTCACGTCATGACGGGGACGGCGATACGTAACGCCCGTATGACTGACGTGCCGGCAGGGACGGCGATACGTAACGCCTGTCGTGATATGAAATTGTGATCTCCACGGGGACGGCGAGACGTAACGCCCGTGTGATTGATCCTTGCGGGGACGGCGAGACGTAACGCCCGCAGTACTATGTGTATATATTTCGTGTCATAACGGGGACGGCGAGACGTAACGCCCGGATGATTGACACCAGACTCATCATAACGGGGACGGCGATACGTAACGCCCGGATGATTGATGAGTGTATGTGATGGGGACGGCGATACGTAACGCCCATCAGTGATATGAAAGAATAAGAATTTTAAAAGGGGAAAATAATGTAATTTAATTTAAGACAATGGGTGAGTTGAGAAAGTGTCAGTTAGACAGTGGTCTGGTGAGGGGTATGTGAGTTAAGAAATGTGTCAGTAGACAGTGGCCTAGTGAGGGGTATGTTAGGGTAATTTCCCTTGTCAGTTGTGGTAGTAACTTTGTGGGTGTTTTCCCTGTTTCCTTTAAGCTGTTTATGTACTTACTGAGATTTCATTCGAAATCTCACTCTTTTGTGGCTCCATATATTTGTGCGTATTATTTCATGCAGGTTTCGATGACCAGCAGGGGGACAGCCCCGACGAGGCAGGAGACTTCGGGGAGTCCTGAGGGACTTTCCGATTACAGTCCCTTTTTGGACATTTCTTTTGTTTCCTTTGGACCTCCTATCAGACCCACCGGAGCCGGGAGTCTTGATGCATCCACTTTTGTCGAGGAGAGGAGACGTACTGGATGCTGCTTAACCTTAGGAGTAGACGGCTCGTTGTCCATGTGTGGAGTTTGTGTGACTCCACAGGGACAACAGCTCCAGCGAGACTTTAGTATTAGCTTAGATAGGTTTCGCTATGGGAGAGAATATCCCGAGGTTAAGAGGGAGAAAGAGTGAGGTGAAGGAAAGTTTCTTTTGGGATAAATGTAATATGTTTTGCTACAGTTGGGTTGTGTATATGTATAAAGTACAATGTTTAAGTTTAATGAATGTTGCATGTATACAATTTCCGTGTGATCTTTAGAAAGTTTTTACTGAAAAACCTAATCCGCTGCGAATTTAGTAATTTATGCTTTTATCCTTGTTAAGTACGAGGGTGAGTAGCCAAGTGTTGCTCATCCAGACACCTTAATTTACGTTAGATCCCAGACGTAAGTTGGGGGCGTCACAGATTGGTATCAGAGCGATTACGTCTCTGGGTAAAACCTACGTGTCCTAGGAAAAATGGATCACATGGTACTAGTATAGGCTTGAATCTTTATCAGATTGGAGTTTGGAGTAATATGAATGAATGTTTGGATTTTAGAAATTTGGAAGTTTCTAAAGTGAGTATGGCTGATGGTGAAGTTGGGTATATTTCAGGAAAACAATATGCCGAGAGGTCGTCCTCCCTTGAAACGAGTAGACGCCGTAAGCCAGAATCCTTCCCTGGTTACCCCTCCACGTACTGAAGAGCAAACGGCACCAAGCTCACCATTGAGAGAAGTACAGACACCACCGAACCCATTATCGGGAGAAGAGCAGAGGACACAGAATCCACCCTTGGAAGGGGGACCGATGGCACAAAACCCCCCATTGGAAGGAGGCCAGGCAATAGCTGAAGCTATTCGGCAAATGACGGAAGTGGTGAAGAACCAAATAGAACAAAGCCGTTATCATCAGCAGAATGAAAATAGAAGAGAAATTCAAGGGTGTTCGTATGAGAAGTTTCTAGCGTATCGATACCCGCCCTTTATGGGAACGGAAGGAGCATTAAAGGCAGATAAATGGATTGTAGACCTAGAACGCACCTTCGAAATTAGTAGTTGCACTGAAGTCCAGAAAGTGCAGTATGCAGGACATCTGTTACAAGGAGAAGCAGGACTGTGGTGGGACACAAAGCGGAAGCTGCTAAAGTTAGAACTGGGAGAAAATGTAGTACCTACATGGGAAAGGTTCAAGAAAGAGTTCGACGATCGATTCTTTCCGGAATCTATGAAGCGGCAAAAAGCTTTGGAGTTTACTATGTTAATACAAGGCAGTATGTCGGTGGAACAGTACTCGGCGCGATTTATGGAATTGGCGAGATTCGCTCCACACCTGGTAGCTACTGAAAAGATGAGAGCCCAGAAGTTTCAAGAAGGACTGCAGCCACGAATTCGTATGCAGGTGGCATGTTTGCAAATTGAGAATTTTCAAGAACTAGTGAATGTAGCAGCCATAGCGGAAGCTGAACAGAGGAGTGTTATGGCGCAAACTCAAACATATGGAAAAAGAAGATTTCAATTTTCTGGAGGAAAAGATGCTAGGAGGAAACCGAATTTTAGATCCACGGATAGAGGAAAAGGAGTCGCAATTAATCCAAATATGCCAACTCTATTTCCGCAATGTGCAAAATGTGGACGTCGACACCAGGGAGATTGTCGAGTAGACCATAGAATTTGTTATAGATGTGGTCGGCCAGGACATCTAATCAGAGACTGCCCTCAGAATACCTCTCAAGGAGTAGCTCTACCCGGAGGAAAAGCCAAAGCTCCTGCGAAAGCTAAAGTGTATGCTATCACGCCTGGAGAAGTAGATATGGAGGCGGACGAGGCCATAGATGCAAATGTCATTACTGGTAAATTTCCAAGTCCCCTCTTTTAGTTAATAAATGGATTCTTTGGGAGTGGTAATATAATAATAGTAGGATAAAATTTTCTTTAGGTAAGCTTAAGCTGAAGCAATGCATGGTCTATACCTTGTTTGATTCGGGAGCAACAAGATCCTTTATTTCCTATGATTGTGTCCAAAAGTGTGATTTAGAAACGGAATTGTTGACCCAAAAAGTTATAGTAGTGATGCCCAATGGAAAGGTAGCAGGATGCCATCGAGTGGTGAGAAATTGCCCCTTGGAGATTGGAGGTTCTCAGTTAGTCGCTGATCTGATACTATTCCATTTGATGGAGTTCGATTTAATTTTGGGTATGGATTGGTTGGCTAAGTATTATGCTAAACTGGACTGTCGCAGAAAGGAAATAATTTTTGACTTACCTAAGGAAGGGAAATTTTGTTACAAGGGGGAAATGTTGAAGGCAGTTTCCTCCATAGTAACTGCTAAACGAATAATGAAAAGTATTAACAAGGAAACTAAAGGCTACTGGGTAATCATGTTAAATTCCTCAGAAGTTGTTAAAGATATTCAAGGAATTCCCGTGGTGGAAGACTTTCCTCAAGTCTTTTCCGATGATCTACCGGGACTACCACCTGATCGAGAAGCAGAATTTGTTATTGAATTGGAACCGGCCACAACTCCAGTTCATAGAGCTCCGTATAGGATGGCACCGGTGGAATTAGAGGAATTGAAAGTGCAGATTGAGGAACTTTTGAAAAAAGGATTTATCAGGCCTAGTTCATCCCCATGGGGAGCACCAGTATTGTTTGTGAAGAAGAAGGATGGAACAATGCGAATGTGCATAGACTATCGGGAGTTGAATAAAGTTACCATTAAGAATAAATATCCGTTGCCACGGATAGATGATCTGTTGGATCAATTAAGAGGAGCAACTGTGTTTTCAAAAATAGACCTTCGGTCTGGCTATCATCAGTTGAAAATCAGGGAGCAAGATGTACCTAAGACGGCTTTCCGAACCCGCTATGGGCACTTTGAATTTTTGGTTATGCCATTCGGAGTGACGAATGCACCAGCAGTATTCATGGATTTGATTAACCGAATATTCAGACCATATTTGGACAAATTTGTGGTGGTTTTTATTGATGATATTTTGATCTACTCTCAGACCGACGAAGATCATAAAGAACATTTGAAAATAGTAATGGAAATTTTGCAGAAACATCAATTGTATGCCAAACTTAGTAAGTGTGAATTTTGGCTACAAGAAGTTAAATTTTTGGGTCATGTTATTTCAAGTGAAGGAGTCTCTGTGGACCCAGCAAAAGTAGAAGCAGTGATGGAGTGGCAGCAACCAACCAATGCACATGAAATACGAAGCTTCTTGGGATTAGCTGGATACTATAGAAGATTTGTGGAAGGATTTTCCAAACTGTCCGCACCTCTGACAGCATTGACTAGAAAGAATGCTAAGTACGTTTGGAGTGAGCAATGCGAAAAGAGTTTCCAAGAGCTAAAGAAGAGATTGACTACAGCACCGGTTTTAGCTTTGCCGGAACCTCATAAACCTTATGTGATATATAGTGATGCCTCAAAAATGGGATTGGGGTGTGTGCTAATGCAAGAAGGAAGAGTAGTTGCGTATGCATCCCGACAACTTAAGGGCCATGAACAAAATTATCCCACGCATGATTTAGAGTTAGCAGCTGTAGTGTTTGCTCTAAAGATTTGGCGGCATTACTTGTATGGAGAAAGGTGTGAAATATTTACGGACCATAAGAGTCTCAAGTATCTTTTTAGCCAGAAGACCTTGAATATGAGACAGAGAAGGTGGATAGAGACTATAAGTGATTTTCAATGCGAAATCAAATACCACCCTGGAAAGGCTAATGTGGTAGCCGATGCCTTGAGTAGGAAAGTTCAAACAGAAGAATTTTCAGTGCTGGCAGCGATACGAGAAATTCTGGTAAACCGATTATCACAGGACCTCAGGTTAATGGAGATTCAAGAAATTATTCCGTTAACAGACAAAGAAATTAAGGAAGAACAACAAAAGGATGCCAAGCTGGAGAAGATAAAACAGCAAATACTGGAAGGAAAAGGGTCTCCACACTTTATGATTTCAGGCGATGGAATGTTGTACTTTGGAAGAAGGAAAATCATTTCGGATGCCCCAGAATTGAAAGAAAAGTTGATGAAAGAAGCTCATAGTACACCATATACTGCTCATCCTGGAAGTACTAAGATGTATCAAGACTTAAAGGAAAAGTTTTGGTGGGAAGGAATGAAGAAGGACATTGCGATCTTTGTAGCGAAGTGTCCAGTGTGTCAGTTAGTAAAAGCTGAACACCAAAGACCAGCCGGTCAATTGCAACCTTTACCAATCCCCGAATGGAAATGGGAGGATCTGTCTATGGATTTTGTGGTAGGATTTCCAAGAACATCTACGGGAAAGAATTCGGTTTGGGTGATAGTGGATCGACTGACGAAGAGTGCTCACTTTTTACCTATCTCCAACACGGATTCCATGGAAAAGTTAGCAAGAATTTATGTGAAGGAAATAGTTCGTTTACATGGGATACCCAAGACTATAGTGTCAGACAGAGATCCTAGATTCACGTCTCGATTTTGGCAAAGTCTACAGAAGATGATGGGTACCAATTTAAATTTCAGCAGCGCATACCATCCTCAGACGGACGGGCAAACAGAAAGAACCATTCAGACTTTGGAGGATATGTTGCGAGCTTGTGTGTTAGATTTTGACAAAGATTGGGAAAGTCTGTTACCATTAATTGAATTTGCATATAATAACAGTTTTCAAGCTACTATACAGATGGCGCCATATGAAGCACTTTATGGAAGGAAATGTAGGTCTCCTATTTATTGGGATGAAGTGGGTGAGAGTAGTGTTTTGGGACCCGAGTATTTACAAGAAGTTAAAGAGCAGATCATCAAGATCAGAAATCAGATAAAGACGGCGCAAAGTAGACAAAAGAGTTATGCAGATAATCGTAGAAGGGCTTTAGATTTTATGGTGGGAGACTGGGTATACTTGAAGATTTCGCCACTAAAGGGAGTCATGCGATTTGGTAAGAAGGGGAAGTTGAGTCCTCGTTATATTGGACCTTATGAAATTCTGGAAAAAGTAGGTCCAGTGGCTTACCGTTTAGCTCTACCTGATGATTTGCAAGGAGTTCATAACGTCTTCCATGTATCTTCTCTGAAAAAGTGTTTGAATGATCAACCAGTGGCGGTAATGGATCCGCGTCCTAGTAATTTACGTTCCAATTTAACTTATGAAGAGTGGCCTGTGCGAATTGAAGATCAGAAAGAACAAACCCTTCGGAATCGTACCATAATGTTAGTGAAAGTACTTTGGAACAATCCTGTTTTTCAAGAAGCCACTTGGGAACGTGAGGATGTAATGAGAGATAATTATCCCCACTTGTTTGAAACATAGTTGTAATAATACACTTTATAAATTGAATTAACTGTCTTGCATTTGTATGATATTTGTGTTTTCTTTTATATGTATATTCATTAATATTTAACCTTATACAGGATTATGGCTCCTAAAAGAACCGCACGTATGTCGGTTACCCCCGTAGATCAGTTAAAGAAAAGATCTGAAAGAGTTAGAGAGAGATTTCGTAGAGAAAAACTGAAACAGTGGAAAGCTGAGAGATTGAACTGGTTAAATAAAAGTGAGAAGCACAGAACCCACATTATGGATATAGATGAAAGGGGTAACCCTATAAGTAGAAGAGCGTTACCAGGTGAGGAAAGACAACCCGCCAGAAAATGGTTGAGAGTAGAGAAAAGATTTTTGAGAAGAGAGGACAAAGGAAAGGCTGTCATGATAGAGTCATCTGATGGATCTGAAGAGCGTAAACGCCAGTGTGAAGAGGGACCTATAATAGAAAGGACAGAGGAAGAGAGATTCCATATGTTGCAAGAGATTAGTGTGAATATGTACTATGATCCCGATGTTGACATGATATTTTATCACTCTCAGGATTCACTAATTAATGAGGAAAAAGTACCCACCTCTTCAGAAGGATCTACCGCTAGTCACCGAGGTATTAATTTCTTAAACCCTTAATTATTATGTCCTAGCGATTTCGGGGACGAAATCCTTTTTAAGGGGGGGAGGATGTAATAGCCCAAAATTTGCTAAGGTAAATTATTTTATAGAAATTATTTTAAGGAGATTTATTTAATGCATTCATTTATTAGGAAATTAGAATGGGAGATTTAGTTGAGGAAATGTGAGATTTTACTTTGTATTGAGAATTATGCACTTTCGGATCAATCTGTCGAGTTTTAGGAAAATGATCATAAGTCAGCCATATGATGTCTAAATGAGGTGATTCCAATTGTTATAGAACCCTAAGAGATGGATCTAAAACTTTTATGTTGGAAGTTTCCTGAGATTCGGAAGGAATCAATAACTTATTTGGGAACCAAGTAGGCAGCTTGGGAATGGACTTAAATGGAACCCGAGTTGGGTAATTGAACTAGATTGGGGCATGTAACCAAATAGGCAACTGGTTTTAGGATTCTCTGGGGTTAGGACATGTGTAGGGATAGTTAGGAATGAATGGAAAGTTGATTTGGAAGTCAATTGAATAGTTGGTGTGATGGAAACTCAAGGGAGCCAAAATCTGGTTGATTGGTGACTAATTGGATCAAACTTGGCTCTACCTTAACTAAGCTATGAAGTGACCTTCTAGGACTTGTTGAGGGAAGACCTAAGGGAGTTGGGAAGGAACCAAATGGAGGAGAAAACCTGATGAGGGGCGTGTGACACAAGGGGGAGAGCTGGAGATGTGAGATGCATGCATGGTTAGGTGAATTGCCACCTCACCTCTTATCCCTTTAGCTTGCTTCTCAGCCATGGATCAAAATGGGCAGCCAAACCACTTCAATTGTGAGCCCTTGGATGACTAATCCAGCTGCAAAGCCTAGGATTTGGGAGGCTTAATCCTCATCATTAGATTTGGCCTAGATGGACACCTCATCACATGCAAATCTGCCAACTAGAGCACCTTGGGTGCAATTCCTTTTCTCTCCCTCATGGTGGTCGACCACCACCCTATAAATAGGACCTTGAGAGCTTCCTAAGCTCCTTTAGAAGGAGAGAGCACTTGCCTTGTGAAGCCAAACCAGAAATCCCTCCCCAAACCCTCAAAGTGATCACTTGTGAGTGAAGTGAGTGTGTGTGGGAGCAAACTTGGAGGAAGTTGAGTGGATCAATTCCCTAAAGCTTGGAAGAACTTGTAAGTCCATATTCTAGCTTAAATTAAGCATGGAACTGGTTTGTTGGCATGATTGAGTTATGTTTCATAGTAGTAAACACATGAGAACATGTTTAAGTGTAAAATGAATTCATGAGTAGGGTTAATTGTAATTGTCTTGTTTTTATGTTCAATAAAATTGTGGAAACTTAGATTTAGGCTTTTAAGAAGATAAATGGAGTGTATGAAAAAGATTGGTGTGTTTTGAGTGGAAAAACCCCTAGACCCGTAAGTTCGCTCGACCCTCGCTCGACATGTGAGTCGAGCGAAGGCAAAATATGAACCCTCGCTAGAGTTTCGCTCGACACCCGCTCGAGCGAGTCCCAACCCGAGACTTCGCTCGATACTCGCTCGACACCCGCTCGAGCGAGATACCCTGTTTTGCCTAGACTTAGGGTTTCCTTGGAATAGAAGTGGTGTTTCAAATGGGAAGGGTTATGAGTGAGATGACTCATGTGTATGAGAGAAAAATATAAAGAAAGAGAATAATATATAAAAGATGAGTTAGTCACGTCATGACGGGGACGGCGATACGTAACGCCCGTATGACTGACGTGCCGGCAGGGACGGCGATACGTAACGCCTGTCGAGATTAAGTTAGTCACGTCATGACGGGGACGGCGATACGTAACGCCCGTATGACTGACGTGCCGGCAGGGACGGCGATACGTAACGCCTGTCGTGATATGAAATTGTGATCTCCACGGGGACGGCGAGACGTAACGCCCGTGTGATTGATCCTTGCGGGGACGGCGAGACGTAACGCCCGCAGTACTATGTGTATATATTTCGTGTCATAACGGGGACGGCGAGACGTAACGCCCGGATGATTGACACCAGACTCATCATAACGGGGACGGCGATACGTAACGCCCGGATGATTGATGAGTGTATGTGATGGGGACGGCGATACGTAACGCCCATCAGTGATATGAAAGAATAAGAATTTTAAAAGGGGAAAATAATGTAATTTAATTTAAGACAATGGGTGAGTTGAGAAAGTGTCAGTTAGACAGTGGTCTGGTGAGGGGTATGTGAGTTAAGAAATGTGTCAGTAGACAGTGGCCTAGTGAGGGGTATGTTAGGGTAATTTCCCTTGTCAGTTGTGGTAGTAACTTTGTGGGTGTTTTCCCTGTTTCCTTTAAGCTGTTTATGTACTTACTGAGATTTCATTCGAAATCTCACTCTTTTGTGGCTCCATATATTTGTGCGTATTATTTCATGCAGGTTTCGATGACCAGCAGGGGGACAGCCCCGACGAGGCAGGAGACTTCGGGGAGTCCTGAGGGACTTTCCGATTACAGTCCCTTTTTGGACATTTCTTTTGTTTCCTTTGGACCTCCTATCAGACCCACCGGAGCCGGGAGTCTTGATGCATCCACTTTTGTCGAGGAGAGGAGACGTACTGGATGCTGCTTAACCTTAGGAGTAGACGGCTCGTTGTCCATGTGTGGAGTTTGTGTGACTCCACAGGGACAACAGCTCCAGCGAGACTTTAGTATTAGCTTAGATAGGTTTCGCTATGGGAGAGAATATCCCGAGGTTAAGAGGGAGAAAGAGTGAGGTGAAGGAAAGTTTCTTTTGGGATAAATGTAATATGTTTTGCTACAGTTGGGTTGTGTATATGTATAAAGTACAATGTTTAAGTTTAATGAATGTTGCATGTATACAATTTCCGTGTGATCTTTAGAAAGTTTTTACTGAAAAACCTAATCCGCTGCGAATTTAGTAATTTATGCTTTTATCCTTGTTAAGTACGAGGGTGAGTAGCCAAGTGTTGCTCATCCAGACACCTTAATTTACGTTAGATCCCAGACGTAAGTTGGGGGCGTCACAGCATAGCATAGTCTCAAGATCACATTCTTCAACCATGTATTGAATATGTCAATAAGATGACTTGCAAATAGTTGTTTCTTTAGCAACATTATTTAATACAATGGAATAGCATGATTTTGAAGAATAGTGCGAGATGAATGATCAAACAAAGTATGTTATAATTCCAAAAACTCCACCAGGAAATTACAACGATTTATTTTACCCTGGAACATCCTTGAAATGAAGCAAACTGTTCAAGTTAAAAAAAATTAAAAAGGTGTATGGTGTGTTATGTGTAGTGATGAAGAAAACTTTTTATAAGTCAGTAAGGTACAAAGGACAGTCTTACAACCCACACTTTTCTTATAGGCTAAGGTTTGGCACCTAAATGAGAGCAATAAAAAGCCCAACTGCCAAAAAAAAAAGGCTCCTAAACCTAGTGCTCACATTCAAATTCTCATCTGGAAAGCACAAATTACATAGAAAAATCGATCACACTCACACTCAATGGAGGTTCAAGTTATATGCTTGAAGCTTCCAACATTGCCATGATGTGATCATATATCTGTACATCATATTGCCAAAAGAATCAAAACCTTGAAACTCTTTTTAAAACCTTGCATTATACGAAGATCAAGAACAAGTATATAACAAGTATTCAGCTTCTAACCAATCAGAGTATATACACGTGATCAACACAAAATATAAGTCACCGAGGAAAAGTCTTTTAAAAATCACTGAAATCAAATAAAACTTGCACTACAATAAAACTTACCAACTGATTGCAATCACAAGGATTGCTACTCTTTATAGTATAACAGAATCTAACGTAACAACAGAGGCCATCAAATGAAATAAAACTTACATCATCTTAAGCCATGCCAAAAAATAGAAAAATACACAATACCTGGAAATTGTCAAATGACCGATGTGGAATGTTATCATCAAATCGCTGCATTGCATCCCATAGTCCAATATTATTCCCAAAAAATAAACAAAGCAGTATGAATTTTGAGCGAAGATAATTGAGAAACAACCAGAGATGATGATGATAATGAGGTGAAAAGGGACCTTGAGACTTGGAGTACATACCAGGAAAATTTACTTTAAAATTTAAATAAACCCTTTCCCAACCTAGGTTGTAGCTCCCACAAAACATATATTTTGTCAATTTGTCATCTTGATGTACAAAAAAAGCACCCCAAAATGCTCACAAAATATGCAAAATAGGCAATCCAGCTCATTGAATCTCTTGACGAGACGGGGTGAGTAGCCAATATCTCCCTTAACATACGGTCGGTTGCCTCCTATGTCTCCCTCAACATACGGTTGGTTGCTTCCTATTTATTCTCAACTGCTATTATCTTTGCCTTCATTGACTCCATTTCACGGTTGGAGGATTCAACTGCATTCTTGTATTTTTCAATTACAACGAGATACTCTTTCTCTCGTGCGAAGTCACGTTATCTTTTAGACTCTGGTATGATCATCTCGCCCATTCCTCTTGCATAACCTGGTCTATGACCAAGTGCCTCTCTAAAGACACTCGCGGCTACTTCTTCAATTCGATTCTCTGGTTCTAGAGTATCCATCCTTCCAACCATATTATTCTACAATAGGACATATTAATTGATCATATAAGTAATAAGAAGTTGCAAATATTTGTGCTAAAAAAGAAATGACAAGCTTCAAAGAACAAAAATATTAAAAATATAACTCACATAAGCATCTTCGGTGGCTTCTGTTACTAACTTAGATTGCTTCTTCAACCAATGGGTTGCCTTGTAGAAGTCCACCATCGTAGTTCCATCAGCACGTTACATTCAATCACGTCGCAATATATAAGTCAAACAATATGGATACAAGAAAATTAATGCTTACTTCAAGACTAACAAAGCAAATACTACATTTTCTTCTAAGACCCTCACAAAGGATTTTCGACCAGTTGTGTCATTAACTTTTTGCTTCTTTCTATTCTCCTAATTTATGGCTGATATTTTTTGCAATAACAATGACATATTAGGATAACTGCTCTAAGTAATAAAAGACCCACCACTTAATAATGCATACCTTGAAGTGCTTGCCAGACCATCTCATATTAAGTTTAACCCAAACCATGGGGGTGACCAAATTGGACCCAGTCGCTAATGCTTCGTCGTTGCTTGCAAATGAGTTATAAATTTTATGCAAGTGGTGGTGAAATTCATTAAAGCACTTCCGAAGCTGCTTTGTCACTGCAACTGATGGTTCTCCAATTCCCATTCTAATTCAAAATCACAATGCATTTATAATAAAATGTTAAATCAAGTATCTATTCTCTTACGACAAATTTAAAACCATCACCACCAAAGTATAAAAGTCTTACTCGAACCCGACCGATTAACTCATCTTTATGTGCTTGGGGTACATCACTCCATTGTGGGTAACTCATGTCCAAGTTATCCGGGTAGTAAACATCCCTGCATTCTCACAACACGGTGTTGTTTCTCCAGCATTTATCTTTAAAGGCACATTTCCATGCGTACGCAATTTATCGAACTCGGTCATCTTAGCGGGCCCACATTCTTGCCTGGATGTCTCAGCCTGTGTTACTTGCGTGTGTACCAGGATACCTAATGGCCTAATTGGTTTAGGTGATGTTTACATACCAACTAGTGAACACAATCTTTATTAGTAACACCCTTCAAATGTTTACTATACCAATTTGTCGCTATCAACTCACAATTCTCTAATCGGCGAGTGTAAAATATCCATCTCTTGTTCCTACTCAGCAAAGGTTCTCTATCAGACACTTCCTCTAGAATGGGGTCCGCACGAAGAGGCTCCAATGGTTGGCTTGGAGGCCGGGTAGGGTCATATGATCCACCCTCATCAACCAATGCTGGGCTATGCTGATCTAATATGCAAAAGTCGCGTGACCGGTTGTTGCGAGATATGTTATTATTCTCTACAAGTTTGAGATGATATTCCCTCCTTTAGAGAAATGTGTGCACGCATATTGCCATTTGCCTTAAGAGTTGTTGCTAGGTGGACTTGTTCAATATCAGTAGATATATCCGTTTAAAAGGTACCTGAGAAAATTCAAGTAGCACGTAAAAAACAAAACCCGTCTAGAAGGATCCATTACGGAGGCCTATATTCCTGTAGAATGCCTGACATTCTCGTCATTGTATTTGCATGATGTACCAACATTGTTTAGTAGAGAGGAGCAAAATATAGATGTGGCCCTGTGGGTGCTCAAGCGGCTATTGGAATAGGTGATTTCTTAGTTTTTTCACAGAAGTTAAGGCCAATAGGTTTTCCAACTCGAGAGCAGTTAGAGAAGAAACTATTTAGGACTGCACGATGGTACATCCTCAACAACTGCATGGAGGCCATGCAGTACTTAGTAAGAGTTACTCTAACTATATCATCAAAACTAGGACTTACATTAAACTTAGTTAGCATTATTTTAATCAATAATTTACTAATTGTTGTGTTTATTTCATTGAATCTAATGCAATCTATTTAATGTTGTTTCTAGCGAACAATTACAAATTTTTGCAGGACCAGGATATCCCCAATCTTCAAAGGCCAATGAAGCTAACTTCCTAAAGTGGTTCGAAAGATGAGTAAGTCTCCAGCCTTTTTTTTCAACCATGCTTGACTCCTAGTGAATGAGTATACCGGTCTTATCTTGGTCTTTTTCAATTTTGGCATTTTTTTTCCATATTCAATCGTTGCACACCAACTTTTCGAACACTATTTCTGATGATCTTTATGCTCTAGCTTGTAGCCGGACCCTTTTGTCGTATCCTATCAAGGCTGAATTGTTAATGGTATAAGGTTTCATGCAAAGTCCCGTGAAGAACTTCATCAAACTCAAAATAGTGAATTAGTCGTCATGGTGGAACACCAAGGCAACATAGAGGCTTTCCATGGCATACTGAATGACATCTTGGAGTTTTGCTACATGGGATGGAGGCGTGTGTGGGTATTTAAATGTGATTGGTTTGATGTTAGTGATTATCGAGGGATTCGTGTGGCTGACACGGATTTAGGTGGTTCATGGCATTTGTGCAGAAGATAACATATAGAAATGTGTATGATATCCCATCGGTGCCACTAGTCATTGATTTTGATGACTCCAGCGACGGCGAGGCATATTAGGATGATGTCACTACTTAAACATTGTGTGAAGTCCAATGTGAACATGACAGTTTGCATTCCCCATTAACAAGGCAAGATGTCAACCCAATGATGGTGCCCGCATACATATTGAATGAGAGACCTAGTGACAATGTTGGTTAGCAGATGTTTACCAATGATAGGTCAGACGCCTATGCATCGGACGACAGTGTTGGTAGTGACCAGTGTGGGTGGTCTGATGGAGACAAATGATGGGATTTTGACAATGAAAGTGATGAAGAGACCAAGGAAGACAGTGTTCAAGACTTATCTGATGAAAGTGATGAAGAGGTAGAGGAAGATAGTGTACACTAGACCATATAATAATAGTTGTAATGATTGTTCTCACAACTTTGCTTGACAATGTGTGCAGTCTAGTGTCCTTATTTATTACGTTACAATATACAATTCAATGTGGGCATCATGTATAAAGCTTGCCATTGTATGGTTGTTAACCACATGGGGTTTCATGGATGTGGTGTATAAATTGAATGTGGCAATGCCAATCTACTTGTCGTTTGGCTTGTATGTTTCTTCGAGTAGGATGCAGATATTGTTTCTGCTCTGCTATTTTTGCTAATGCACTTGTGGAAAGCCAAAAACATGACTAACATTAACCAACATCATTCTTTTATCAAGTAGAAAAAATTGGGACTAAAATCCAAACAAATGGTAAATACATTTCTTTGAAATACCCAACATTATTTTATACACTTGACTAACCAAAAGTCCAAACGTAGGGTAAATACATGTCTCTACCATTTCAAACTAACTCCCTTTGTATATGAAATTCTTTTGCACTTTGCCTTTCTTCCTGTGGTGCTCAATCACCGCTGGCATCAGCAACATCAGTTGCGACTTCCTCATCTCTCTTCATCTGAGGTACAAGGGCATCATCTATATCATCGAAGAATTGGGTAACGAGCTGCTGCAAATTGTCTAGTCTTTGCTGCAATCTGTCCACTCTTTCCTCAAAATGCTTCATATAGTCTAGTACCATATGTAGGCTCGGACTCACTTGGATTTGGTGCAAGCGTGGATGGCGCCGAGCAAAAAGGCCACGACGAGCTCAGAAGAGGGCTCGTATTCTGACATGTGGGTGGTTTAGGATGCTGAAGCATAGGGTGCTTAGCTTTGATGTGAGCATGAGTCAATCTCATCATCTTATATCCAACGGGCAATGTAAGGGACACCCTAGGCTTATGAAGAGGAATTGCCACTGACCCAATATAGAAATAAGGGTGATAAGACAAGGAAATGGCAGTCCCGCCCATCGGCTATTGGTTTGAAATGCCTCAAGCATGACGAAGCACAGAAAGGATACCCAAATCAATTGGAACATCTTTAATTAATGCATGTAGAAGAGTGGCTCTATCAAGGCAGGCATCACTTTGATGAGATGTTGCATATAGGTTAGTGAGGACAATCCGACTAAGAAGAAGAATCTCAGGTAGGAATTACTAAGTCTTTTTTGGAGAGCAACCATTCCAGTTCCATGTGTAGCCACATAAGACTTTGTGAATGTTTGGTATGCTGGGACTCGATTCCTTTGCGTAAGGATATTCTGGGTTGGGCACACGCGGAAGATGTAGCAATTTCGCTAACATGCCTGGAGTCACCTGGAATTTGATGTCCTAGAGATCGACTTTGAATGAGCCATCATTGGATATGTCATGAATGTTTGAGTAAAACTCTTGGACTAACTCCACTGATGGAGTGGAGTAACTGGTCGTCAATGCTAACCACTAGCAAGACTAAAAAATGTGAGGCACAATGGTCTCGGAGAGCTCACCTAGAGATTTAGCGCACTCAACAATAAGGGTTATATGTGAGAAATTTTGGGCGTATAGGTCTCGGGCCTCAAAATTATGGATGTACGCACCAAAGAACTTCACCGATTTTTTTTTTATCACTGGTGTCGAGACATGGTGGCACACTATAGAGAATCAAGGGTAAGAATAATGAGAGGGTGCAACACACTACTTTCATGGTGGCACACTATACATTGGCATGGAATCGTTAACTGGCATGCCTATAATGCTTTAGGAATATCTATATGACAAAAGAGACTACCATAAAGACAATGAGGGTCATATGCACCCCAAGTTGATTACCCTGTTTATATGTACACACCAAAAATGTGAGGCACAACACCAAGGCGTGAACACACCATATTATAAATACACTAACTAACCCATTTTGTTGTCCCCATGCAATCCCACACTTGGACTATTGATGTGTGGGGATTGCATGGGGAAATAACCGTACAATTGAATACTCATGCCATTTATGCATTTCATTGAGCATATAGTGTGCATTAATGCCAAGCTTGGGATTTTAAGTCCAATGGTGCCCCAATACTTTCCTTTTTACAAAACAACCAACTAAGATGGAATATTTTACATGCATTAACCAACAAAATAAAAAAAAAAACAGATCCAATTTGTGTGCATAAATCCCTTTTGTGGGCACACCAATTGTGATGCCCCCAAATTCTCCTTAAAATAAACACGGGAATCGAGACGTCGGGATGATGACAACACGGATCACACATCCCAATGACAAGTGCCAAACGTGTGTGCACACGTAACATACATAAATAAAAGTCGCAGTGGAATAATTAAAATCAATAACTAAGTACCAGAATTTTTTAGAAATATTTTACAAACCAGTTTAACATAAATTCTCCAACAGGAGATTTAATACAGTCATCCGAAAGATAAATTAAATAAATACATATTTATAAAAAGGGGGAAATAAATTTCTCGAGATAACAATTAATAATAATAACACATCAACGGCGGAGCCGTCTCCTCAGGCTCAGCCTCTTCATAATCTGGATCTAAAAACTACGACGCCAAGATGACATCGCAGGTAAGTACGACCCAACCAAACCAAAAGACAGAAATATACTCATGCAACAACACAACTCATGAACATGACTCCAAATGCATGAATCTCAAAAGAACATCTTTCTCAAAATAAATAAGATAAACACACGCCAAAATCCCATTTGGTCCACGATAAAATTCCAGTAAAATCATTCATCATTTCTCAATAAATAATATCCACAGAACTAATCATACCGGGCGTTACGTATCGCCGTCCCCGATATGATATACACACACACTCAAAATCATAATGGGTGTTACGTATCGCCGTCCCCATTATGATTCACACACACTCATTTCATAGCGGGCGTTACGTATCGCCGTCCCCGTTATGAAATGCATACCCAATGATCATAACGGGCGTTACGTATTGCCGTCCCCGTTATGTCATCCACACACTATCAATCACAATGGACGTTACGTATCGCCGTCCCCATTATGTCATCCACACACACACATGCTGATCACAACGGGCGTTACGTATCGTAATCCTCGTTATGACTCAGCCAAAATCCATTAAAATCTATAAACTCAATAAAAACCCAATTTCCATAAACTCAATAAAAACCCAAATTTCCATTTCCAACACATGAATATCCGAAATCATACAAAAATCCAATTTCCAAATATTTTCATGAACATGCATGTAAATACACAATGCAGACAGCCATGTACCAGATAGCCAACAATTAATAAATTCCAATAATAATCAAACACAATAACTGTTTATGCCAAAAATATATTTAAAACATTAAAGTTCGTTTGAAAAGTACTTACAGCGGGTAAAAACGCAAATCCTTGAACAAGCGCCAATCCACAGCGTTCGTAGCAGTCATTTGTACGTTAGGCTAAAGAGCTCGGTTTGACACCAAAATTTAGGGAGATATTCTTTGGAAGGTGGGGAATCTCATGGAGGTGGTGGTGTGGCGGCACAACCACCGGAAGGTGGTGGATCGGGCTCAAAATGGGTGAAAACCCATTTTCGGGTTTGGGGTTGTACCAGGAAGGTGGTGCCGCGGTTGGGGAAACTGAGCTAGGGGGATGACCGGCTGGACAAGGGGAGTCTTTTGGTGGTAGAGGTGAGAGACACGGTGGCCGGACGGCGGCGCTGGGTTGCTCAACCCGTTTAAGACCTATTTCGGGTGGAGGGATAAACGGCGGAGATGGGTGGCTTTAGGCAGTGGGTTATCCTCGCCAAAGGGTGGGGAGGCTGCTGGTAGATCATCGGTGCCAAGGGGTGGCCGGAAAATGCAGGGGAAGTTAAAACACTCATTTCGGGTAAGGGGCCGTGTAGGGGCAGTGGGGTGGCCGGAGATGATACCACCGGTGCCGGTGGACTCGCCGGCGTGTGGGGATGAGGTTGGGCTGGGCGGTGTCGCCGGTGGGTGGCCGACGGCGGTCCTGGGTAGAGATGAGAGAACCGGCGAGAGAGACGAGTGAACAGGGGAGGGGGCTGGCGCGAGTCTGGGGAAGCAGAGGAAGAAGGAAGAAAAAAAGAAAAAGAAAGAAAAGAAAAGAAAAAGAGAAAAGAAAAAGGATTTAAAGTCTACTAGAAAAAGAGCACAACAAATTAAATAAAAGCTAACTAAAAAAAATACAACAATTCAATATCAATAAATAAAATGTTTAAAGCCGAACAGTAAAATAAATTAATCTCAAGTGCAATTTAATTATAAAACTATAATTAATATAACGAAAGCACATCAAATAAACTTACATAATAAAATAAAGGAAATTAAATTCCACTTATTAAAATAATTACTTCATATTTAAATTAATAAAGAAACAACGTAACTCAACATTAACTAATTAATAGCTCAAATAAATATCTTAAATAAATAAAACACGACTAATAATATTATTAAAATAAATTAAAATAATTAATACCGAGAATAAAATAACGTGTAAAAATACATGTAAATTTGAGATCTCACACCAATTTGCATATGGGGAGAAAAAATTAGGGTTTGAGGGATGAATATATCAAAGCGTCCATTTTCGTGGAGACCATGGGTTGCAAATGGACTTGATATTTAGAATTGGTAGATGGAAAACATAAAAAAATTGATGCCCGAGTACTAAACAAGAATATGGCTTACCTTTAATGGACAATAAAAGAAAGCAAGGGTTTGATGTTTGAATCGATACCCACAAAAAGGAGTGTATATTTGACTAGTTCTAAAAAGTGTTTTAGAAATGACTCCCAAGTATAAGAGTTATCAAGTAATATTAGGGAAGTCCCAAAGTCATTTCCTCAATGAATGATTAATTTAAGATGCAAATTTATCCACTATAAAAAATAAAATGAAGTTCTAACCTAAGCCTATCTACAATGGTATTCACAATGAGAAGGGATTTTTTTGGACATTATTAAAAATGTCATGTTTCTTTTTGTTTGAGATTATGAATGAGTGCTAAAATTCATGCAAAAAAAAAATGGAGAAAATAATACAACAAACTTGGGTCAGGAGAAAGTAAGGTTTAGCTAGCATCTAAGAAAATTTGCTCTAATATGCCTTGACGCTACTTCAACCACTACCATAAATTAACTGGATTCATGAACATGCGTTATGTAAATTATGGTTATCCTCGCTTGATAAACTAAACCTCGTTCACTAACGTCATTTAATCCAACGTTTCCAGCCAATAAATGGGAGACTATGAATTTCACATTCTAAGAGACACTCTATCAAACACCTTATGTGTGCAGATGGTTGCACCGAATATTTTCCACTCCACCAAGTCTTAACTAAACCAAAAAAAAAAAAAAAAATCACTACATCAAACACAATGAAGTAAAACCAACCTCACTCCAAACAATCCAACATACATATGGAAAATGCTTAAACACAATCCAGTTTGCAATGACGTAAATAGAATGCTGGAAGTTAAAATGCATGAACAATTAAATGAAGACACCCAGCTAGCACCGCTCAACATCTAAATAAACATGGATTGCCGACAACACATTTCTGGAATATAAATAATCGACTGAAGTGTAAGCTATTGAACTGAAAATAAAAGTAGAGGTGCAGCCAACGATAACTACTATAGTCAGCTATGAGTCACGGAATGAAAAATAAACTAATCAACCAAAATGGAATAGAAGGCCACCGAACATGAATCTAGCTAATAACAGAGGTGCAGCACAGCTAACAAGCTAAAATGAGAGCAACTACAATCTTAACAACTTAAATGTGAAAGCATTAAAACAAAGGTTCCAATCTAGCCACAAGTGGTCTTTGGATTCAAGAAAAATTGAAAACTGAACAAAATAAAAACTGGGCAAAAACGAGAAGGGGGTTCGGCTGCATAACAGTCTGCGAAACCTTCCAAGCAAAACCGACTAAAAATCTTCTCCCTCTCTCCTTTTTCTTCTTTTTCGGATTTAGCCAAATGGGTGTGTTCTTTTCAGTCATTTCTCTACTTGCAACTGATGTGTGTCCAAAAAAATAGCAAGTAACCAAGAGATAAACACTTGCTGGTCTTCAATTTGTTTTCCGGTTTGTGTGCCAGCTACACTCAAAGACCCAATGGATATATCACTTATATTCGTGTAAAGCAAAAGCTTAGACTTGCCGTGCAGGTGTCTTGGCTATGATGAGGACATGAGGACCTTAGGGGTGGCAATATATGATACGACACATTAACACAAAACGAATACGACACGATAAAAACGGGTTAGTGTTTAATCTTAACAGACTTCGGGTCAATTCGTGTCAACTCATTAAGACACGATTTAATAACGGGTCAAACCCGTTATGACCCGTTAAGACACGTTAAGAAATTTGAATTTACTTTTATATTCTTGAGCTAAACTTTAAAAAATCCTAATTTAAAATTAGATTTATACTCTTAGACACTTAACTATCCCATTTAAGTACTTATTAAAAAGTCATTAATGAGTTAACTCATTGTTATTTAATATGTTTGGGTTATAATTTTAATATTTTACAATGTATGGATCATATTATGTGTTTATCATATTTTATAGTGTATTATTTATTGAATTGTAATTTTAAGATTGTAATTTGTAATTAATTTTTTATGTTTTATAACTATTATTTAAGTTTTAATATTTGTAAAAAATTAATTAGGTTAAACTCAAACGGGTCACTAACGGGTTGAAACGGGTCAAATCGTGTTGTCTCATGTCATGTCATATAGTGTTAAAGGTTTTAACGGTCTTAACGGGTCGTGTCGTGTCAACCCGTTATCTTAACGGGTCGTGTTAGGGTTGAAGTTTTTTATACAAAACTCTTAACAGGTCGTGTTTGTGTTGACCTTTTAAGCATTATGTACACGCCCTGACACGATACGAACACGACCCGATAACACGTTTTGACACCCATACATGAGGTGCATTGGTTGGGTCTTGCGATCATTCAAACAAATTTACAAGTGGGTGAACTTCTATGTATTCTTGGCTTGGCTGTGAGGTGCGTTATAAATGCAAATTTCCGCAAGTTGCCACTTGGTGCAGGTGTATTGAGGTGCTTCAATTTGGGCTGAACTTCCACTTGACTTGAATCAAGTCAGTGCACGACTCAATCTGAAAGTAAATTAAATGGACCTCCTCAATTGCATGTAATAATTTAGAGATGGAAAATCACAAAATTAGACTTTTACCAATTGAGTTAAAATTGATTTTTCAAAGCCTAATTTACTCAATTATTAGTAAGAAAAATATATTTGACTTTGAATTAAAGTACAAAAGAATCACAATATTATGGCTCAATCAATATCTTAACCTATTTATAGGGGCAAATGTATACAATGTTTGGGTGGGAGGCGAAGAGGGGTGAAGAAGCTTGTGCAAATTTGGCTTGGCAACCAATAGCTCAAGCAGCACAAGTACGAGAGGCCTATTTGCATTCGTAATGTGCTAGCGGGCAAAAAAGGGTGGCTTGCAAACAATGTTCGCTTGAGCTAGAGACAAACTCGAGTAGAGCGATACTTTTGGATCAAGAATATTACCAATTAGAAACATGAAAAAGATAAAACTTTGAGTAAAATTACTATTTTACCCTCTACATGTGGTAAAATGACAATTTTACTCATAATTTGAGGATTTCACATCCTAACTCCAAAAATTATAAAAACATACATTCTGCATGTAAATCTTGTCCTAAACTCAACAACCAACTCAGAAAAATTTAAAGCTAAACATAACCATGAAAATCAATAGGAGTAAAAAAATGCAGACTTGTTCCCTTAATTTTTGTTGCAATTTCTCTAATATCAAAACTCATGATTGAACCAAATTTTTGCAACAAGGATCTTCATATCCTAAGTTTAAAAACATACTTAAGATATCCACTATAAATATGCTAGTTATCAACACTAGACTTTTTAGAAAAAGATCCAACTTTTTTAACTAAAAAGAATAACTTTTGAATCAAATGATTTGATCTATTTCAAAGCATCTCTAAAAAATTCAAAAATCTAAATCTTAACTCTAACATAATCATAACATATATTCTTAAGAATAATCATGCTTTAAATCATCAAACAAAAGTCATCAAAATCACCGAAACAACACTTGAAGTTCTTGGCTTTACTCCAAGTCTAAAAACATATTTTTATTTCTAACTTGTTTTGATCAACCTCTTGATCCCTGACTTGTAATGAAGTGATCTTCAAACCCAAACACCACATGGTTTAAAAAGATTTCCTAAAATAGATCCAAGCTTCAAACTCAAAATCACATGGTTAAAAATCAACTAAAAAATAAATTTAGTTAAGAACCTCAAGACTTTGGCCTATTTGAATATCTCTTTGCAAAAAATTTCATATCTTTGAAACTATTATAAAAAATTTTCAAAATAACATTCTAACATGTATATAAGAGGCTTATGATCCTTCAATAAAATTATCAAAGCCACTGAAATAGGATTAGACTACAAAATATTCAAACTTACTCAAAATAGAAACTGTTTTTCAAGTTCTAATTTTCAAGTTTCTAGATCCAAGGAAAACTTTCATAAAAGAAACTTTAGTCATGCCACAAAATCACAATTATCATTGATAGACACATGTTAAAAATACTCTATAAAAGTTTTAGACCAATATATATTCATTAGCTTGGTCAAAACTCCAAAATACAACTCACTCTCCAGTTTAATACCCAGAATGACCCATTTATGATTAAAACTACTTTTGACCAACCAAATGACCATAAAATGAAATGAAAAATATACACACAAAACCTAGACTCAAAGAAAACAACTTTCATGAAGGAGGTATAGCAATAAAATACTTACAAATGGTCCAAAGTCACCATACAAGAATAGATAGAAATCTGCTCGAGAGAGCTGTTTCGGGTTTCTCTTTAAGAGTGAGGTGAAGAGATGATGAAATGATGTTAAGGGGTCTTTTCACGACCATAGACCTCTGGAGGGGGAAGGTATGGTCTTGAATGACTTTTGATTGGAAGTGATTACATCATATAAGTAATGAATGGTATGGAGTAAGGCTGGATGCTGCAGCTGTGAAGCATGGAGGATGTAAGGTGGATCTGTACTTCATATCATGGTACTATTGAGTGCAGCCAAGAGCAAGGGATGGCCTGCCATGTGGGGGTAGGAAGCGTCCTCAAGAAACTTTGGCAAGGTGGCCAATTTCGTGGGCCTTTACCAAGTAGGCTTCTATTTAGGGTTTAAAAGGAGTTTGGTTAGTGTTTAGGATTCTATCAACCCAAATTTAATTTTTTTTGGTCCAATCAAATTTTCAAGGTTTAAAATGTTGAAAATGATGTAATAGCATGAATTTGATAAACTAATAGCATAAGGAAATGATTTAATCAAGTGATTAAAGATAATGTTAGACATTGGATAAAAATGGGTTTGGAGGCCAACTTTAGGAGTAGGGAAAACCGTTTAAGATTTTAATTTCAACCAAGTTTCAATTGGTTCGGCACAATATGGAAGTGATTTAATGAAGTGATTAAAGATTTGCTAGGGTTGGAACCCTCTTTGGTTCGGCACAATATGAACAGTCAGATGAAAAATAGGGTTTTGCTTAGGTGGCTCAATCTCACACCTTGATTCATTCTCAAAACATCTCTTGATTCCTTTGGGTGTCAAGTGTCAAATACTACTCACCAAGTGTGGTTAAAATCTTCCCAATTGTTCAAATAAAACTTCTCCAACCTAATCTGGACATCTTATACTGTGATTCTGAAAATACTGCGCTAAGTGCTATTAAGAAGGTTACTATTACTCCGAAAAAGTAAAAACTAAACTTTGTACTAAAAAAATTCTAAACAATTATACTAAGCTAAAAGGTCAATTCATCTAATGAAATTCAACCACGAAGTGCCTCAAGAAAACCAAAGTGCGAATTATAACAGCCGTACCAATCTAAAATTGAAAATAGGATTATTGTGTCATAAAATCCTAAATAATCAACCAAGCCTAATGGTGGAGACTATAATGCATTCTGACACTTCTAATTATCTCAAATAAATAAAAACATACTCTGTTACCATAGTGAGTGGTAACACCGACTATGCTGACAAACTAAAACATATGGAATTAGTCGATTCATGAAAATTTATGGGGTCTTCACGAGATTCCTAAAGCCTATAGAAATTTCATTATTGAATTTCTACCAGGCTGTTACACCAAATGAGTTGTAGTGTGACCCTTGTTAACTTGGACTTTTAAAAAAACAAGCTCAAAGTATAAACAAAACTTGCTCAAACTCCCACATTAGCTATATCACAAATTATCACTTGCTCACATTCTTGCTAAACTGGCTGTGAGTTTTGAAGAAGAATTGATGTGGATTGAAGATGGTCCTATAGATTTATTTTATTGCCTTGATCTTGAGAAAGATGGACTGATTGCTTAATTTCAATGAATGTTATGGGTGTCTATTTCAAATAAAAAAAAAGACTTAGAAAGAAGACTTGATGAGTGCACAAAATCATTAAAAAAAAACAAAGAAGATGACAAAAACTTAGAAAGAAGACTTGATGAGTGTACAAAAGTGCACTCAAACTATTCTATTGTTCGATTAAAATGCTAGAATATAAATATAAAGATATAATTATAACTTGTATTATTAAATTTAATTTTTATTCAAATTAAGATATATTTGAGCATAATTTTATAGATTTTTTTTTTTATATTGACAAGTGAGAGATGCATGACACTTTGCAATTAATTTGGACCAAGCTAGGGAGCAACACTTGGAAAGGAAAGTCACACGTCACAAGAATTTGGCTGCACATTAATTTCACATCTCCAGCGCATGCAACATCCATTTAATTCACACAAGCACCACTTCAATTAAACAAGAAACCGGCACCAACTTGCATCCACTCACATTCCAACTCACTTGACCTCATGCAAGATGAGTTTCGGATCTCACAAAGTTCCTTCAAGCCGCAAGTTTTGACCAAGAATTGGGAAAGATATGAGACACGGCGCTTTGAGATTTCGATGAGCAACAAAAGGAGTTAAATTGAACAAGAAACCGACAACTCAATTAAGGTTTCGTTTGGATTCGAAATGAATTGAGATGAGTTTAGTTTATTTTTTAATATTATTATTATTTTAGAATTTGAAAAATATATATTAGGATTTAAAAAATATGTATTAGGATTTAAAAAATGTATATTAAGATTTGAAAAAGATATATAAAAATTTATATTTTATATAAAAAAAATTATAAAATATAATGATAAAATAAAAGTGAGTTGAGATAACTTCTGAATTCAAATGAGGCTAAATGAAAGCCACACATTCATGAATACTTCTACACTTCTAAATTGAAGCTAGCACCCGGCAACTTTTTAAATGATGGGCTCCACTTGCATGTTGAAAACTTGAACTTGCATATTGATTCAAGGATGACTTCATTGAAGAAATAGGAACACAGCTGCATACAACTTCTTCAGCCGCATACTTTGACAATTCCACTCATTCAATGCATCATCATTTCGGCCACTCATTCAAATAGAAAATGACCAAAGTGGGGCACGGAAACTCTATAAGAGAGCAAGAGGGAAGATGAGAAGGACATAAAAAAAAAATAGAAGGAAAAGTCGAGAGAGAAAGGGAGGAGAATAACCGAGTGTTTGTTTATTTTTCTCTTGAGAATTTAGTTATTCATATACATTTTTTTTAAGAATTTAGTTATTCATCATGTGTATGGATAACTAAATTCTCAAGTAAGACTAGGGATGAACTTGTGTGCGATAGTATTCATCGCACCTACAGTCCAACCAATTGGGAGAGAATCTATTGATGAGATAAATTCCAACCATTAGTGTCTTAAATGAAATAATTATTTTTGATTAATATATTTGATCTTTAATTATTAAAATTCTTTTGTTCTATCATTCTCAATTTATTTATGATGTTTTCTTTTCTAAATAATTATAGAATTTATTTCGTTTATGGATTCAGTCATGCTTTTTTTCATTAAATAGATTAGTTTTTTGATTATATATGTTTGGATCAACTGATTGTCTGTATTGATTTAATTTTCTACTGCAATATCACTCCCTGAGTATATTGTCGTTATTAGATTTTCTTAATAATAATAACAAGTTATGTAATTTAAATGCGATAAATGATTTTTCAAAGAGTTATCTTTGATTTAATTTTGGTTATTAATGCTATATCTTCCAATTGAGAATTTTGGAATTACATTTTCAAGTGAGTTATCAATGAATCAAGAATAATTAAAATACCGGATATGTGCAAGAGATTCCCGACGCTCTACTGTTCATCACATTTGAATATTTTTCCTATTAATTATTTTGTTTCATTTTACTTTGCACTTAAAAATGAATCATTTCTCTCTCATAAATCATTTAATATTTTCTTTACTTTCTTTATGATATCTTTCATTCGTTAATTTGCTTCCCTGTGGAATCGATAATTCAAAATTGTGTTACAACTACCACATTATTCTTTGAGCGTAATCAAGACTATGTAGTAATAACGACAGACTTTTGGGGGTACCGACTACATTGATTGATGTTGTATGGTAATAATAAAAGACTAGTGTTGCAATGGAATATATATTAGGAACTATAGCTAGAAAGAAACAAGAATGATTGCTCTAATACAAGGAGAATCTCCTTTTTGCTTTCTTTCGGCACTTTTGAGTCATTGTGTTTTCTTTTGCCCAATAGCCTCCATTTTTGTAGAATGCAACTTCACAGTTACAGTTTCCCAAACATGCATCTCCACACGCGTCTTGGGTTGAAGATCTCAGGATAGAATAGTTAGCATTTTCCCATAAGGTATTAGGCCCTACTTCCATGTATATCCAAAAACTGCTTCATTACTTTCGCAGCTTCTAGAATAAAAATTCCTTTCACAGCCTGAAGCCCAATCGTCTTCATTAACACACTTGAATCCGAGAAGACATTTGCACACAGCATCTAGATTGTTCATAACACAAAATGCATTGATGCCATAGAAACCCTTAGGGTCACACTCGATTTTTGGACCTAACCATGTGACTTTCCAATCACCATTCTGAACCACTATTCACTATTGATATTCTGGTGCCATTGAGATTCAAACTTAGTGAAGCATTAGTTCCTTATCCATCAATACCTTGTCCAAACTAACCATAATCAAGTGTGAATAGGGTTCCAATTGAACACATCGCCAACCATCCGTCTTGTTGCATTATAGATGAAAAATGCCTATTGAGTGGTCTATTTCCGAATGACTGTTAAATAGAACCTCGTCGGTCGTGAGCTTCTGACCTAATAAGAAGGTGTTGGTTGGCTGGTCGAAACTTTGCCATATTGTCGAGTTATCAGAGTTATAGATAATGAAGTTGCCCAAATCCAGCATCGATGCCGTTGTTGCTGCTAACGATCTTGATCTCCATGCCAACTTGTGCCAATTGTGAAAAGCAACTATCCATCACTTGTAAAATTCAATCTAACATCAGCGGGAAGTGGAAGATTGTCTTGGTTGGCTGTCCAGACCATAGCCTTTGTGGAATATCGGCAATAAAAATGTTGAGAGCATAGCCAATGCTCTTCATGTAGAATCTAAAGGCAAATAGACCAGAACTTGGTAGCTGTTGGGAAATAACCAATGAAACAAACAACAAGAATATGAAATGAACTGCAGCGGATGCAACAATGAGAAATAAAACAGTGAACAAACAAAGAACACAGCGATTTAAGTGGTTCAGCTCAAAATGAGCTTACATCCACTGTGGGGTTGGTTTCAAAGCTTCACTAGATCAAATGGAGGTTATAGAGAAAGAATCAGAAGATTCTTACAAAAGGAAACACTCACCTCACGTGTATACACTCAATCCTCACTAATTTCACTCAATATAGTGGAGAAATGGAGAAGAAATGATCAAGGGAGAAGTTCTGTTCTTCGGCGTCAAAAACAGGGGCACTGCTTCTTCGTTCGTCTGTTCGCGTGAAATGACTTCGCGATATTTATATTATGCAATCTCGCTCGAGCGAGGACTTCTAGGTCAAATTCGCTCAACAGCAAACGGACACCTGGCAACTCGTGGCACTTCGCTCAAGTGGGAAGTCGAGCGACAGTCGAGCGAAGTCACTGCCTGATCCTTGCTCGAGCTGGAGGTCGAGCGAACTCTTGGGTTGAGGTAAGTCTGGAAGACTGGAAGTCTCGCTCGAGTAGCGCTCGAGCGAGGGTCGAGCGAAACAGGGCTGAGGCGTGTATTCACAAGCCATACTCAACAAATCTCCACCTTGGCTTGAATACCTAAAGCCTCATAAAATCCAGATCAACCCAAAAATGAAAAATGCAGCATCTGAAGAAACCAACCCCATCTGAGTTCCCTAAGGAACTTGGAAACCCCGAACCCCTATCAAGTCCAAACAAAATTTGAACTTGTATGCTGCAACTGGCTTGGTCATTATATCTACTGGATTCTCTGAAGTATCAATCTTCTGAATACTAACTGTACCATCTGCAACTACTTATCGGAGAAATTGATACCTGATATCAATGTGCTTCGTCCTCTCATGATACATTTGATTTTTAGTCAAATGTAGAGCACTCTAGCTATCACAAAACACTGTCATCTCTGTCTACTGAAGACCCAAGTTACTGATCAGCCTCTCCACCCAAATGGCTTCCTTAACAGCCTCAGCTGCTGCCATGCATTCTGCCTCTGTAGTTGATAAAGCAACAGTTGATTGAAGTGTTGCTTTCCAACTAATAGCAGAACCACACAATGTGAAAATATAGCCAGTCAATGATTTTCTCTTGTCTAAATCCACAGCATAGTCAGAATCAACAAAACCAACAATAACAGAACTGATATCTACATCTCTATCAAATATCAAGCCCACATGCGAGGTTCCCTTCAAGTACCTCAAAATCCATTTCACTGCCTGCCCAAGTGAGTTCTACCTGGTTTAGCCATATATCTGCTAACCACATTCACTGCCTGTGAAATATCTAGACGGGTACACACCATGGCATACATAATGCTACCTACAACATTAGAGTAAGGAACATTTGCCATGGACTGTTCCTTCTCATCTGTCTGGGGAGATAGGGAAGCTAAAAGTTTAAAATGCAACGCCAGCGGTGTGCTGACAGGTTTGGAGTTAGACATTCCAAATTTGTCTAGAACCTTCTCTATATACCTTCTCTGGGATAGGTATAACTTCCCAGCTTTCCTATCCCTATGGATTTCCATCCCCAATATTTTCCTAGCATCACCTAAATCTTTCATCTCAAAATCATTTTTAAGTTGAGTTCTCAACAAATCAACTTCAACCATGCTTTTAGTAGCTATTAGCATGTCATCAACATAAAGTAATAAGCGAATGAAAGATTTATCAGGCAATTGTTTATGATACACACAACAATCATAATTACTTCTCAAATAACCATGATCAATCATAAACAAATCAAAATGTTTATACTATTGCCTAGGTGACTGCTTCAACCCATACAAAGACCTCTTCAGTTTGCATACATGGTCTTCTTTATCTTCAACTGTGAACCCTTCTGGCTGATGCATATAGATAGTTTCTTCAAGCTCACCATGTAAGAACGCTGTCTTCACATCAAGCTGCTAAAGCTCCAAATCATACAAAGCCGTGATGGCTAGTAAAACTCTGATTGAGCTGTGTTTTACCACTGGAGAGAACACTTCATTGAAGTCGATTCCCAGTCTCTGACTGTAGCCTTTAGCAAACAGACGAGCTTTGTATCTTGCATCAGACTGGATTCCCTCTTTTCTCTTGAAAACCCACTTGCAGCCCACAACTCTGGTCTTTGCTGGTAACTTAACCAAATCCCAGGTTTGGTTCTTGTGAAGAGACTCAATCTCTTCAGTCATCGCTGAACACCACTGTGCAGACTCAATACTCTTTACAACCTCTGAGTAACTGGAAGGCTCCTGCCCAACAATTTCTTCTGCTGGAGCGAGTGCATAACTGACCATGTCTGCATGAGCAGATCTCTAAGGTGGTCTGATCTGCCTCCTCTGTCTACCAGTAGCTATACTATATTGCTCCTCAACTGGTGTCTCAGTCTCTGATTCAGGATCATGCTTATTAGCTATGGCATGATCCTGAGTCTCAGGTGGTGTCTCATGTGAAGCCTGCAACTCCACCTTTTTCCCTGTAGACTCGGGAATCTGATTTCTAGGATTAAGCATAGATTTTTCATCAAATACTACATCTCTGCTTATCACAAACTTGGGTGACTTGGGATCAGTACATCACAATCTATATCCCTTCACACCAGAAGCATATCCCATGAATATACACTTATTTGCCCTAGGTTCTAGCTTACCATCATTCACATGAAAGTAAGCAGGACAATCAAATATCTTCAAATTCAAATAATCAGTAGGTTCATCGAACCATACCTGATTAGGTGTCTTCAACCCAATAGCTGTGGCTGGAGAACGGTTCACCAGAAAACAGGCTGTATTGACTGCTTCCGCCCAACAGTCCTTAGACAGCCCGGCATTGGAGAGCATACTATGTGCTCGTTCTAGGAGGGTTCGGTTCATCCATTCAGCCACTCCATTTTGCTGTGGAGTGTACCTCACTGTACGGTGTCTGACAATTCCTTCATTCTTGCAGAACTCATCAAAGTCACTGCCGCAAAATTCCATCCCGTTGTCAGTTCGAAGCCGTTTAACCTTCTTACCGGTCTGATTCTCTATCAAAACTTTCCACTGCTTGAAGTTCTTGAAGACATCACTTTTCTGTTTCAAAAAATAAACCCACACTTTCTGTGAGTAATCATCAATAAACGTAAGCAAGTAATTAGCTCCACCTTTCGATAGAACTGAAGACGGACCCAAAGGTCGGAATGAATGTAGTCCACTGTACCTTTTGTTCTGTGGACTCCTGTTGCAAACTGAACTCTGCTCTGCTTACCAAATACACAATGCTCGTACAGGTCTAGTTTGCCCAAATTCTGATTCCCTAACAACCCTTGCTTACTGAGGATAGACATCCCCTTCTCACTCATATGACCCAATCTCATGTGCCATAGACGAGTAATATTTGACTCTGACTGATCAGATACTGAAATTGCAGCTTCACCGCTGACAGTATTGCCCTGGAGGAAATAGAGACCATCTTTCAGGTCTCCCTTCATAATAATCATGGAGCCTTTGCTGACCTTCAGAACTCCACCTTGTCCCGTGTACTTCAAACCCAAAGAATCAAGGGCCCCATGGAGATAAGATTCTTTTTCAAGTATGGAATATGCCGGACATTAGTCAATGTCCTAACTATCCTATCAAACATCTTGATCTTTATAGAACCCATTCTCGCAATCTTGCAAGCTGTGTCATTCCCTAACAAAACAAAACCACTATTGACTAGTTCATAAGACATGAACCAGTCCCTTCTGGGACACATATGGAAAGTGCAAGCTGAGTCCATAACCCACTTGTTACTGAACCGACTATTTGAATCACTGATTGCAAGAACTACATCAGAGCCATCAGATTCATCAGCGGCACTGACGGCATTAGAGGAACTCGTAGATTCCTCCTTTTTCTTCAGCTTCGTACACTCACTCTTGTAGTGTCCAAACTTCTGACAGTAATAGCATTTTACATTTTTCTTGTTGGACTTGGACTTTGATTTCCCTCGGGACTTTCCTCTGCCCTTCTCTGAACCTTTCTCACTAGATCTTCCTCTGTCGGAGGTATCTTTGACAAACAAACCACTGGCTTGTGCTTCACTACCCTTATCATACTTACTCCTCAACTCCTTCGAGTTCAAAACTGACTTCACATCTGCTAAAGAGATAGTATCTCTTCCATAAAGCATAGAATTTACAAAATTCTCAAATGAGGCAGGTAATGAACACAACACAATTAAAGCTTGGTCTTCATCATCAAGCTTGATGTCAACATTTCTAAGATCCATAACAATTTTGTTAAACTCATCTAGGTGTTCAGTAACTGACGAACCCTCAGTCATTTTGAGCATATATAACCGTTGTTTTAAATACAACCGGTTAGTGAGAGACTTCTTAATATACAAGCTCTCAAGCTTGTTCCAGAGACCCTCAGCGGTCTCCTCCTCTGCTACCTCTCTCAACACTCCATCAGACAATGACAATAAAATAGTACTATATACCTTTACTTCATCGTCCTTAGACGGTATAGGAGAATCTGCCGTCCTTTCCTCTAGAACTTTGAATAACCCTTGTTGGCGCAACAATGCTTTCATCTTCAGGAGCCATAAGGTGAAACTGTTCTGACCGTCAAATTTCTCAACTTCAAATCTTGCTGTGGCCATCCCTTCAAATATTCACAAAGCCTGAATGCTCTGATACCAGTTTGTTGGGAAATAACCAATGAAACAAACAACAAGAATATGAAATGAACTGCAGCGGATGCAACAATGAAAAATAAAACAGTAAACAAACAAATAACACAATGATTTAAGTGGTTCACCTCAAAATGAGCTTACATCCACTGTGAGGTTGGTTTCAAAGCTTCACTAGATCAAATGGAGGTTACAGAGAGAGAATCAGAATATTCTTACAAAAGAAAACACTCACCTCACATGTATACACTTAATCCTCACTAATTTCACTCAATATAGTGGAGGAATGGAGAAGAAATGATCAAGGGAGAAGCTCTGTTCTTCGGCGTAAAAAACAGGGGCGCTGCTTCTTCGTTTGTCCGTTCACGCGAAATGACTTCGCGATATTTATATTATGCAATCTCGGTCGAGCGAAACTTACTCTCGGTCGAGCGAGGACTTCTAGGTCAAATTCGCTCAACAGCAAATGGACACCTGGCAACTCGTGGCACTTCGCTCGAGTGGGAAGTCGAGTGACAGTCGAGCGAAGTCACTGCCTGATCCTTGCTCGAGCTGGAGGTCGAGCGAACTCTCGGGTTGAGGTAAGTCTGGAAGTCTGGAAGTCTCACTCCAGCAGTGCTTGAGCGCGGGTCGAGCAAAACATGGCTGAGGAGTGTATGCACAAGCCATACTCAACAGTAGCCACGAAGAGTTGGTGCCTGTAGGTGTTAACAAAGAAGCTGGCTTGATAACGAATTGCCCAACTTGTTGAGTGTTTCCAGTGAAAATTACTGAGAAGAGAAGAAGCGAGATGGTTGTCGTCACCTCAGAATTATTCTCTTTACGTTTTTCTTCCCCTCACTGTGTTTTCAAATGGGAGATTGAGAATAAGAATAATGTTCATCAATGAAAGAATGCAATTTGCCTCCATTTTCACTTATTAAAACAAGAGATTTTGATGACTACAATTACATGTCAAAACTGTTGGTAATTTCTATTAAAAATTTTAGGTCTCCTGATTTTCTGGATTTATTTCTAGAAGGATTACATGGACAAAAAAGTGATCAATTCGAGCCCAAATATTATGCACTCTTTATAATATATAAAAATCAAAGCACGTATAAGAATATTTTTTATCAATTACCTTTTTAAATCAATCAATAAAAAAAATCAATAATAACTAAAAGTTAACAAAAAACATGCGAACACTCCATTAATTATAGAGAAATTCTATTTGCAATCTTGATGGATGACTGCGTGTGCAAGCTGACCTATTGATGTATCATTTTCAGAAGAATATAATATTTTATTTTATTTTATTTTAAAGATAACCATATAGACTTGCGTGAATAGAAACTGTATGTAAATTAACTGGTTCTATATAAATATTTTCTTTAGTTTTTCTTTCAAACTGGTTCATTGTACTAGGAGATCTTTTATCTTTTTATCCTCTTATCTTATATATATATATATATATATATAAAATAACACTTCTAATGGAGTAGCTAGTTTTCATATATTTTAAAGAGTCAAAAACTCACTTTTTTCATTTTAGTTATTCACTTTTATATTTTACCATGCATCAGCATCTTTATTTTTTATCCACATCTTTTAAAATATTTATATTTTATTTTAAAAATATGATCGCCGGAGCTAAAAAAGCCACACAGGAGACAACTGCTAGCTCACCGGAGATGAGATTTTTAGGGGATGGTCGCCGGAGTGAGGCGATGCTGGTGATACAGGCGGTGTAGCACATGGTGGCCGGCGGTGGGTCCAACGACGTCGATGATGCTCGAAACCTATTTTCAAAGTGCGATCGGTGCGTAGAAGACAAATAGTCTGTCGCCAGAGCTGGAATCGAGGGGGTATGGTCGCCGGCATAAGGCGATGCATGTGATGACAGCGGTGTCTCTCGTGGTGGCCAGCGTTGAAGCCGGTGATGGCTGAAGCCTACTGCTAAACGAAGCAACGAGTAGTCCGCGAATGCTATTCATGAAGAAATATATTAAAATAATACTTGAACGATGAACAGTGTTGCGTTACATGTAGCACAAATACTGTTCATCTTCAAAAAGTTTTTTATTTTTAAAGAGTCCATTGGAGCCCCTTTTTTGCCTTTTTTTGTATTTTTGAGCTAAATTTTACAAAAAGTAAGAATATAGCTACTCCATTAGGAGTGCTCTAAGAGATCAAGGCTTGTGCGGGGCTGGGAAAAGTCTTGTTAATTAAGATTAGGATAATACTTTATGCACTGTTGTGCACACCATTGTGCACCGTTTTCTCTTTTCTTTTTTTAACTTAATTATTAAAAAAATATTATTTAATAATATTGTAATTTTGTTTTTAAACGTTTAAGAATTTAAAAAAAAAATAAATAATAAAAATACACTAACGATAAAAATAAATAAATAAATAAATGGTGGCTGTATCACCACCCTTAAGATTAAGATAAAAAATAACCGCTGGTGGAAGAATTGTCCTGTTTTTGGTTTTGTGCACAACGCATTATTTCCACTTATCTGCGCCACCAGTGGAGAAAAATTAGTATTCAATTTCATTGTCAAAGTAAAAAGGACCTCCAAAAAGTCTTCATTATTACCGTATAGTCTTCTTTCTAGAATTAAGACTTTTCCTCCACTGTCACCATTTCACTCACACCTATAAATTCAATGTCTGGTTCTTGCTGTCTTCCATCCCCAAATCTCTCTCATACAGATTTCTAAAAGGAAGACACGGATCATCAACTTCCACTTGTAAGTTTTCTTTTCTGAAAAATTGAGTTGCTATTTTTGTTTTTTGTTTTTTTGTTTTTTGTATGCCCTTAGGTTTATACGGCTCATACAAAACAAAATACAACATCACATGTATGAATAGCTCTTAAGTACTTAGAATTTAATTTAATTATATAATTGGGTGTGCACGCTTGAATTTTGTGTACTTAGCTGTTAATATTGGTTAATTTTTTTCACTTTCACCCAATTCAGCCCAAATTGGGTGGACGAAAGGCACCTTTCCTTGTTCTCATTATACAAAACTTAAAGCTTTTCCTCTCCCCACATCCAGTTCCCATCTCAGAGCATTTTTGCAACAAAAAGTAAATTTGAGTTGTATTTTAAGGTTCTTGTTTGTGAAATCGGGTTTAGGATTCATTGACAAGATATCTCCAAAGAAAAATTTTATGAGGTGCCCTTTTAGGCTTTGTATGAATTTGTTTTTCGTCAAAAAAGTTATTGTGAAAGTGTTGGAGTCTACCAAGTGTTAGAAGATATTTTTCTGAGAGATCAAATATTATTTTGGAGGGTTTTAAACATGTTTATGTTGAAAAATGAAGAAAACTTCTTTACTAGTCATCAAGAATGAAAGGATTATAGAAACATGTTGTTCTTAAGCAATGGACGACAAGAAACAAAAGCAGGGGAACTCCACGAAGCAGGTGGTTTTCGACAATATTAACCCCTCACTCAATCCTTGCGTGCTGCATTCTGTAACTTTTCCAATTGAAAGCAGATTCAGAGGAAGAAAGAAAAACGCAGAGAGAACAATTCCGTGACGATGGCAACCATCTGGCCTCTTCTTCTTCTCTTCTCAGTAATTTCCGTTGCAAAAGCTCAACAAGCTAAGCAATCCTTTCTCAGGCCAGGCTCTTTCTTAACGCCTACGGGCACCCACTCGTCATGGCTATCACCTGCTGGTCTATATGCCTTTGGGTTCTACAAGCAGGGCAACGGCTATGCTGTTGGGATTTTTATTGCCGGGATTCGACAGAAGACTGTGGTCTGGACAGCCAACAGAGACAGACCTCCACTTCCTGTTGATGTTAAATTGCACTTTACAAGTGATGGACGCCTGGCTCTGCAAATGGCACAAGGGATGGAGAGGGGAATCGCCGGTAATACCAAAGGTGCAGCAGCGGCATCAATGTTGGATTCCGGCAACTTTGTTCTCTATAATTCAGATAACATTATAATATGGCAGAGTTTCGACAGACCAACCGACACCTTCTTACCAGGTCAGAAACTCACAACAGATGAAGTGCTGTTTTCCAGTCATTCGGACACGAACCAATCAACGGGCATATTTCGTCTCATAATGCAACAAGATGGATGGCTCGCCATGTACCCGGTTGGAACCCCATTCACACTTGAGTATGGTTATTTTGGACGAGGCATATCAGGAGAAGGAACTGATGTGACATTGAATTTTGATGCTGATGGTCGCGTCTACTTGCTAAATGGCACCGGCATATCAATAGTGAATATTACAACGGGAGATCCAAAAAAAGGTGTAATCTATCGTTTGAGAATTGACCCTGACGGGATCTTGCGTCATTACTCACACAACATGGATAAGAATGGTGTTTGGAATGTCACATGGTCTGGTCCGAGAGACAAGTGTGACCCTAAGGGTCTCTGTGGCATCAATGGATTTTGCGATCAAGATGCTGGTTGCGAATGTCTACCCGGATTTAAACGTGTTAACCAAAACGATTGGGCTTTAGGCTGTGAAAGAAATTTCGATTTTGAAAGTTGCAAAAGCAACGGAGCAGTTAGATATACCATGAAAGCAGAACTTCATACCGTATGGCACAATGATAGCTATTCTATCCTAAATTCTTCAACCCAAGACGCCTGTGGAAAAGCATGTTTGGGGGACCGTAATTGTGACGCAGCCCTGTACATAGACGGGGAGTGCAGAAAACAGAGGCTTCCTTTGAGATTTGGAAGAAGAACACAGGGTGACTCAATCGTAGCCCTCATCAAGGTATGTGCGTCTCCACTCTCTCCGGACCCAAGTAGCTGATGATTTCCAAAAAGTTCTCGAGAAAGGAGGCTTTGGGCTTCTTTATAGAGAGGAATTATGTAATGACCCGAAGGTTCTGGCCGTCGAAAGACTTGCACTTGGTGTATCCATGCTTTGTTATTTTCTTACTTTGGTAACACTATCTGAATGCCCATTAATGCTCAATGTATTGTATGTTGGTACAAAGAGGGATACAAAAGAAGAAAATAGTCAAATGAAATAGTTTGTGTAGCACCTGGATCTAGCACTCATTTGCTTTCAAAACTTTTGGCTTTAGTTATGCGAGAAATTTCTTTTGAGTTTTCGAATATTTTAAAAAAAAATTGTTCACGAGTCTAAGAATTCCATTTTTGTGAATTATAAATTTTTCTCTTTAAGATTGTTAAGTGAAAAATCTTTTTACGAGTCGTGATAAATTTTTAATCAGTTAGATTTTATTTTTTATTGAGCTTATATCTTGGCCTTATATATTTTTCAAGATTGTTTTCCAATACTTTTTTTTTTTTTTAAGATTTGTTTTCATCTTTAAATAGATTGAGGTTACAACTCTAGAGCCCATTTTTTTTTTTTTTTTTTTAATTTTACAATCCAATCTTGAGCCTATTTTTAAATTGGATGTTACCCGTTTTCCTTAAAGACCAAGCCCGTTGACATCTTGTTTGGACCCCATGCCATGCACGGCATTTTTCCTTACACGCTCTCTATTGACCGTTACAAGATATCAAGCAGCCGCCTATATTGATTACAAGATATTCAACCGCATATCAAGTACGCGTACATCCGTATATTATTGACCATTGTCGCACATCAAACAACGCATACAGCTTACAACGCTTACATTTTGCATCGTTTACCTTGTAATTAGAAACATACAGAAAATTTCCACTCTTCCCATTTATGTTTCTTGTCATGGTATCAGAGCATCTCCTTCTTCGGGATCTCTAACATCGCTTCTGCATATTATTTTTTTCTTTCACCACCATTGGCAATAGCCATCTATAGCAACAACTTCCGCTCAAATTCTGAAAAGAAGAAAAAGGTGAAATAAAGTGGATGGAATGGCATGCATGAGTATGAGTAGCTAGGAAGCACGCCCAAGATAATAACCTCACTTTCAAACTCACAGGCCCACTAATCTTAGTTTAGGAAGCCATCACTCAACCACTTGATTCATTGACGTCTCTTCACCTTCTGCACATTTTTCCCACCATGGCTGCATAGAGTCCATCCCAACTCATAAAGGATCTCACTTCACCATACTTTCTCATGGCTACCAACAATCTTGGAGCGTCCTTAGTTCCAGAACATTTTACCAGAGACAATTATCCCTCATGGCGACGATCTGTGCGAATGGCTCTCAATGCAAAAAATAAACTTGTTTTCATTGATGGCACTCTGACAAAACCTACAGATGCTTCCATCGCTACACTGTGTGAAAGATGTTGCGACATGGTCCTCTCTTGGTTACTCAATTCCATTGACAAACCTCTAAGTTTGATCTATTATCAAAAACCGCATGAAGTATGGAAAGAGTTGGAACATCGATTGTCTCAAAGAAATCACCCATGGCTGTATCGTCTCAAGCGCGATCTCGTTAATTTTCATCAAGATTCCATGACTGTAACAGCCTATTACAACGCCATGAAAGAACTTTGGGATGAATTACATGCTCTATAAGGTGATTGCTAAGTATATATATATATATATATATAAGTAAACGATGAAAAATGTAAACGTTGGGAGCTGTACGCGTTGCTTGATGTACGGCAATGGTCAATAATATATGGATGTACGCGTGCTTGATATGCGGCTGAATATCTTGTAATCAATATATGCGGCTGCTTGATATCTTGTCACGGTCAATAAAATATTGACCGTTACAAGATATCAAGCAATCGCATATATTGATTACAAGATATTCAGTCGAATATCAAGCGCACGTACATCCGCATATAATTGACCATTGCCACTTGGTGCGGAATCACATTCATGCTGGCCTTCTTACTCCCACATATTCACTCACTTCTCAACAACAAGCTGACATTTTCACAAAACTCTTAGGTCATGAATTGTTTGTCTTCTTTAGATCCAAGTTGGGCATTACAAACCTTCATGCACCAACTTGAGGGGATGTATTGACCATTACAAGATATCAAACAGTGGCATATATTGATTACAAGATATTTAGCCACATATCAAGCACGCGTACATCCGTATATTATTGAACATTGCCGCACATTAAGCAACGCGTACAGCTCACAATGTTCACATTTTGCATCGTTTACTTTTATATATATACTCAGCAATCACCTTGTAATTAGAAACATATAGAAAATTTCCTCTCTTCCCATTTACGTTCCTTATCACCCTCTTCTTCTATGCTTGATCTCACCACTACCTATCAGTTATTTTTCTTCCCATCTCAACATCCGCCTGCTTCTCTGTATCACCTAGAGTCATGGCACTCATGCCCATTTTTCTCCATACACGTCTCTCCGTTTACCTCTCTAGGATTTTGAGTTTAATCACAAATATAAGTAATTCAAGCAGCCTTCCCCTCATGCATGAAGAAACCGAAGCTGCCATTCCCCCCTTCTCAGTACCTCAACCATCCAAACTCCTAAGTAGTTCAACACTTTATCGCTTGCCCTTTCACCATGAATAACAACTTAGGCGCACAAACCAACCACCATGCACGTCAATGCATCTCCTCAATGCGGCCTTCATATAGCCACTACTGCCACGTCCAATTTGGTTCCCCCCCGTGGCAGCCTTACACTGCCAAACGCAAACTTGCTATCGATCGATGTTGTCCTTGCCTATTAAAGTTGATGTAATTTTCATACTTAATGCTTTGCTATATTTAGTCTGCTATATTGACTCCGTTTGTATCGAGATTTATGCTTTCATTTATGCTTTGTGTGTAACCAAGAGACTATAAGAAGTCTGCACCTATGAAGTTTAAGAGTCAAGAAATTACAGAATCAATTCATTGCATTCGTGGGTTGAGCTTTCTTCTTCATTATTCTGTTTCCTCTATTTTTGCTTTACTAAACAAACCAACAATTGGCATCATGGCCACTTTGATCTAAAAAGCATGATTTCGCAACATTGAGTTCTTCTCCTACTGTTCCAATATTCAGTGGAGAAAACTATGACCATTGGAGTATCAAAATGAGGACACTCTTCATGTCACTTGATCTTTGGGATGTGGTCGAGAATGGGGCCATTGCTATTGCAAAAGGAACCTTAGAAACAAACCAAAACAAGATAGACAAGCAAAGAGATGCCAAAGCATGGTTTACTCTATGACAAGTTGCCAGTGAAGCCATCTTTCCAAGATTGATGAGGGCCACTACTTCGAAGCAAGCTTGGGAGATCCTGCAACAAGAATTTCAAGGTAATCACAAAGTTAAAACTATAAAGCTTCAAGGTTTAAGAAGGAAACTTGAGAACCTGAAAATGAAGGAGCCTGAAATGTAAAAGACTATTGCTCTAGGCATATTGAGATTATAAATCAGATGAGAGTCTATGGAGAGGAAATAACTAATGCAAGAATTGTTCAAAAAATTCTCTTTGGTTTAACTGAAAAATATGATCATATGGTTGTTGTTATTGAAGAAACCCGAGACCTCTCAACTCTTTCTGTCACTTAGTTAATGGGTTCTCTATATGCCCATAAACAAAGGATTGATAGAAGAGATGAAAGCTCCTTAGAAAATGCTTTTCAGTCCAAAGTTAATTTGAAATATCAGAAACCAAAAGATTAAAAGAAGTATAAAAGTGGATCAAAAGGAGGAGAGAATTTTCAAAGAAAAGGAAATCTGAAAGGAGATTTTCCTCCTTGTGGTATTTGCAAAAAGAATAATCATGTTGAGAAGGAGATTTTCGTCAATGTTCTAATTGTAAGAAATTTGGTCATGTTGAGAAGGATTGCAGATTTAAGACTAAGAATCAACAAGCTAATTATACAGAAGAGAAGGAGGAGCAATTGTTTTATGCATGCCAAGCTAGTGTCGATCAGAAAGGTGAAGAATGGTTTTAGATAGTGGTCGCAGCAATCACATGACACCAAATGAAGGTGTGTTTTCCATGCTTGATAGATCTGTTAAAGTTAAAGTGAAGCTTGGAAATGGTGACTTGGTAGAATCAAAAGGAAAAGGCACAATTTCTTTGGAAACTAAGAAAGGAACCAGATTTATCAATGATGTTCTTTTGGTTCAAAGTCTTGATCAAAGTTTATTAAGTGTTGGTCAAGTGATGCAAAATGATTGCTCATTGCTACTTAAAGAAGAAATAGTACCATTTGTGACTTAAAGCATCATAAACAAGTAGTGGCAGAAGTAAAGATGGGGAATTGTAGAAATTTTCCAATAAAATGGCAGTCTCACAAGGCTATGATTGCTAAAGTTGATGATAGAATTCTTCGGCATCGAAGGTTTGGTCATAACAACCTCAATGCTTTAAAAGTTCTGAATCAAAAAAATATGATTAGCAACCTGCCCTTGCTTGATTCCAATATGTCAGTATGTGAGGGATGCATGCTAGGTAAGCAACATACGCAACCTTTTCCTAAAAGTGAAGCATGGAGAGCAAGAAGATTTTAGAGCTTGTTCACACTGATGTGTGTGGTCCAATGAGACAACCCTCTCAAAGTCAGAACAGGTATTTCATACAGTTTATAGATAATTTTTCAAGAATGATTTGAGTATACTTCTTTAAAGAAAAGTCTGAAGTTTATGGTATCTTTAAGAAGTTTAAACTCTTGGTTGAAAACCAAAGTGGCAACAAAATGAAGACCTTGAGAAGTGACAGGGGGATTGAATTTAATTAAAAAAGGTTTGATGATTTCTATGAAAAAGAAGGGTTAGCACATTCACTCACTGTTGCTTATACTCCACGGTAGAATGGGGTTTCTAAAAAAAAGAATAGGACTGCTATGGAGATGGCAAGATCCATGATGTTTGAGAAGGGCATACCTAGAAAGTTTTGGGTTGAGGCTATCAATACTGCACTTTATTTGCTTAACAGATGTCCTACTAAAGCAGTTTCAATTTAGACACCTATAGAAGCTTGGAGTGGTAAAAGACCAACAACAGTACACTTGAAAACTTTTGGGTGCATGTGCTGTGTGCATGTACCATTTCAAAAGAGGAACAATTTAAAAGAAAAATCTGAAAGGGGAATTCTTTTGGGCTATAGTTCTCAGTCCAAGGGGTGTAGAGTTTATAAATTGGATTCAAAGGAACTAGTGACCAGTCAAGGTGCTGAATTCAATGAAAATGCTAGCTGGAACTGGGATGAAGAAAAGATAAATTTTGAACCTGTTTCTATACTAGAAGTGTTGGAAACAATGCCATTAAATTCTGAAGATCATAATGGAAGAAGAGAAGCAATAGAAGATGAAGAAAATGTCAATCCAATGGTATCACCAAGAGCTGAACCACTATCTCCTTCAACTATAATGTCCTCACTTGAATCCCCACCAAGAAGGTTAAGACCTTTGGCTAAAATTTATGAGTCATGCAATTTTGTTTTAGTTAAGCCTCCAAGTTTTGATGAACCTGTGAAAGATAGTATGGATTGATGCAATGGAGGAGGAGATCAAAATGATTGAAAAGAACAAAATATAGGAGTTAGTGGACTATCTTGACAGAAAGGAAATTATTGGAATTAAGTGGATCTACAAAAGGAAGCTTAACTCTAATGGTTCTTTGAAGAAATCCAAAGCAAGGCTTGGGGCTAAAGGCTACTCACAACAGCCTGGTATTGATTATAATGAAACTTTTGCACATGTTGCAAGGTTGGACACCATTCGGACTATTTGTGCCTTAGCAGCTCAAAATAGTTGCAAAATCTTCCAACTTGATGCCAAGTTAGCCTTCTTGAATGGAGTTTTAGAAGAAGAAATATATGTTGATCAACCAAAAGGGTTCATAAAAGAAGGCAAAGCGCTTCGATTAAAGAAAGCTCTATATGGGTTTAAACAAGCAAGCTCTAAGGGCTTGGTATGGTAGAGTTGACAGTTATTTCAATGAAAAAGAGTTCAACAAAAGTACGAGATAGCCTACACTCTATGTCAAAGCCAAAAGTGAAGGTATTCTACTTGTCTCTCTATATGTAATGATTTAATCTTTACTAGAAACAATATAAAGATGATAGAAGAATTTAAAAGAGATATGATGAGTTCCTTTGAGATGAATGACTTGGGACTTATGTATTATTTTCTTGGAAGAGAAGTTCATCAAGAAAATGGAATTTTCATTTCACAGAAAAAGTACTCAGAAGATATGCTAAAAAAGTTCCAAATGCTTCGATGTAAACCTGTTGCAACTCCTTTCATTGCTAATGAGAAATTAAAAAAGGAGGATGGAGCAAAAAAGGTTGATGAAGGCACTTATAGAAGTCAAGTTGGCAGTCTGTTATATTTAATTGCTACTCGACCAGATTTGATGTTTGCCTCAAGTTTGTTGTCTAGGTTTGTGCAAAGTCCAAGTCAAATCCATCTTGGAGCAGCCAAGAGAGTTCTTAGATATGTGCAATGTAATGCCCCGGTCCCGCAGGGGTCGGAGAGTTACTTCCTATTACAAACACTCACATTTCAACAATATAATTAAGACTTCAAATTCCTAAATATCATAAAAAACTTGGTCTCAAAACTCATTTTCTCAATAGCATTCATTCCAAAACTGCTAAGTCACTAGAATACAATAATATTTCTTTACTAAACCTTATCAATATTCATATAATTTCTCTATACTTAAACAACTATTTTTAAGTCATCTCACCCAATGCTTCATAATCCGATCCTTTGTTGAAATATCCAAACTCATCTGAAAAATATTTAGAAATAAGGGGTGAGCTATCAACTCAGTAAGCAGTGAGTATATGTTAGTATGTAAATATGAGCATTTGTAACTTCATCAGGCAAAACAAAACATTACTTTCAGAGTTTAGAGAACCAAACGTTTACTTTCAGAGTGTAAAAAACAAACTTTTACAAAACATTAGAGTGAAATTTTTAGAAATCATTATTATTCAAAATCATTTGGCATATAAAGTCTAAAACCTCTCATTAAAATAAGATATCATGTTTAACCCCCATAGTAGAATTGTGCCACATTTATAACCTATGGTCAGGCCATATAATACTATGTTTAACCCCTCGTGGTAGGGTTGTGCTACATTTATAACCCGTGGTCAGGTCATATCCACTACTATTACCCATGTAGGGCCTTACCAACTATTCTTACTCGTGGTAGGGCCTTACCCATTATTCTTACTCGAGGCTGGGCATTACCCACTATTCTTACCCATGGTTGGGCCTTAACTACTATTCATACCCGTGATAGGGCCTTACCCACTATTCTTACCTATGGTTGGGCCGTACCCACTATTCTTACCCGTGGCAGGGCCGTATCAAAAACAAAACAGAACATCAAGCATCATCTTTTCTTTCAAAATACATATTCAGAGTTTCATGCCAAAATTCTCAGATGCCACATCATATTAAAACAAAATACCGAACAACTTCATATCATTTTACATGTTCGAAATCAAAAACAACAAACTTCACTTGTTTATAGCAAAACCTTTAAATCTCTTAACTCAGAACATCAACACGAAGCTTTTCGATAGACTTTTATTCACTCTTTTCAATTTAGAACATAATGCACAAAAATGTAGCTCATGTCTACACCAGTTATGACAAAAAAACTATTCTCTTATACAACTCTTTATGCACATGTAGAATAAACATCTGAGATCGTTTTCAATGTCTTTTTCAAAAAAACAGAATGCATACTTTTAAAGTCAACCTCATTTCATTTTTTTTTATGCAAAACTAGCATATGAACCCCGCTTACCTGAATTTCTTAGCCTTTCAGGAATTTCCTCAACAATGCTGAACCAAAACATTCATCACCTATAAAATGATCATGTCATTCCGTAAATTTTCGATCAATCACGTATTTCAACATTAAAGCTTGAAATGCTCAAATCATCCTATTTTAATTCTTCAAAACATAACATTCTCATAATTCCAAAAATACCATCAATTTCCAAATTCTTCATGCCCAGCTAATTTCTTTAACCCAATCTCAACTCAAACACCTGTTCACTTAAGGAAAACGGAACCAATCCACTTGAATAAAGAAAAATTCGGTGTAGTAAAACAAAAAGAATATTACCTGACTCAAAAATCATTTAGAAGCCAACCCGAATTTATTTAGAGCTTGAAAACATTCGACTCCAACAAATATAATTTAATCTAACTTTTAACAAAATTTATTAAAGTAAGAAAGAAAAGACTTAATCATTCTATTTTTTCTTTTTTTTTTAAAGAGCTTTAAAAAAATAAGGTTTTACTCTTACTGCTGATTTAAGAAATTTATGTTTTAAAACAATATATTATTGCTATAATAATATGGTTCAAAGCTCTATTTTCTTTATAGGTTATACATAAAAAAGAATGAAACTTTTCAACAAAACCAAACAGTATTTAATATAAAAACAACTTAAAGTTAGGGTGTTTTAGTAAAAACACAGGCTGGGTTTGGAAATCAAAACGCTTCAAATATTCTCAAATAATTATTATTATTATTCACTATTTTATTATTATTTTTTATTTATTTTTATTATTATTTATTATTTATTTATTACTTTTTAATATTTTATTATTATTCTTTACCTACTTTTTGTTACTATTCACAAACACTCAATATCGAAACGGACACTAAAAGGCATGGCTGAAGTAACTATACAGCACAAAAACTGAAACTAAGCCATAAAACCATGCGATCAAAATAACTCACCGACGGAAGACTAACTTTCGACAGAGAGGGGAAAATCGGCATTGGTTGGCTACGGCGAAATGTCTACGAGGGAGGAACACTCATTGTGGGCTTACGAGAGGGTCATGGCAGACTGGAGTGGTGCTGTCGGCGGATTCTAGGTGGTCTCCACTTGTTTCAGCGTGGGGGTGTGGCTGAGGTGAAGTGTGCATGGTGGGCAAGAGCATGGGGCTGCTCTGTTTTTGGGTGTCAAAAACAGGGGTTATTTAGGTGGTCGTTTGCTAATATGCGCAGTGGTGGTGCAAGGTAGTTAGGGCCTAGCTTTGGTGGCTGACCAGACTGGGTGTTTTCAGTCGAGCATGAGGGACTCGCAGCGTTGAGTGGTTTGTCTTGTGGAGGTGAGACGTGAATGTTGGTGGCTGGGCCTGCTGGTGCCGTGGAAGAGAAATGGTGGTTCCGACGGTTGGCAAACAAAGAAGGTATAAGGATGCTCTGTTCTTGAGTGGCAAAACAGGGGTGCATACAAACTTCATGCAAGTGTAATCTCGGCAAAGTCGGGTGGCTATGGAGATTATGGAAGCGAGCCGCCAAGGTTTATTCATGAGGGGCTGGGTAGCGACGGTATAAAAGGGTGGTATATAGGAGGCAGCGGCAACCTGAAGACCACAATGTCGTGGCAGAGGTCTCGCGTGGTTGGGCAGTGGCGTGGAGTTGGCTCGGTGGTTTAAGGCGACAGCTGGAGGTTTCTCGTGTGTAGGGCTAAAAGATTGATGCGATATGCTTAGGCTGTTTTCCCGAAAATCTTGAGGTGAGGTACTGCCGTATGTGGAAGGGCCGAGAGATTTTATCTGGGTGCTCTGCTGAAGATCTTTAAAAAATATTTATAGCCAAAAGGAACCCTAGTAATATGAGGAAAGTAGGAGGCGTGTACGGGTAGAGAGTTTGTAACCAAAAAGGGACGTGAAGCCTAAAAATATGGGGATGAGAAAGGTGCAAACTCGTACGTGCATGGTGCGAGATTCAAAACTGTTGAGAGCAAGATTTTGTGAGAAACTAAAAGGGTAAACCGCAGAGATGGTGGGAGATTAAATTTCAAAACGGAGAGGGTTATGGGAATTAGAAATGTATATGGTTGTTTGACCAAAGAAGTATATGATAAATTCGCTATTGAGATTCCTAGAGATTATGTAAGTACATGGATATAAAAGTGAAAATTGATAAAAATAAATATTTAAAGACAATAACTAAGATTGAAAATAAATAAATAAATAAAAACATTAAAACTTTCGAAAGTAGGTTGGCGCTGGACTGGGTGTTACATACAAGGGACCAGGGATTTCGGAATTTGATACCAACCATGTTCACAGCCCAAGTTGACAGGTTTTACAAACAGTGATTGGGCTGGATCGATAGATGATATGAGAAGCACATCAGGCTTTTGTTTCAATCTAGGAACAAGAGTTTTTTCATGGGTTCAAGGAAGCAATCAACAGTTGCTCAATCAACAGCTGAAGCCAAATATGTGGCTGCTGCAAAGGCTCTTAGTCAAGCTATTTGGCTAAGGAAAATTTCGGAAGATATGAGTGAGAAACTAAAACCGGTTGATGTTTTTTGTGACAACAAGTTAGCCATAGCTATGATCAAGAATCCTGTTTATCATAGTAAAACAAAGCACATTTTGATTAAGTATCATTGTCTGAGCGAAGCTGAAGCTATTGGGGAAGTTAATCTAAAATTTTGCACTAGTGAAGAACAAATAGCTGACATATTTACCAAGGCACTTCTAAGAGTCTAGTTTCAATTTCTTCAGATGATGCTTGGTGTTTCAGTATTAAAGTTGATGTAATTTTCATACTTAATGCTTTGCTATATTTAGTCTGCTATATTTAATCTGTTTGTATCGAGATTTATGCTTTCATTAGTGCTTTGTGTGTAACCAAGAGACTATAAGAAGTCTGCACCTGTGAAGTTTAAGAGTCAAGAAATTACATAATCAATTCATTGCATTCGTGGGTTGAGCTTTCTTCTTCATTGTTCTGCTTCCTCTGCTTTTGCTTTACTAAAAACAAACCAACATTGCCACCCTCGAACAACCACCCGGTCACCATAAGCCTTACCTCGAACCACCAAGCATTACTTCAAGAGATTCTCTGTTCTTAACTTCCAAAACAGGGGAATTATTTCCCCACCGTGAGCCAACCCAGCCACCACAAGCGCCATAAACCACGACGGGAACCAGCCAAAAACCTGCCTCTGATCACCCCCGAAAACCACAGCAAAACACCTACACAACACTCCCATTTTCATACACCCTAGAACAGAGTAAACAAAGCTCACAGTGCCCCTCAGTTTTTCAACATTGTTGCACGCCGGGAGCCACTCAGGCAGCAACAGAAACTGTCGACAAAATTACCACAAGTCTCCGCCGTTGTCCTCCCTCGTGATCAGCAGCCCAACTCTGCCCAAGTCCCATTGCAGCCTCCTCTCGCGGTGAGCCTCGGTCACACGATTTCTCCTCTATCCGTTTATGTTTCCCTGCTTGTTAATCTTGTTTTTACTCCTTTTACGTTTTAGTGTAACAGATCAATTACTTAATTCCAATTTTTGGCCCTCAGTTATAATGCATGTGTTTTAAAACTTATATCTTTCAGTGCGTTGAATTTACCTTGGGCCGCTTGGGTTTCTTTTTTGTTTTCGAGGTGTCTTTCAATTATTTTATAGATCGAATAAGTGGTGTTGTATTATTTTTAAGTGGGGAGTTTTGATTTATCAAGTCTACTTGGCTTGAGCTTGAAATTGAGTCAAGTGATTATCAAGTGAAAATCAGAGTTTTGGAAAGTGTATGATTATTTTATAGGTCACATTTGATTTTCGTTCGACTATTGTGGAAAATTTGTGAGAAGTTAAGAAATTCAGGTAAGTGAGGTTCTTATGTTAGACTTTGTATTAAAAATACGAATTGAGGTCCTTTTAGAAAATGTGCATGTTATGATTACGGAAAGAAACTTTGAAAGCCTTAATTATTTGTTCTGCATACATCATGAAATTCTATATAAGAATAAAATATTTTTTGGCATGATTGATGTAGACATTCGCTTTTTTTTGTGCATTCTGTTTTTTAACTAAAAAAGAGCGAATGTGAAAATTTGTGCAAAAAATTAATTCTAATATCTGATTCTGTTTTGTTTTAAAAATGGTCTGATTCTGATAAGATATTATGTGATTTATGAAAACCTTTGGCTTGATATTATGTTTATGATTATGTTTTTGTTTCGCTCTATTCTGTTTTGGGTTTGTACTAATTATTTTCTTTTCGATGCACCCACTTTAGTTGTAAAGTGGTTTTCTGCGTGGTCTTTCTTGTGTGTACACTTGGAACTCCAAGAATAATAAAAGAAAAATTCATATTTTGTATGTGCTCGGTTGGCCGCCGGGATTTGCACAACCCTACTACGGGAGTAAAACTTGGTATTCTATTCTGATAAGATGTTTCAGTTATGTGATGTCAAATGGTTTTTTATTATGATTTTGGAACTTTCGCTCTGATATTTTTTAATAGCATTGTTCTGATTTATGCATTTTGAAAATTAGAATATTTTTGTTATGCATTCTGATTTCTGTAAATGCTTATATTTATATGCTAGTATATGCTCTCTACTTGCTGAGTTGTAGATAACTTATCCCTTATCTTCATAACATTTTTTAAATCACTTTGACGGTTTAGTTGGAAAACAAGAGTTGGAAGTTTTTGGAAAGTTTTGATGATCGTAAGTGAATAAGTGCTCAGGGAGGAAGTGTTTTTGGGTGGATCTTTTTAGTTGTTTTTATCTTCAGCGGTTATTTTTTGTATGTCGAGTTATGGATAATTTGAGTACTTGTAGAGATGATATTTTTATTGGGGGTGTTTGGTTATTTTTGGAGTTTGTAATTATAATATTGGAGTTGATTTTTTTGAGAATAAGGAGTTAACTCTCTGAATCTTCGAGACTGGGGTATTACAGTTTGTTCTAAAATGCGTTTCAATATCGGTTTTTTTTTAAATAATATTTGCCTCCACTATTAATGATGTGCATCCAAATTATTAATAAATTTGTTTTCAAGATATGTTATGCATAAACGAAACTTGACTTGAATACTCTCGAATTTTATTATTCAATCAAAAAAAATATTTGTTTCTCAAGAATGAATAAATCCTAATTAGTATTTTTGAAGAAAAGAAAAACTTTTGAAAGAGAGAAAATTTTGAATTTTGCTTTTGAGATTTGTAAATCTATATGTAAATGGGTTGATTAATAGATGACAAAATGATGCAAACTAAAACGATTTTTCATTTAGCCATGATTTGTTCAAGATGGTCAAATAGTAAATTCCCCTCCTGCAATGGATACCTCATGTGGTACCTGTTCATCGAATTGAGGATTTATTTTTATTTTTTTTTGTTTCCCCTTGGGCTGGGGCCGCTGGGCTTCTAGGCCACAGCCCGTGTGGAGCCTATTCTCTCAATAAAAGCATTTAAAATTGTCATATTGGCAAATGGACATTCAAACCCCTTCCCTTTGAATCAACCAAGGGTATCAACGCCACTAAGCCAATAAATGACCCTTTTGGCGGAGGATGATAGCAACAAAATAGGATATAACAAATAATAAAGAATTATCCACCTCCAATACAAGGATATATTAACCAATAATCCAAAACAAATCCACTACCAAAAAGCAAGGTCATTATAAAAAATTAAGGAAGCCGAACATAAGGGAAATTTCCTTTATCAAGTCTAATTAAGCCTTTATTATAGTGTGGAACTTCCAAGGCCAAGAACCATAAGCCATTTAAACCTTTCACACCCATTTTAGCAAGTCCATCCGCCACCGCATTTGTTTCTCTAAACCAATGAGATATTGAGAATTGCATATTCTAATCTTTGTAAAAATTCTTCCCAAAATTCTCTAAATACCATAAACCACATTGCCTATTTTTCAACCAATCCACTACTAAAATGGAATCCATTTCAATTTCAACATTTTTGAAACCAAGTCGAGAAACCTGTCGAATACCATGTAACAAGCCAATCACTTCTGCTAAACTGTTAGATTGATGTCCCAAAAATTCAGCAAAACGTACAACAAATTAGTTCCCATGTGGATCTCTAATTATTCCATCTGAACCTGCACTACCCGGATTACCAAGTGAACACCTATCAGTATTTAATTTTACAGCCCCAAGTGATGGTTGGTTCTAGACTACAAAGCTCGGCCTGCTCTGAATTTTTGAAAAACACGGCACATTGAAATATTTCAAAATACTCTCATCCCTAGCAGTCAGTCTCTTTGAGTCTTTTAGTTTTAAAGTAACCCAAACCAGCCAATGTTTCATAGAGCAGAACATTGAATCAAAACTTTCCTTCCATCCTTGCTTTACAACGCCTCCACCATAGCCTCCAGGAACAATTGAAGGTAAAAGACCAATTAATTGACCACTCTTTAAGGATCTCTTTGCTCGTCGATGACACAACGCTACCCTTTCCCTCTAGTAAATTCCATACATACTCATCAATCCCATCTGAAAGGCAAGCTTCCCCCATATCTTCTCTGCAAACTCCCATTTGCCAACACATGATTTGTGTCTTCATAATTCTCCTTTGAGCAGCAATTACACTTGGAAACAATTGGGATTTCGAGGTGACGAACTCCATCATCCACTAGAACACAATAATGCATTGCCCTCCACATCATTATTGACATTGTTTTAGGCAGTGCCGAATGCCATACCCATTTAGTCCATGGAAATTCAGTGCCCTGAACATGAATACATTCCCATGCACTATAAGTAGAAAACTTGCCATTATTATTTGATAACCAAATCAATACATCCTTCCCAGATTTAATCTGACCCAGATTTTTAATCAATTATTCAACCTTTTCTTGCCCCAATAGTCTTGAAAATAAATCCATATTCCAGTAAAATGATATTGACATGTTTCTATGACCACTAATTGATGAGCTTAAGTAGTTATTCATTGAGGGAATTTGTACGTATGATACATACAAAAAAGAGACTTTGCATGTAGTGTTATTTTAAACTATCAATGACTTCCTTGCATATATCAATATCTCATAATGGAGTACAAAGGGCAAGATGGCCTGCCCTGCATGTAATTATATCTTCCCCACAACATACAACATTCTATAATGATCTAAGCATGAAAGGCCTTCAAATCCCTTGTGACTTTTGATTAAATCTCAAGCAATTGTGTAGTGTATGTGAGTGGCCAGGTGTGTAGAGGATCCATGCCCTAAAAGTCTCGATTTCCTCCGCTTCTAGAAAATCCTATATTACTTGAAAATGAAATAACCTTGAGATCTTGTGTTTTTTTTTTTTTACAAAAAAATAACCTAATCTTTCCCCTTCTAAACTCAAGTCTTCCATGTTCAAGATGCTAGGAATATCTAGGGTTCCATCTTTGGAAAAGAGAAAAACCTAGATATTCTCGAGTGAGAATGGGTGTTAGTGGGAGAAAATCCTAGATTCAAAAATAGCAATGGTGTCCTCTATTCTAGTGCATGGCATAAAAAAAGAAGTAAAAAGCACTCTTACCTTCAAGTGGTGATCTTTTATTCGAAATATGGTCTGGTGTTCTTGAAGATATGTGAAAAAGGTGGTCTTTGGCTCAAGAGGAAATAAAAGAAAGTGAAAACTAGAGGGAAATGGGGGTAGTGGCTGAAACCCTCTTTTTTGGAAGACAAAAATGTACTTTTGAGCAAAAAGGATCCCTCATATTTGGATACCCCTTTTTATAATGTCCCTTCATATCCTTCTCCCACTCCTTCTCTTATGATGGGATGTCATAGAGAATACCAAGAGTTGTGTGCACATTCGGTTACCTGTCCCCTCTCCAAATTCGAAACCTCCTTCTCTCTCTCTTTGCCATTTTGTCAGTTACTTTATATCTAGGTTCAAAGCACTCAAGGGTTCTTATATCTTTTCCTTTAAAACTCTAATCTTCCTACGATCTCCATCCACAGCATGAGTGACAAGTGATGTATGTGCCGAAAATGACAAGGTGAGATGACAACTTTGTTATTTCCTAAATAACTTTTTAGCTCAATCATTTCCCTCTCTTGATTTCTGTTGGCCATGCTCATCTCTTACAAGAAAATCATCTAGAATTTGTTTTTTGGCCTTCCCAAGTATGACATCTCCTTGGAAACCCAAAAAGAATTGTCTAGCTTGACACCACATGCCTTACACCTTCCAAAAGTGGCGCCCAAGTGCAAATCCGAAATCCCTCATGGGCTTTTAGGCCTCTTTCACTTTTCTCTCAATTCCCTATAGGATGTTGACAAGTGTCCTTTAATCATCTTTTTTAAAAGATACTAAAAAGTCCCTTCTCAGTGCCTTGTAGTTCCTCCATACTCTTCCATGGCCTAACTCGGGCCTCTAAAGCAAAAGTCTTTGTGGACTTAATTCCTTGAGCCTAATTCCTCTATTTCTTATTAAAGGTTAGCACTTGTACCAAAAGATTCAAATCTGAATATAAATATAGAAATAACTAATGAGCTCTTCCATACTTAGCCAAAAAAGCAAAAATAAATATTCTTCACTCCAAACATGAATAAGCTTTCTCATAATAAAAAAAAAAATCCCAGATGTCACACTAAGGCAACTAAAAGTCACGAAAGAAGTATAGCCAAGTTTAGGTCATTAACTCCACTCATTTGAAAAGATTTTGTCTTCAAAATCGGCATCAAAGGAAGAATCAAATTCTTTCAATAGGAGCATTGGGGTTTGTTACCTTTTCTTCTCATAGCAGTGGATTCTTTGGATGGTGATGCCAAGGTACTTCGTTTGCGTCCCTAGTTATTGAATCTTGTGACAAGTAGAATATCGCATGCAAGTCATCAACATAATAATACATGTTAACTTCCATCTCATTTAGCTCATGTTGTATTTCCAATTCAGTGTCCTGAATTAGTTGCCTTTCTTTATGAAATCAAATACAATCCATAGATGTCTCTAATGTTTCAAATGAGCCGCACGAGCTTATGCGGCACAACTTATTTCTGTTCCTTAACTTAGTACACATAGGTGTGCCCTTTCCATAGGAAAACAATCCCCTAAGAGTCGGTTCCTTTACATGTGTGCAATGGTGCTTAAAGTTTTTCAATTGTTGCCATTGTGTTGCCATCATTCTAAGTCTTCTTTCACGATGTCTTTGGTGGCTACATTCTCATCTCTGTATGATTTGTGCTCCTAATGCAAAAAACAATCGTGAAGTCTTTCTAGGTCGTGCATTCCTTGCTCCAAGGGCATGGTAGGCACATACAAACAAACAACAATTCATCCCAACAAGTCAAGCATGTCATTTATGGAAACAAGTAGAAGCATTCGTCAATTGATTATCTCAAAGTACAAACAAATGAGAGTATTTATCCCTCATGGAATCTTGCTCCCAAGTTAAATTGCTTTTTGAAATTCTGGATTGTTCGAGAGTACTAAGGTTATCTTCTAATTCCTAGCTCTTGTTCTTTGTGATCAACAATTTGTATTGGCTATTCTTCATATGATAATTTCGGTTGAAGCTGAAAACTGCCAGCTTCAATTACCTAAGCTCGTTTATCTCCAAAGCTCTTCTTCAATATCAATACATGAAATATATCACGCATTCCTTGCATCTCTGCTGGTATATCCATTCGATAAGCTAGAGGACCTACTCTTCCCACTATCTCATTAGGTCCTATGTATCGGTGGCTGAACTTTCCATTCTTCTCAAAACATTGACTCCTTTCATAGGCAACACCTTAATGAATACCCAATCTCTTACTGAGAACTCTAGGCTCATTCTTTGATTGTCGGTATAGCGCTCTTTCTAATTTTGGGCTACTTTCATTCTTTCCTGGACCAAAGTTACTTATTTTCGTACTTTTTGTAAGTACTCAGATCCTAGTACCTTATTTTCCCCTATTTCGTCCCAATATAAAGGGGTTTACATTTCCTTCCATAAGGCTTCATACGGGCCATTTGTCTCATAGCTTGAAAACTGTTGTAGGCAAATTCCACTTGCGGTAGGTGATTTTTCTAATCACTCCCTTGTTCCAAAATACAAGTTTGAAAAATACTTTCCAAAGGTTGGATTGTACACTCAGTTTGTCCATCTATTTGTGGATGATATGCACTACTAAATCTCAATTTAGATGCCAACATCTTTTGTAAACTTTGCCAAAAACGTGTGATTAAATGGATATCTCGGTGTGACACTATAGTTCTTGGGACTCCACGTGACCGAACTACCTTGTTGATATATACTCGAGAGAGCTTATCCATAGGGTCGATGTTGGCTATGGGCAAAAAATGCATACTCTTTGTCAGTCTATCGACTATGACCCCTATCAAATTCTTACCTTACGATGTCTTTGGCAAACCTATCTTGAAATCCATTCATGTGTTCCGCACTTCCATTCTAGAATAGGCATTGGCTTAACTTTTTTGCTGTGACATCTTGAACTTTGCTAAGTTCTCATTCGTAAATCTATTCGGATGATATTTTAACTATTGGATTTTTGGCTAAGTGTTGAATGATGGATTAAAACAAGTTTTAATTTATTTGGACTCTGGAGCTCTAAGCTTGAAGAGCCCAAAAGGCCCATATAGGATTCATTCACTAGGAGGAATTATGGTTTTCGGGATAACCCAAGTTGATTTTTCTAGAAGGTGGAGGTACCACGTGGCACAAGAGAAGTCTTTTGTTCTTTTCTAAAAAAACCCATCATTTGGAACCTTGAGACAAACAAGAAGATCCTTGTCCAATTTAGATAAGGGTTCTAAAAGAATAGGGAGAGAGTTTCAGCCTAGGGTTTACACGCCGCAAGAAGTCACTTATGGTGACTAGGATTTTCGGCAAGTTCAAGGTGTGCACACACACACTCTTTAGCCACATGGCAACCACACACACATGTAGGATTTCAAGAAATATTAGGGTTTTAAGTTTGTAACTTTGAGCCACCAAGTACATTGTATCTAGGGCAAGTGAGGAAAGGCAAAATCGAAAGATGGAACAAGAGAGGATTTTGGTTTTTAAGGAGCCACACACCACCCCACAATGCAGCTTTTAGAATTTTCATGCAATCCATCATAGGAAAAAGTTGGTGTCTTTTTGCCAAGTGGAATGCATACAAATACAGCTTGGTTTTTATTACAACGAAGGAAAGCTCTATAAAAGGGGATGATCGAAAATCATGGAGGCCTTTTGCTCAAAGTTTCTACCTTTCCTTCCAAGCATTTCGGCCACCACCAAATGTCTCACAAGTTTTTACTTTCTCACATTTTCTCACCCACCAAACACTACATTCCTTTTCACTATTTCAAAAACAACTAAGATTTCTCCTTCAACATCTCAACAAGAAAAAGAGCACACAAAGATAAGGACCATTCCACTTTTCTTGCTATACATACACGACTAAAGAGCAAAAATAACATCACTATCTGCTGATGTAGGGTTTTTGCATATGAACACACATTTTCACTTTGGAAACTAGGGTTTTTCTTCAAGGGAAGAAAGAACTCGAAATGTTTTCCTTGTTTCAAGTACATGAACGCAAAGTTTAGGGAAGATGAGGGCCACGACCACCACTACAAGGAAAAGACTAGGGGTTCGCCCATTGAGGGTTTTTACCATGATAAGACATTTTCAAAAACATTAGACACTCACACTCACCCTTGTTTCGAGATTGGGGTATCTCCTAGTCATTTTCTAATATTTTTTACTATTTGTTTTTTCAGATTTTGCTATTTTATTCTTTGGATTTTTCTGAGTAAACTTCCAATTTTCTTTTGACAACACTTGTACATATTTTTGCGAACTCTTGTTTGTTTCTCATTGATTGAATCTTGTTATATTTATGCTCAATTTTGTTAAAAGGATGAGATGCCATATTTTTATGATGTTATATATTTCGAATAAGGTATGTTAAGTAAAGAAATTACAGTGCATGTATGTATGTTATCATGTGTGCCATGTCAAGTCATTGCATATTGATTTGTTATATCGAATTAATTCTGTCACAAATTAATCATCTATTATGCAAGATATTCTCTCACGTATTGTTATAATTTGCAAGTATATAATATTAAGTTTGTTACATGTATGTCATATCAAGTAATATTCACTGTTGCAAGTATGCCAGGTTAAGTATGTTATTTGATACATATTATGCCATGTTACGAAATATTGTCTCTTACATATTACATTATGTTATGAAATATTTCTATCTTAAGTAAGTTATATTTTTCAAGTTAAATTTCTAGTCATGTTGTGTTATGTCAGGGCTTCTGTCCTCTCATATTTCGGTCACATTCCATCTTGATTACAATTTTTCTATCTTGGGAATAACCTTTCAAGTCATGTTAAGTTATTTATGTTTAGGGTGCTCATAATGTAATCACTTTGATTTTCTGAGCATCTTCATTTGTAACATGCAAGGTACTTCTAGAGAAATCATTTTGATTATCAGAATTCAGTTCAAGATCAGTTATACAAATAGTTCTAGCATAATAATTCTGATTGTTAGAGTATCACAGTTAAAATATTTGTGACGTAATCATTCTGATTGTAAGAGTATTATTAGGTACTCTTGGTGTAATCATTATGATTGCTCGGGTACGTGATTTAAAATACTCATGATGGAATCATTTTGATTGTCTTAGTATCTCTGACGGAATATGTTAGGCAAAATCATTTTGATTATTCATTATCCCTGACAAGATACTGGTGAAATCATTTTGATTGTCAAAACTCAAGTCCAAGTCCATGTCAAGTTAAGTTTTAATTCAAGTCCAAGTTCATATTAAGTAAAATTTTAGATTAAGTTCATGTCAAGTCAAGTCTCAATTTAAGTTCATTTCAATTTAAGCAAGTCAGGTTCAGTTCGCATTTCAACTTAAGTTATGCTAATTATGTTATATTGTATATCAAGTTATGCTATGATTACTTATGACTTTGATTATGCATTCATGCTTTTACGGCCATGCATGCATCATTAACCTGTGTAGTCAAATCTCTCTCAAGTATCTTGGTAGTCCCAAACTCAAATACTTATACGATCTAATAACACTATTATTCACTCATTGTGTTGTGTTTTGAATCCCTCCACCTGAGGTCAAGACACCTAGGAACCAATCCTGGATGCAACGAGAAGAATGATTTGTCCCAAGTTTTTTGTTGCAGTAGGATTTTTTTTTCTTATTTTAACATAAAGTAATTGCAGTGAAAGGTATTAGAGGTGAAGGGTTGGGAAAAAACGGTTTAGACTACAAGGAAAATCGAGTTTTTTGTTGCAATAGGTTAGATTCTCTGCAACTAAACTAAAAAGGTTTGCAAGGAACAAACGGTTTAGACTACAATGAAAATTGAGCCTATCTAGCTTACTGTTAGTTAGCTTGTCCACAAAAGTACTCCTACTTCTAGATGCATAAAGGATTTTTAAACATAAACATTACTCATATTGTGCGATGAGGTTAAAGTAAAAGAAGGACACCCCTAGGTTGTAACTTGTATTTATTCAATTTTCATGCAATTTTCTTTTCTTTTAAGCTATTTTCCTAACTTCTATTATTTTTTGTGTTTAAGTCATCTTTAGTGAGATAGAGGGGAATCCCTTTTAGGTACCCTTGCCTCTTTACAAGCTTGATTAGAAGTTAGATTGAGGTTGTGGTGCAATTAATTGAACATCGGTAGTCCTAACTATCATTTTTTTTTTCCGAATGGTAGATCTTATGATAGGACCCGAAAGAGAACCAGATTTGACCAACTGGACATGGTCAAGTGAGCAACGTAGCGGCGTTAATGTTAATATAGTAGTTAACTTAAATTACTACTTGTACTATAGAGTTGCATCTCCAGTACTTTTCTGATCATAGCCGTTTTGTACTAGTGTTATGATTCTAGTTGTTTAGTATCTCCTTTTGTATGAAGTATGTTTTATGTATTTGGAAAATTTTTAGTTTGGTGAATATTATTGATATAGAAATAAAATAAAAAATTATCCACTACAAATATTGCATAATGCTAGCAGCACGTTAGGAACGTTGCATCTTATATGTCATGAATGGGGGCAGGTACCCTTGTGTTGTATGTCTCAATGCTTCAAATATCCATCCAATTCCAAGCAAAATTTAAAGGCATCACATGGTGATATCAAAGCAATATGTCTGTGGGTTCTAAATCCACATGAACCAAATATTATGCTTGAAATTTTAGTCTTTGTTAGGTTTGAATTCTTGAAGTATAAGATGTAGTATATAGTTGTAATACGTGTACTCATGTGTTTCAGAAAGGGGCACATGATCCGAGGTATTAGCTAAACTTGTACGTATGTTGACTGATGTGCTTAGACATTAGCAATAGCAAGTAGTGCATATACCTAGATCTAAAGTTAGGGATTGTCCATATGAGAAGTTCTTGACTCACTGTTACCCAAAATTTTCTAGTAATGAAGGTGTGACGCCCCTAAATTTTCCTTAAAATAACACGAGAATCGAGGCATCGGGATGATGACAACACGGGTCACACATCCCAACGATAAGTGTCAAACGTGTGTGCACACGTGACATACATAAAATATAGGTCGCAGCAGATAATAAATTATTATCTAAGTACCAGAATTTTTTTAGAAATATTTTACAAACCAATTTAATATAAACTCTCCAACAGGAGATTTAATACAGTCAACCAAAAATTAAATTAAACAAATACATATTTATAAAAAGGAGAAAATATATTTCCCGAGATAACAAATAATAACAATAACACCTCAATAACGGAGCCGTCTCCTCAGGCTCAGCCTCTCCAAAGTCTGCATCCAAAAAAAACTACGACGCCAAGATGGCATCACAGGTAAGTACAACCCAACCAAACTAAAAGACAGAAATACATTAATGCCACAACAACAACCATGAACAATTACCATATGCATGAGGCTTAAAATCATCTTCCTCAAAGTCAATGAAATAACCACACTCGTCAAAATCCCAATTTAATCCACAATAAAATCTCAATAAAATCACCCATCACTTTCCATAAAATAATATCCTCAAAACCAATCATACCGGGCATTACGTATCGCCGTCCCCGATATGATTTACACACACACCCGAAATCATAATGGGCGTTACGTATCGCCGTCCCCATTACGATTCACACACACTTATTTCATACCGGGCGTTACGTATCGCCGTCCCTGATATGAAATGCACACCCAATGACCATAATGAGTGTTACGTATCGCCGTCCCCATTATGTCATCCACACACTCACACGCTGATCACAACGGGCATTACGTATCGCCGTCCCCGTTATGACTCAGCCCAAAACCATTAAAAGCCATTAAACTCAATTTAAATCCCAGTTTCCATTCTCAACACATGAATATCCAAAATCATGCAAAAATCCACTTTCCAAATATTTTCATGAGCATGCGCGTAAATACACAATGCAGACAACCATGCACCAGATAGCCAACAATTAAATAATCCAATCAACCAACAAATACCAACATCAACCAACACATAGCAACAATAATCAAACACAATAACTGTTGATGCCAAAAATATATTTAAATCTTAAAGCTCGTTTGGAAAGTACTTACAGTGGTTAAAACGTAATTCCTTGACCAACGCCAATCTGCAGCGTTTGTAGCGGTCACATGTACGTTAGGCTAAAATGCTCGGTTTGACACTAAAATTTAGGGAGGTACACTTTGAAGGGTGGGGAATCTCATGGAGGTGGTGGTATGGTGGCACAACCACCGAAAGGTGGCGGATCGGGGTCAAAAGGGGTGAAAACCCATTTTCGGGTTTGGGGTTGTACCGGGAAGGTGAGGCTGTGTATGGGGAAACTGAGCTAGGGGGATGACCGGCTGGGCGAGGGGAGTCTTTTGGTGGTGGTGGTGAGGCCTACGGTGGCCGGACGGCGGCGCGGCGAAGAACGACCCGTTTAAGACCCATTTTGGGTAGAGGGGGTAACCGGCGGCGATGGGTGGCTACCGACGGTGGGTTATGCTCGCCGGAGGGTGGGGAGTCTAGTGGTGGTGGTCGGAGGCCAAGGGGTGGCCGGCGGTGGCCAGAAAATGCAAGGGAATGCAAAATGGACATTTCGGGTAGGGGATCGTGTAGGGGCGGTGGGGTGGCCGGAGGGGACACCACCGGTGCCGTTGAACTCGTCGGCGTGTGGGGGTGAGGTTGGGCTGGGCGGTGTCGCCGGTGGGTGGCCGGCGGCAGTCCTGGGTGGGGGAGAAGGAACGGCGAGAGGGAGAGGAGGCAGGGGTCGACGCGTGCTGGGGGGAGGAAAAGCAGGGGAAGAAAGGGAAAAAAAGAAAAGAAAAAGAAAGGAAAAAAGGAGAAAAAGGAAAAAGAAGAAAAAATGGATCCAATTAGAAAAACACAATAAATTAAATAAAAGCCAGTCAAAATACTACAATCTAATATCAATAAAATAAAATATTTAAAACCCCAACAATATAAATAAATTAAACCCAAGTACAATATTAAAAATAAAACAATAATTAATATAACGAAAGCAGATCAAATAAATTCACATAATAAAATCAAGGAATTAAATTACAATCATTAAAATAATTAACTTATTAAAATAAATAAGAAAAGCAACGTAACTCAAAATTAACTAATTAATAACTCAAATAATATCTTAAACAAATAAAATATGACTAATAATATTATTTAAATAAATTAAAATAATTAACACCGAGAATAAAATAACGTGTAAAAACACTAAATCCGGGATCTCACAGAAGGGCCACTGAGAGCCAAGAAATGGATTATGGATCTCGAAAGGACATATGAGATTTGTGGATGTATTGAGAATCAGATGGTTCTATATGTTGGATACATATTCCAAGGAAAAGCTAGAATATGGTGGGATACATGTAGGAAGCTTCTAGTTTGGGAACTGAGAAGTCTGGCTACGCTAACATAGGAGAGATTTAAGGAAGAGTTTGACAACAGATTCTTTCCAAATTCAATCAAACAGCTGAAGGCATAGGAGTTGGTATCCTTAACTCAAGGCAGTTTGACCGTAGAGTAGTACACTACTACGTCTATGGCGTTAAGAAGATTTGCACCACACTTGATTTCTACTCACAGGATGCAAGCACAAAAGTGTCAAGCAGGACTTCAATCAAGGATCTGTAGTCCAGTAGCTTGCCTTAGAATAGAGAATTAGCAATTGATGGTAAACATCATTGCCGTAGATGAGGTAAAGCAAATGAGTTTAATCGCCACAATCATTGTTAGTGAAGAGAGTTTAGAAAGGAAGATCTTTACTGGACTAGACAAAGGAAAAGGCATCGAGACTAGAAGCTCAATGCTGACCTGTGGGATGTGCAGAAAGAACCATGGAGACATGTGTAAACTCACCTTAGGACTTTGTCTTAGATGTGGTCAACCTGGCCCCTTGATCAAAAATTGTCCCAAGGGAGCTCTGAGGGATTGTTTCCAATGGATATTTGAAACCAAATTTGCGGCCTCTAGTGCTATCTCGAGTGTATGCAGTCACTCTTGGAGAGACAGACCCTAATACCCCAAGGACATATAAAACAGACATCATTCCTAGTATTTTTGTATGATCTCTATGTTGTTAAGCTTGTTTAAGTTTGAATTTGATTACAATTGATGGTATTATTGCATTTTAAAAGGGAGATTGTAACATTTCACTAGAAATTCAATGGTGAATTTTCTATTAGCTTTAGGGATTTCATAAAAATCCCATAAATTTTTATAAATTGACCAATCGCATAGATTTTAGTTTGTCAACATAATCAGTATTATCAATCACTATAGTGTTAGAAGTGCGTTTTTAATTATTTGAGCTTGTTAAAAGTGTCAGAATGTATTATGCTGTGCATCATTAAACTAAGTTCATTATTTCAAATTTTATGATGCAGTTACTTAATTTTATCTTTTCGAACGAAACATTTGTTCGAAGTTATGATTTTGTTTTAGGGGCACTTCGGGGTTGAATTTTGGTAAATGAATTTTACTGTAGGTTTACAAAAATATGAATATGTTTATAACATAGTCACCTTGACTAAGTGAGTTGTAAGTTGATATGATAACTAGCGGACAACACATGGTGCATATGGGAACTATAAGGCATTCATACATGTTAAAAGAATAACATGACAAGAATAAGACATTTAAGCCCTATGATGTGATATGAAATAATATGGTCAAGAACTCAAGTTTAAATGATATGAATACGTGTTAAGATGTTAAAAGAAGAAAAATACCTTTTTCCAAGAAAGTCTATGATGCACAAGTTAAAATTATAAGTCTCATGTTCATGTTCATGTAAATGCATTTTTTTATGTTTACTTTTATATGTCTATAATATTTGTGCTATGTTATCTTTTTACTTACTTAGATTTTTTAGAAATCTCATTTTGGCAGTTTCCATTTTATTCTCCTCCTGAAATGGTAGAATTGTTACAGGAGAGGATAGGGAAGCACAAGAGGCACATCCCAAGAAATCTCAAGAAACCCCGAAGAGTCCTGAGGTCACTCGGAGTCAACTAGTTTCTTATTGAGATTATGAACATTTTTGAAGAGTTAGAATTTTGAGCCAAAGAAGGGCTTAGCAGGATTGGCCCAAACAGGACCTTTAGGATTGGATTTGAAGACATACTTAATTTATTTGGAAAAACAAAACTGCATTTTGTCTAAAAAATGGTCCATGCTGTTTTTAGTAGTATTAAACACTTAACTTTTGTGGTGCATTTTCTTATTAAAGCTTTTGGGATATTGACATTGTTATAGTACCATGTGGCATTATCATGTTATGAGTATTGCTTTAGATTGTTAGCAAGATTTTTTTTTTCGCTGTAAATTTTATTGTATACTACTAGTAAGTTAGGTGCATTACATCTTATCTGTCATGTACGAGAGGTATATATCCTTGTGTTGCATGTCCCAATCCTTCAAGTCTTCGCTAAATCTCAAGCGTGGGCTAAGGGCTTCACAGGCGGTGGTATCAAAGCATTACGTTTCTAGGTAAACCCACATGTGTCCTAGGAAAGAAATTTCATGGTATCAAGTTAGGTTTTGATCTAATAGATATAGGCTTGAATATTTGGAAGAATTGGATCAAGTTGGATTACATGTGGGATTTGCGGATACCTTGGAATGGGAGCCATAGTTCTTCGTTAAAGTAGCTTGACTTACAACTAGCTTTGTGCGTTTCAGGAGAAAGGGAGAGGCGATGGTGAGGAATCGTCGGGGCAACACTCCTCCAGTACGTAGAGAGCAAGAAACTAAATACCACCCTTTGGGGGAGCACAAGCTATAGCGAAAGCTATTCTCCGGATGATGGAGGTATTGAAGAATCAAAATAAGCAAGGTCAGACACATTGGCAAGAAACTCCTAGAGGAAAGACAGAAGGTTGTAGTTTGAAAGATTCTTGCCTTATCGATACTTGAGTTTCGTGGGAACGGAAGGACCCTTGAGGGCTGATAAGTGGATTTTAGATTTAGAGCCTACCTTCAATATCAGCGGATGTATGGAAGCACAAAAGGTACAGTATGCTGGATATTTGTTACAGAGTGAAGTCGGCTTATGGTGGGATACCAAATGGAAGTTGTTAAGACAAGAATTAAGAGAGAATGCTACTCTCACTTGGAAAAGGTTTAAAGAGGAATTCGATAATCGTTTCTTTCCGAAGACGGCTAAGCTGTAGAAGGCTCTGGAGTTCACAATCCTCATACAAGGCAATATGACATTGGAATAGTATGCAGCTTGGTTTATAGAGTTGGGAACATTTGCCATACATTTAATTGGGATAAAAAAGATGCAAGCTCAGAAATTTTAAGATGGGTTGCATCCAAGGATTTGTAACCAAGTTGAATGTCTACAGATTGCAAAATTTCAAGAATTAGTGAATGTAGCATCAATCGCAGATGCGGAACAAAGGAGTTTGATTTTGCAAGCTCAGGTAAGTTGAAAAACAAGATTGCCCTTTTTCCTCGGGAAAAGATGCATAAAAGAAGAAGATTTCCTATGCAATGGACAAAGGGAAAATAAAGATAATTGGGCAAGTAGCACTAGGCACTCCCCCCCCCCCTCTTGTAGAAGTCGCGGGTTTGATTGGGCAAGTAGCACTAGATAGGAAGATAGTTGCAGAAGGGAGATAATCTTTGACTTACCTTCGAAAGATAAATTATATTACATGGGGGAAGTAGTTAATTTCATTTCCTCAATCGTAATAGCCGAGTGAGTTGTGAAGAGTATGAAGGAAGGAGCAATGGCGTATTTGGCAGTAGCCACTAGTTCAATGGATGGACCCAAGAGTGTTAAAGATATTCCGGTATATTTCGGTAATAAAAGCTTTTCCTAAAGTCTTTTCAAATGATTTACCTAGATTGAGTTGGAACCAGCCATGATTCTAGTACATAAAACACCTTATCGAATAGCCCTAACAGAATTGAAGGAGTTAAAAGTGCAAATAGAGAAGCTCCTAGAAAAGGGATTTATGCACCCTAGTTCACTGCCATGAAGAGCGCCAATTGTAAGGCCCGCAACAGCCCAGGCCCATTCTAGTGTAGCAAACCCGGCCCAGCTCACCACAAAACGGCGTCGTTTCACCCAGGTATCAGATCTTCCGCCCCTTCTTCTTTCTTTTCTTTTCTTTTCTTTTCTTTCCTTTCTTTCCTTCGGCACCCGATGGTTCTAACCTCCCCTGCTTTTCCTCGATTGCTTCCGATTTTCATTCACCAGTTGCCACGCCCAGCAGTTGCATCAAATGGATTTCCCTCCTACTCGCGGTCAGTTTCACTTTCACCGGTCTCTCTCTCTCTCTCTCTCTCTACGGCAATACCCCTGTTTTTGGGTCTTCTCTTTGCTGCCGATCTCCTCTATTGCGGCCATCCACTTATCTCCTCGGTAAGTTGATCTAAACCTCTCAACTTTTCAAAAATTTCATCTATAGTAAAGGGTTCGGTTTAGGGCTTTAGTCAATGATAATCTAGCTATTTTCCTGTTGGTGGCAGCCGAGCATTTGGGGAAGTGAGATTTTCATCTTCTAAGCTTCGGTTTCTTGCAGTTTGTTCTTCATCTTTAGGTAAGGTTCAAGACTCTTTGGATAGACGTTCTGTTAAGAGAATTATCTAGCATAAACCGTTAATTTCCAAACCAAATTTTTATATAGGAAATTCTGAGGGATGATGTTAAATTTTCAGTGACACTTTGGTTGTTGTTTTCTTTGTACCACTCCAGTTATTGATCGAGAATGTTTTAAGTTAATACATGATAGTTGGGGTTGATGAATAATGGCTGGTTTTTGTTGGGAAATTCTAGATCCTTGTGGCTGTATTGTTTGGCTGGTTGGTTTTAATTGAGTAAAATGTTGTGTGGCTGGCTAGACCGATTGGTGGTGTTGAGGTCAATAATTTTGTTGCTAAATGATTTTTTTTAGGTGACTGGTCTCGTTGGGTTTGTAAGCTGGAAAGTTAGGAATATATGTTCATGTGAGTGTGGGATAACAACCCGGATGTTGGGGCTGGTCAGCATGTTATATGGGTGTTGTTTGACTTGATATTTGTAGTAAATTGTAACGCTTTAAGCTAGTGTAGTTTGAAGAAAGGAGTTTTGCAAAATTTTTCAGATTAGGAACATTAGATTATCATTTTTGTATATACATAGATTGGGTTTGCTGGCCGTTAATGTTGAGTTTTTTTTTTTTATAAATAGGCGATGAGAATCTTAGAGATCAGACTCGAAATTTTGATAATTCGCTACAGGAGTCAGGTAAGCGGGGCTTCTATCCTAGATTTACATAAAAAGAAAATTTGCTTGAGGTTGGTTTTATAAAATGTGTATGTTCTGCTTTTTAAAGAAAAATGTGAAAAACAACCTCAGTATATATTTTATGCATTCGCTCATGAAAATTTATACGATAGAGAAAATTTTCTTTTGACATGAAATGTGTAGACATGAGCAATATTTGACATGTTTCTGAGCTATGCATAAGAGCGAACATTAATTTTGATGCTATCTTGTGCATGTAAAATAATATGTTTTGTTGTGTTTTTGGCTTATATGGAAATGGATAAGAAAGTGAAAAACAAGTGGCTTAATATGATATGTTTACGGAAAAAAAATCTTTGGCATACTTATCTATTTGTCTTTATTTCTGAATATGGTTCTGATATAATTATATGGATTCACGTGATATGGTTGGTACCACCATGATACGATATGATAGGAGTGCAATCACTTTGGAAACAAAGTGATCCTTTTTATGTGTTTCTTTCCTATGTGCACACTCGGGGCTCCGAGAACGAATGAGGGAAAGTCTCACAATATGATACTGCCTGGTTTGGCCACCGGGGATAGCACAACCCTACCACGGGGGTTAAACATGGTATATGTTTTTAGAAATGGATGAGATGTTACAGTTATTTTGCCAAAGTGTTTTGGGCATAAAAAGTTGGTTTGTGTATACTTTAAAAAAAAAAAAAAAAAAAACAAAGGTTTGCTCAGGTTTTGGTTGGTTTTATAAGTTTTGGAAATTGTTTCCTTTGAATAAAAGTTTCTCCATTACATGCTTAAAAGTTTTATTAAAAATGCTCATGATTTACATATTACTATAGGTGTTTTGCTTACTGAGTTGTAGATGAACTCACCCCCCTATTCTATATGCATTTCAGATGAAGTGGAGGTCTCGACTGAGGACCAAGGTTAATATGTTGGGACCAGATAGGCGGTTATCTTTTGGGTTGAAGTGAAGACGATATTTATTATGTTGTGGTTACATTATTTGGCATGAATAGATCAAAGTGTTAGTAGGATATTTTTTATGGGGAGCTTGTGGACCCTATATGGTGGCATTATTTTGTTTAATGTATGAACTTTATGGACATCTCATATTTAATTGTTTTAAGATTTGGTGATGTGGAAAATATTTTGAGGATTTTTGATTAAATATTTTTTTTTAGAGATAGTATTTGTAGATGAAAACAGGTCAAAGTCAAACAGGTTGATTTTCAGGACCTCCTACGAGTACGGGGTGTCACACCAATCTTATTCATGAAGAAGAAAGACGGGACTATGCACGTGTGTATTGATTATCAAGACCTAAATAAAGTCATTATCAAGAACAAGTATCCGTTGTCTCGGATAGAGAATTTATTGGAACAACTACAAGGAGCGTCAGTGTTTTCAAAGATAGATCTCAAATATGCTTACCATCAACTCAAGATCAAAGAGCAAGATGTACCTAACTCTGCCTTTAGAACTCGATATGGTCATTTTGAGTTCTTGGTTATGTCTTTCGATTGATAAATGTGACAGCAACATTTATGGATTTGATGAATCAAATATTTAGACAATACTTTGACAATTTTGTGGTTGTCTTCATTGATGATATTTTAGTATATTCTTAGAATGACAAAGAATACAAGGAGCACTTAAGGATTGTGATGGAAACCTTACATGAGCTTGACTTTATGCTAAACTCAGTGAGTGCGAGTTTTGGTTCCGAAAAGTGAGATTTTTATGTCATGTCATTTCTAGTGAAGGAGTTGCAATGGACCCAGCCAAAATGGAGGCAGTGATGGAATGGAAAATGCCAACTAATGCTCATGAGATAATAGTTTCTTAGTTTAGTAGGGTACTATAGGAGATTTGTTGAAGGATTCTCTAAACTGTTTGGTCCTCTAACGGCATTGATAAGGAAAAATGCAAGGTATGTTTGGAGTGAAGCATGGCGAGAAGATTTCTAAAGAGCTTAAAATGAGGTTAACGACGACAACGATTTTGGCTCTACTAAACCTTATAAGCCGTATGTGGTTTACAGTGATGATTCAAAGATGAAATTGAGATGTGTGTTGATGCAGGATGGACGAATAGTCACTTATGAATCACAACAGCTTATGGATCACAAATAGAATTACCCTACTCATGACTTGGAATTGGCAGAGGTTGTGTTCGCAGTGGAGATATGGTTCACACTGCGGTATGACTACTGTTTTGCATAATATCCGCTAATGTGGGCAGAATCTGGGTTGCTAGAACCGTGAGACTTTTGGAAATGTTCAAAAGAAGCTTGCTGATTCTAAAAGAAGATTAGAAGAATTTCAAGTCTCCACTTCTAGCAATGGCCCTGTAGCTATAGAAAACAAATTAAGGGATGAAGTGCAATTATGGCTGTCAAGAGAAGAGCTTTTATGGAAGCAATGATCTAAAGTCCTTTGGCTGCACAATGGTGATCAAAATATGAAGTATTTCCACTCAAGAGCCTCTCACCGACAGAAGAGGAATTAGATCACAAGAATTCTTGACGATAGGGGATCATGGTTGCAGGGACCCCAACGGGATGCCTATATCAGAGGGTATTTTCAATCCTCCACACAGCGGGGTGCTAGCGAATTTCTGGATGGAATTGAGCCAAGGATCACTACTAACATAAATGAGGAGTTATGTAAGCCCTTTACCTCCACGGAAGTTGTCAAAGCTTTAAAACAAATGCACCCCAACAAAGCACCCGGACCTCATGGTATGTCTCCAGCCTTTTATCAATCATATTGGCATATTATTGGCTCTAAAGTTTCTGCTGCTGTGTTAGATGTTTTAAGCTCTGTGGTATTTCCACAATCTTTGAACCATGGACATGTTGTTCTAATTCCTAAAAAGAAATCCCCCTCCCAAGTTTCAGATTTTAGGCCTATTAGTTTGTGTAACGTAATTTACAAACTAGTGCCTAAAATCCTTACCAATAGGCTGAAATGGGTCCTCCCTTCCATTATATCTGAAACTCAAACTGCCTTTGTCCCGGGTCGACATATTATGGACAATCAGATTTTTTGCAAAGCTGATTCTAACTCCTTTGAGGCTTTACTTGCACTACACTCTCGATATGAACTTGCTTCAGGTTAGAAAATCAATATTAGCAAGACCTCTATGATTTTTAGTCCAAATACTCCACAGCATATTCATTAGCAAATTTCAGAGATATAAGGTGTGGAACCTACATAGCAATACGAGAAAATGATATGGGGTGTGGAACCTTCAGAGATATAGGGCTTCCACCTTTGGTTGGGAAAGCTAAAAATGCAGCTTTTACTTATATGAAGACCTGGATGTGGAAGACTTTGCAGTGCTGGAAAGAGAAACTTATTTCTCAAGGAGTCAAGGAAATTTTGATCAAAGCTATGGCTCAATCCATTCCTGCTTAAACCATGACAACCTTCATGCTTTCCTCTGGTTTCTGCCGAGATTTAGAGAAAATGATTGCAAAATTTTGGTGGGGTCAAAGAGGCATTGAACGAAAGGGGGTTGTGAGTTTTAAAGATTTAAAACTCTTTAATATGACTCTCCTTTCTAAACAATCTTGGCGAATCCTTACTCAAGCGAACCCTTTACTTTCTTAGATTGATAGGATTAAGTATTTTCCCAATTGTTGTTTCTTTGAGTCTCAATTGGGTACTAATCCCTCATTTGCATAGATGGGTATTTGGGAAGCCCGTAAGCTTATAATTAAGGGATGCCAATGGCGTCTTGGGGATGGTAGTTCAGTTGATGTTTGGAAGGATATTTAGATTGTAATAGCCCTAAAATCTTCATCCTAATTTAATTATTTAATTAAATGCTAATATAAAAGATTAGTGGTAATTTGAAAAAACAAGCTCTAAAGAGATGGGCTTGGGAATGAAGCTTTAGAGATATGGATTAAGTGAATGGGCCAAGAGAGTAGTGGTGAGCCCATAAGCCCATAGAGTGAACTCATGACCCATCAAGCCCATAGTAGAGACACATGTCACTTGAAGAGAAACCCTAGAAAGTCATCCAAGGCTTGTAGGAAATTTTTAGTTGGTAAGGATTGACTAGTAGGTAGCCATGTGCCATGTAGGATTGAGGGTGGAATCTTATGGAGGGATTTTCCTATCATGGAATCTTGGAAGTACAAGGCACCATTCTTTGACTTTCCAATAGAATTCATAGTGTATAGGAATGTGACAAGTGGCATGAAGAGAATGATGGAAGGAAGGAGCAAGGGTTTCGGTGGGATGCAATCCGTGAGCCACTTGGAGGATTCCAAGGAGTATGGCCACCAAAAAGTTGATGAGACAAGGGAGGAGTGTGTAAGTGAATAAGGTACAATGTGTAAGAAAGTATGGTGATATGAAGAAAGGTATGGTGTGGGTGTAGGTGATGGAAATGACAAAAGCAAGGAGATGAAGCAAATGGGGTTTCGGTGGAAGCAAGGGCTTGGCCGAATCATGCATTGCTCAATTCCCAAAAAGCATGGCCATGAGATCACTTGGATGGACACATGAGATGATGGAGGGATGGTGATTGAGTGAAAAGCAAGAAAATGAGGACTAAGCACTCAAGGGAGGCGCCGGCCATAGCAAGTGAGGGAGAAAGAAAACCAAATCTTCCAAGGCATGGCCAAGATTTGATCTTGGAATGACCTAGTGTTGTCAATCTTTCAATCCATCATTGGCCATACCTAAGAATGGTAAAAAGTGTACCAAAGACCCTAGAGGAAAGGGCTTGGCCGTGTGACTCCATGCTCATTCCCTTAGCTTGTTTCATTTGGACACATGCAAACATATTCCTACCTCACTCTCTCCTTACCTCTCGGCCAAAACCATCCAAATTACCTCCACCTTTGTTTCTTCTTCTTTCATCACACAATTTGAAGAATCCTAAATTAGTGGAGCTAAGATCAAGAGTATTGAAGTGGATAATACCTTGGGGAAGGTTAGTGCCTAGATCCATGCCAGCTTAGGAAGAACACACACACACATGTAGCACCATTGTTTTAGCTAAAAAGGAAATAAGGTTTCTTTTAAATATTTATACTTATAATTAGTCTAATAAGAGATTCTATGTGTGTATTTTCAGATTTTAATCAAAAATCTAATAGGAATATTGTAAGTATTCTTTCACCTTTTATTTAACATTTCTTGTATATAATTAGGTGATCATGCTTGTTGGATTAATGATTGTATTGCCATGTTTGGATTAAATTGATTGTGTTAATACTTGTCTTTGATATGAATATTCATGTGTAAATCTCTATGATAAAAATATGGTTAGAATATGAGTATAGATGATGGATCAAGTATTAGTAGCAAAAAGAAATGAAAAGCATGAGTATCATATGAAATGATGAAGTTGGTGCATGATGGATCTTAGTATTAAGCTTATAAAATTTGGTGTTCCTAAGATAAAATTTATTTAAGGAAATTAGTAGTATGATTGATTTATTTAAGGAGGATATTGTCTTGAGGAAATGAAAAAATGGACATGGGAATAAAACTTATGATTAATAGGAATTGTAATGGTATATACATGCATGTGGAAAGAAGTAATCACTTATATATGATTAGTAGTGTTTAATTGGAATCTTATGATGTTTAAGGTTAAGACTAGAGGATTGAATTATATTGTTTTGTTGTGGAATTATTTAGTTTAAGCTTATAGAAGAAACTTGTTGAAAAGGAAACTTTGAATGAATTAAAAGGAAATTTCCCTAAGTTAAAAAGGTGAAGGAAGGAAGTTGGAATGAATTAAGTTTGGATGTACAAATGTTTGCTTAGTGGATAATAGGGTTTCGGTTACCCCTTTCTAAAGATGGTATATGTTTTAATTGGACACCTTTAATTCTTTGAGGATAATTAGAGTGAAGTGATGAAGAAAAGCCCTAGGAATTACCCTAGGAGGTTTCGGCCTTGATGGGTTGGAGATGAGCCGAGTACCCCACTTCAATCCTAGGCCTAAATTTGGATGTTGGAGCATGATGGTTAAGTAGGAAATTGTAAGGTTTATCCCAATGAGAAAGAAAAGAAAATGAACTAGGAATGCACTCGAGCTCACCTCGGGTTTTGCATGAAAATAAGTAAGTGTTGCATGTCACATGCATAAATCATGAAAAGCATGTTTTTAAAGTCCAATATGTTTTTAAGAAAAAGAAAAGGAAAGATTAAGTTTTTGAAAGAAAAGAAAAGAAGTAAAGTTTTATAAGAACCCCAAAGGCTGGGACAGGGTAGTGCCCTAGTGGAACTCCCTGTCCACTCAAGAGTGTTTAAAGTCGAGTGGAAGCCCCTGGGTCGACGAAGAACAGTTGGCGGGCCGTGTATGGCTCCAGAAGGTGTCCGGAGCGCGGTCGCACCTAATACTGGTGGGTGCCAAAGACGGGTAAGGTGTAAGGACCTGCCGTACTATAAGCTACGTGACGCACTCTAAGGTGATGCGGTAACTAGTAGGGAACATGCGGTGCTTAGGGGAACCGTGTTGTGTCTCATATATGCTACGCGATAAGTCATGACAAGATGAGCTTTCAAGCCATAAGAAAAGATCTGTATATGATAAGTGGCGCCTAAGAAAGAATAAAAGATGTGAAATGTTTTAAAGAAATGATTTGAAAAGCACTGATATGAAAAGAAGTCTGAAAGAAGCAAGTCTGTATGAAAGTTTACATGAGCATGTGCATGAGTTCAGTCATTCATTTGCATATGCATTAGCTACGAATGTTTGGTTCACTTATCTGTATATTTGAAATGCTTTGGTTAAAGTGCTAGTATACTTGCTGAGATTTCTCTCGAAATCTCACCCCCTTTTTATTATCTCTACTATCGCTCCCTTGGGAACGATAGAAGTTATTACAGGAAAGGATGGATCCACGGATTACGACTCTCGAAAAGATGGGTCGAACCGTCAAGGGCCCGACTAAGATAGATTCTGCTGGGCCAGTGACCCTAGACCCGTTGGGTCAGTGGGCAGCAGAGTCGCTTCCTATGGCGACCTACTTTTGATGACTTACGCCCTACGGGGTGTTGTCTGGTGTTAGGAGTGGACGGACTACTCCATATGGGACGCCTGTTTACCTCATCCTCTGGGATGATGTGTGATGTAGGCCCAGGTTTAAGTTTGGACAGTCTTCGTTACGGTCCTGACTTTAAGAAGATAAAGGAAGAACCCGCCTATTAGTATGTTTGGCGGAAAAGGAGGGCATCGCTGATGTATTTATTTTGTATCACCTTTGTATTTTGAGGAAAATCTTCCTGCTGTTTTGGGAAGTACTTTTGTATAAACTGTTTACATTGGTGACCTTTACTTTTGATGCATATGTATATAATGTTTAATTTGGGTTTTATTTCGCTAACCATGTGATGTGCGACAAGCGTAAACGTCTTGTCAAAGTTATTGGTTTGACCTTTTTTAGCTGCGAGATAATATGAAAAAAAGAAAAAAAAAGATATTAAATAATGCTCTCACACGTAAAGATGAGGGATGACTTCCTTGAGACGTTCGTCCCCGGCGTCGCAATTTGCGTACGAACCCAAGCGCAAGCTACGGCGCCGACATAGATCCCTGGCCATTCAGCTTTGCAAGATGAATTAATTAGGATAAATCTGCCTAACCAACATAGAGCAGTCTCAACTCTAATTGATCCTCATTCGGGTTGGTGGTGCATTAATTCTGTTAGAGCCCTCTTCAATCCAATGCTAGCTTCTGATGTTTTGAAAGTCCATTTATGCTTTAACCACTCGGATCAGTTATTTTGGAGACATGAAAGAAATGGAATTTATTCAGTTAAGAGTGGGTACAGGTTTCAAAAGCTGTTGATGTTGCATAATTCAGCAAGCTGTTCCACCTCTCAATAGACTAAGACATTGTGGAAGGCTCTATGGAAGATGTGTGTCCCTAATAAAATTAAAGTGTTTGCATGGAGGGTCTGTTATGATAGTCTTCCTTCTAAATTGAACCTGGCTAGAAAGATGATAGATTTGAATTTATCCTATGATTTCTGCCATGCTGTTGAAGAGGATTTGCAGCATACTCTTTTTCTATGTCCTGATATTCATGATTTATTGCCATTGTATCTTCCTCTTTTTAACCAAGTTTCTCTTAATATGGGAATCTCTGATATTCTTAACTTGGTTGTCTCCAAGGGTGATCAAGCTTTTATTGATAAATTTTTTGCACTTGCATGGGCTTTCTGGTACAGGAGATGTAAGTTGATTTTTAAGGAGATTAAATTAGAGCCTACCTATGTTATTCATCATGCTCTATATCTGCTTAGTCTAAAAAAACCTACCATTTCAACTACCTCCACCAGAGTTTTGTATGCTAAATGTTGATAGGGCAATATTTTATGATTTAAAGAAAACTGGTATTGGAACAGTGGTTAGGGATACACATGGCAGGGTTCTACTTACAGTGAGTAAGGCTGAAGCAGAGGTCATTGACGCTAATACTATTGGAGTGCTTGCAATGTTACGTGGCTTGCAGTTCAGTTTACATCTCATGTGCCCCAAGTTGATTCTTGAAAGTGACAATTTGGGCATGGTTAAGCAGTTCAAGCAGCTGAACCTTTAATGTCTAGCCTGGGGAATCTCATTGCTGAAGTTAAGAAGTTGCTCTTTTACTTTGTGGAATCCGAGGTTCTGCATGTACCAAGGATGGGGAATAAAAAGGCTCATTATCTTGCCCGTAATGTTGGCACATTCCTGATGTGGAAATGTGGCAAGGATCTACTCCCGATTGTATTTCTAATGCTATTTGGATGGACACTCATCATTTGTAATTTGTTTATGATGAATGCAATGTTATGCTTCTTATAAAAAAAAAAAAGCAATGCTAGGAGTACACTCTTCCGTGTACTTTTTGCAAAATCTAATAGCAATAATGTCTCGTCAATAGAAATATTTCAAAAAATATCAAAAAAAATAATAAAATAATAAGATAGAAACAAAAATAAGACACACCAATAATTAGATTAAATGATACATAAAAAGTATACAAGCCATATACAAATAGTATTTTTCTTTTTCTAATATATTTCATTAGTGAAATGACTTAGGGTAACTCAAATACTGTGGAAAACTTGTGTCGCTCAACAGTGGAAATGTAACCATGAATTGATGCATTTCATGCTTGTTAGTCAGGTTTTTGAGATGTGGTGTTTCATGTTGGAGTAGGTGGCCTTGCCACATGTCAAGTGATATGGCTATGTGAGATTCTGTTGAAGGAGTTAGTTACTTTTCTTGTAATTTCTTATACAAAAGAAGAGAGAAAGTAGATATCACCCAAGCTGTGAAGAGGTTCATAGCTCTAAAAACATCCTCTTAGTGTTAAGAAAAATACTCTGATGACACCAATTGTTCCCGATAACGATGCCAAAAACTTGGTTCCTTCTAAAATTTACCTCCCAAGTGTAGGAGGTGTCTTGTTCAAGTATAATGAAAGCCCCAAGGTAAATTTCACAAGGACAATGGTTTATCAAAGTGTCTACAAACGTTTATTGTAAAATAAAATGATGTATGTAAAATGTGATAAAGTAAAATTCTTTTTGGATTTTTATATTTATGAAAATAGCAAGTAGAATGAAATGTATTATATTTATAGTGAAAGATTAATTAAAAAGGAGATGTATGGTTGAGTTTTGAAGGTCTTGGACTTGTGACTTTTGTTTAGAAAAATGAACTATAGTGTAGACTATTTGATTACTAAAAATTAAATGATTCAAAATGAGATTTAAATTTTATCAAGACTATAAAGTAATTCGAAGAAATGAAAATAGGTTAACAAAATTAGATTATCAAATACTTGAGTTATGGGTCCATCCAAATATTTTATGCTTCCACCATTTACTAATTTTCTAGTCATTACTCCTTTCTTATTAATCCAATTAAGGTATTAATAAAATAAAATATGCAAATCTAAGTTTAAGTAAACAAGTCAGGTCCTAATAGAAAAATACCCTTACTAAACATTAACCAAAATTTATATAACATTTAGATGACAAAAATTCTTGATTAATTCAAGATTCTAATGTGCCTAGTTGTCAACAACAAAACAAGAAATAAGAGAAATAGATTTATCAAACTATTCTATTCAATTTTCGATTTCAACCAAATAAAGGCACAAAATCAACTTTTCAAAAAGTCTAGAAAATCATGAAAAGCAATGAAAATTTGTACTGCAACCCAAGCTGTAAAACTTAGCCAAATATCATCATTTCTAACTTGCAAAAATGTTCAAAAGAAATAAACCTTAAAAATGTAGAAATCGTGTTGAACAAAACAGGAAAAGTAAAGTAAATAAAATGAAAAATGAGGTGATTTGCAGTAGCCACTGTGCTGCTACACACTTGCACACCCCCCTCACATAATTTTTTTATTATTAAAATTTTTTTCCTTCGAGAGCAGCCGGTGGGCTGTTCCCTTTTATTTTTCAATGAAAAAACACTAGTTAACCCCTAATCCGGAATTTCCTTCTCCTTTTATACCTCTCCTCTTCCCATTTCTTTCTCTTTATTTGCGACGGATTCACCCTCTCCCATCATGCGAAATGGTTGCCTCTCGTGGTCCCGAAATTCCTTCAAGAAGCTTGCCTCTGCCTTTTACGTTTCTTGGGTTATTTTGTTATAGAGACAATTAAATCACGGGCTTCAGATATTTCTATCGGGTCAGATGGATGAGTTATCAAGCCCTTAATCAAGTCACGGTCATGATCTTCTGTTGAGTATGGCTTGTGAATACACGCCTCAGCCCTGTTTAGCTCGACCCTCGCTCGAGTGCTGCTCGAGCGAGACTTCCAGGCTTCCAGACTTACTTCAACCCGAGAGTTTCCTTGACCTCCAGCTCGAGCGAGGATCTGGCAGTGACTTCGCTCAACTGTCGCTCGACATCCCGCTCGAGCGAAGTGCCATGAGTTGCCAGGTGTCCATTTGCTGTTGAGGGAATTTGACCAAGAAGTCCTCGCTCGAGCGAGAGTAAGTTTCGCTCGAGCGAGATTGCATATTATAAATATCGCGAAGTCATTTCACGCAAATGGACGAAAGGACGAACGGAAGCAGCGGCCCCTATTTTGGACGACGAAGAACAGAGCTTCTCCCTAGATCATTTCTTTTCCATTTCTCCACTATTGAGTGAAATTTGTGAGGATTGAGTGTATACACATGAGGTGAGTGTTTCCTTTTATAAGAATCCTCTGATTCTCTCTCTGTAACCTTCATTTGATCTAGTGAAGCTTTGAAACCAACCCCACAGTGGATGTAAGCTCATTTTGAGCTGAACCACTTAAATCGCTGTGTTCTTTGGTTGTTTACTGTTTTATTTCTCATTATTGCATCCGCTGTAGTTTATTTCATATTCTTGTTGTTTATTCCTTGGTCTATTTCGCAACAAACTGGTATCAGAGCATACGGGCTCTGTGAATATTTGAAGGGATGGCCACAGCAAGATTTGAAGTTGAGAAATTTGACGGTCAGAACAGTTTCAGCTTATGGCGTCTGAAGATGAAGGCATTGTTGCGCCAGCAAGGGTTATTCAAAGTTCTAGAGGAAAGGACGGCAGATTCTCCTGTACCGTCTAAGGACGATGAAGAAAAGGTACATAGTACTATTTTACTGTCATTGTCTGATGGAGTGTTCAGAGAGGTAGCAAAGGAGGAGACCGCTGAGGGTTTCTGGAACAAGCTTGAGAGCTTGTATATTAAGAAATCTTTCACTAACTGGTTGTATTTAAAACAACGGTTGTATACGCTCAAAATGACTGAGGGTTCGTCAGTTACTGAACACCTAGATGAGTTTAACAAGATTGTTTTGGATCTTAGAAATGTTAACATCAAACTTGATGATGAAGATCAAGCTTTAATTGTGTTGTGTTCATTACCTGCCTCATTTGAGAATTTTGTAAATTCTATGCTTTATGGAAGAGATACTATCTCCTTAGTATATGTGAAGTCAGCTTTGAACTCAAAGGAGTTGAGGAGTAAGTATGATAAGGGTGGTGAAGCACAAGCCAGTGGTTTGTTTGTCAAAGATACCTCCGACAGAGGAAGATCCAGTGAGAAGGGTTCAAAGAAAGGCAGAGGAAAGTCCTGGGGGAAATCAAAGTGCAAGTCCAATAAGAAAAATGTAAAATGCTATTACTATCATAAGTTTGGACACTACAAGAGTGAGTGTACGAAGCTGAAGAAGAAGGAGGAATCCACGAGTTCCTCTAATGCCGTCAGTGCTGCTGATGAATCTGATGGCTCTCATGTGGTTCTTGCAATCAGTGATTCGAATAGTCAGTTCAGTGACAAGTGTCAGCTTGCACTTGCCATATGTGTCCCAGAAGGGACTGGTTCATGTCTTATGAACCAGTCAACAGTGGTTCTATTTTGTTAGGGAATGACACAGTTTGCAAGATTGCGGGATTGGGTTCTGTGAAGATCAAGATGTTTGATGGGATAGTTAGGACATTGACTAATGTCTGGCACATTCCAGACTTGAAAAAGAATCTTATCTCCATAGGGGCCCTTGATTCTTTGAGTTTGAAGTACACGGGACAAGGTGGAGTTCTAAAGGTCAGCAAAGGCTCCATGATTATTATGAAGGGAGACCTGAAATATGGTCTCTATTTCCTCCAGGGCAGTACTGTCAGCAGTGAAGCTGCAGTTTTAGTATCTGATCAGTCAAAGTCAGATGTTACTCAACTATGGCACATGAGATTGGGCCATATGAGTGAGAAGGGGATGTTTATCCTCAGTAAGCAAGGGCTGTTAGGGAATCAGAATTTGGGCAAACTAGACCTGTGCAAGCACTGTGTATTTGGCAAGCAGAGCAGAGTTCAGTTTGCAACAGGGGTCCACAGAACAAAAGGTACAGTAGACTACATTCATTCCAACCTTTGGGGTCCGTCTTCAGTTCCATCGAAAGATGGAGCTAATTACTTGCTTATGTTTATTGATGATTGCTCACGGAAAGTGTGAGTTTATTTTTTGAAACTAGAAAAGTGATGTTTTCAAGAACTTCAAGCAATGGAAAGTTCTGATAGAGAATCAGACCAGTAAGAAGGTTAAACGGCTTCGAACTGACAATAGGATGGAATTTTGCAGCAGTGACTTTGATGAGTTTTGCAAGAATGAAGGAATTGTCAGACACCGTACAGTGAGGTACACTCCACAGCAAAATGGAGTGCCTGAACGGATGAACCAAACCCTCCTAGAACGAGCACGTAGTATGCTCTCCAATGCCAGGCTGTCTAAGGACTTTTGGGCAGAAGCAGTCAATACAGCCTGTTTTCTGGTGAACCGCTCTCTAGCCACAGCTATTGGGTTGAAGACACCTAATCAGGTATGGTCTGATGAACCTACTGATTATTTGAATTTGAAGATATTTGGTTGTCCTGCTTATTTTCATGTGAATGATGATAAGCTAGAACCTAGGGTAAAGAAGTGTATATTCATGGGATATGCTTCTGGGGTGAAAGGATATAGATTGTGGTGTACTGATCCCAAGTCACCCAAGTTTGTGATAAGCAGAGATGTAGTTTTCGATGAAAAGTCTATGCTTAATTCGAGAAATCAGATTCTCGTGTCTACAGGGAAGAAGGTGGAGTTACAGGTTTCACATGAGACACCACCTGAGACTCAGGATCATGCTATAGTTGATGAGCATGATTCTGAATCAGAGATTGAGACACCAGTTGAGGAGCAATACAATATAGCTATTGGTAGACAGAGGAAACAGATCAGACCACCTCAGAGATATGCTCATGCAGACATGGTTAGTTATGCACTCGCTACAGCAGAAGAAATTGTGGGCCAAGAGCCTTCCAGTTACTCAGAGGCTGTGAAGAGTACTGAGTCTGCACAGTGGTGTTCAGCGTTGACTGAAGAGATTGAGTCTCTTCACAAGAACCAAACCTGGGATTTGGTTAAGTTACCAGCGAAGACCAGAGTTGTGGGTTGCAAGTGGGTTTTTAAGAGAAAAAAGGGAATCCAGTCTGATGCAAGATACAAAACTCGTCTAGTTGCTAAAGGCTACAGTCAGATAGAGGGGGTCGACTTCAATGAAGTGTTCTCTCTAGTGGTAAAACACAGCTCAATCAGAGTTTTACTAGCCATCACGGCTTTGTATGATCTGGAGCTTCAGCAACTTGATGTGAAGACAGCGTTCTTACATGGTGAGCTTGAAGAGACTATCTATATGTGTCAGCCAGAAGGGTTCACAGTTGAAAGCAAAGAAGACCATGTATGCAGACTGAAGAGGTCTTTGTATGGGTTGAAGCAGTCGCCTAGGAAATGGTATAAACGTTTTGATTTGTTTATGATTGATCATGATTATTTGAGAAGTAATTATGATTGTTGTGTGTATCATAAACAATTGCCTGATAAGTCTTTCATTCACTTATTACTTTATGTTGATGACATGCTTATAGCTGCCAAAATCATGGTTGAAGTTGATTTGTTGAGGACTCAACTTAAAAATGAGTTTGAGATGAAAGATTTAGGTGATGCTAGGAAAATATTGGGGATGGAAATCCATAGAGATAGGAAAGCTGGGAAGTTATACTTGTCCCAAAGAAAGTATATAGAGAAGGTTCTAGACAGATTTGGAATGTCTAACTCCAAACCTGTCAGCACGCCGCTGGCATTGCATTTTAAATTTTCAGCTTCCCTATCTCCCTAGACAGATGAGGAGGAACAGTCCATGGAAAATGTTCCTTACTCTAATGCTGTAGGTAGCATTATGTACGCCATGGTGTGTACCCGTCCAGATATTTTACAGGCAGTGAGTGTGGTTAGCAGATATATGGCTAAACCAGGTAGAACTCACTGGTAGGCATGGTAGGCAGTGAAATGGATTTTGAGGTACTTGAAGGGAACCTCGCATGTGGGCTTGATATTTGATAGAGATGTAGATCTCAGTTCTGTTGTTGTTGGTTTTGTTGATTCTGACTATGCTGGGGATTTAGACAAGAGAAGATCATTGACAGGCTATATTTTCACATTGTGTGGTTTTGCTATTAGTTAGAAAGCAACACTTCAATCAACTGTTGCTTTATCAACTACAGAGGCAGAATACATGGCAGCAACTGAGGCTGTTAAGGAGGCCATTTGGGTGAAGGGGTTGATCAGTGACTTAGGTCTTTAGCAGACAGAGATGACACTGTTTTGTGACAGCCAGAGTACTATACATTTGACTAAAAATCAAATGTATCATGAGAGGACGAAGCACATTGATGTTAGGTATCATTTTATCAGAGAAGTAGTTGCAGATGGTACAGTTAGTATTCAGAAGATTGCTACTTCGGAGAATCCAGCAGATATAATGACCAAGCCAGTTGCAGTAAACAAGTTCAAATTTTGTTTGGACTTGATAAGGGTTTGGGGTTTCCAGGTTCCTTAGGGAACTCAGATGGGGTTAATTTCTTCAGATGCTGCATTTTTATTCTTGGGTTGATCTGGATTTTATGAGGCTTTAGGTATTCAAGCCAAGGTGGAGATTTGTTGAGTATGGCTTGTGAATACACGCCTCAGCCCTGTTTCGCTCGACCCTCGCGGAGCGAGACTTCCAGACTTCCAGACTTACTTCAACCCGAGAGTTCGCTTGACCTCCAGCTCGAGTGAGGATCTGGCAGTGACTTCGCTCGACTGTCGCTCGACATCCCGCTCGAGCGAAGTACCACGAGTTGCCAGGTGTCTGTTTGCCAAGTTTCGCTCGAGCGAGATTGCATATTATAAATATCGCGAAGTCATTTTGCGCGAACGGACGAATGGAAGCAGCGGCCCCTGTTTTGGACAACGAAGAACAGAGCTTCTCCCTGGATCATTTCTTCTCCATTTCTCCACTATATTGAGTGAAATTTGTGAGTATTGAGTATATACACGTGAGGTGAGTGTTTCCTTTTGTAAGAATCCTCTGATTCTCCTTCTATAACCTCCATTTGATCTAGTGAAACTTTGAAACCAACCCCATAGTGGATGTAAGCTCATTTTGAGCTGAACCACTTAAATTGCTGTGTTCTTTGGTTGTTTACTATTTTATTTCTCATTGTTGCATCCGCTACAGTTTATTTCATATTCTTGTTGTTTGTTCATTGGTCTATTTCCCAACATCTTTGTTGCACGTATGCTTCAGGAGTTTCTCACACACATGGGCCTTAGCTATGTACGTGAGCCTCCATCACATAGAACTCACGAGTTCAGTTCCACACGGTTTTCAAATGGAAATCACGGACGGCTTCTATTTATCTCTGCACATGGGCTTGAGTTATGGCTGGAATTTGGGTTGCTATTAGGGACGTGGACGCGTACTCCAGTTCAACATCACGGGCTCCTTAACTTCCTTTGACTTGTGGGGTCGCATCAATTCACTGAACTCATTTGGGAGCTTCACTTGGGTTTCAGTTTCTCCACAGCAGGTCACGGATAGCTTTACTCTTCAGGGCAGACGCACACAAGTATGTCACGGACTGGGTTTAAAACTCTCTCGGATTGCAACATACGTGAGCCTCTGTTCTCAGGAAAGTCACGGACTTGAGCTTCAGCCACGGGCTTGTGAGACTCTTCTGATTTCCTTCACAGCAAGTTGCTCTACTTGTGTTTCTTCATGTGGACTTCAATTCTCTTGGGTTTAGTCTTCTGGTGGCAAATCAATTCCTGCGCCTTAAGTTTCTCATTCTCATGCATTTATCTTTATGGGCCTTATTTATGCAATGGGCCAACACAAATTTGGGAGTCTAATTAAATATTTATCAACCCAATAACATGAGCCCATCTATAATTTATTAAGGATAGAATGTTATTTCCCATGTCAAACGTAATTAATTCATATTATTTAATTAATACTCTTATTTTGTCACATAAAACTCATTTAATCTAACATATTAAGAGTATTAATACGACATTATTGACAATTTATTTGGGACCCTTGAAGAATATTGTAGGTACTTTTTATCCAGTTTATTTCTATTTTTATGGTACAATTTCTCATACAAACTCTCTGCAATTTCATCTGCACCTTACAATTACCAGTATTACTATCGATCTGCCATTTACATACAATCAGACGCATAACTGGGCTCCTTATCGGGTTTCTCATTCGATGCTGGATTTTGTACAAGAGGAAGACTCCCCTTTGGTTCCGTCTGGCTAACTTTTTCGGGACTTCCACCGAATTTCTTTCATGAGTCGATATTGAGGACTATTGGTGGGGGTTTTGGGAGATATTTGAAGTGAGATAATTAGAGTGGTAAATGAACTAGACTACTCAACAGCTCACTTGGTTAAACTTGAAGCAAACTCGACTCGTGAAAAAAAAAAAAAAAACTCACTAATGAAAGCAGATACCCACTCGATTAGTAAATGACATATACCTCACAAAACTCGATTCGACTCGGTTAAGACTCGTTAAGGCTCACTCGTTTATACTTGAATCGATTCGTTAGTTCGACTCGATTAAAATTCATTTATATATTGATAAATATATACACATATATATGTTATATATATGTATTGTTAATAATATAAGTATAGAATCCTTATAATTAAATATGTAATATGTAATCTTATCACTTATATTTATTATTACTTATATCTATATGATTAATATACTTCATAGTTATGTTTTATAATTTATACAATAATTAGTTTATAAAATTTAATAATTTCATATATTAGTACGTAAGAAATATGTGAAATACGTATATATTATAATATTATGTAAATTTATTAGTAATATATATAAGCATATAATATATTATTATGATGAATAGATATCAACTAACTAAATATTAATTATTAATTATTTATTTATTAATTTTTAAATTTTATTCAAAAAATACGTAATAAAAAATCGAGCTCCAGCTCGACTCGACTCAACTCGAGTTTGTTTGTGGGACGAGCTTGTCCTCGAGTTGAAAGTTTAATTTATCGAGTCAAGCTTAAACAAAAAATAAATATAAACACGAGCTCGGGCTCGAATTCGAGCTCGAGTATTTTGAGTCGAGCTCGAGTTGGACAAGCCAAAATTCAGCTCAACTCGGCTCAATGACAGACTTAAATAATTAGATAATGCAACGGCCCATCTGATTAGGCCAAAGGCGTCACGGATTTGCGTTAAAATTGATGTTTCCAGGCCGCAAAATAAAAAATTCATTCTGGCTTCCGAGCATCGGGACCTGTTATGAGGAGGTATTTTTTATTCTCTCCTCTGTTTTGTTTCTTGTGTCAGAAACAGGGGCATCAGGAGAGCAAATGTGGTAGGAGGGATCGTGTGGGGAAGCCTGCTCCCGTGGTTTGGATGCATGAAGGGGAAGTTCATGCCAAGAAGGTTTGGAAGCTAGTGGGTCTGGAAAATCAAGGAGAAACGTCGCATATGGAGACGGAACAAGGAAATTTTTTTCTGATTTACGTCGGTGGAAAGTTCTGAATGTTATTAATGATCGAAGGCAGAAGATTGAACATGAATCCTTGGATGTGCTTTATGTGGATTCAAAAGGTGAAGTATTGACTATTGAGTAAAAACCAGTTTGCGCTAGCAGATAATGGGGGCGTGAATGTGATTATTGATGATGGTTCTGATGGTACCCGAGCGGATGCTACTAGCTGCAGAGTTATAACTTACTGATGCTGGGACATTGCCGAATCCAACCATCTCGCCGCCTCATAAGTTATCAGGTAGTTGGCTAGAGATTTCTAAGGATGTTTCGGATACAAAGTCAGTTCATTTGGAAGCTTCGATTTTGTCTCCACGTAGTTGCTAAAAGTAGTAGATGAAGCTCTTGAATTTGAGCTTTCTCGGATGGCTGAGGTGGGGTACTGCATGATGATGGTCTGAATAAATGGTTTTTGTAACTCGAGGAGTTTGCGAATAAATACTTTGAGTCGGACTCGGAGTTGAATGTTCCTTTGAAGAAGTTAAGGATGTTAAAAAAAAAAAAAAAGGATACGGCGATTGTCCTGGAAAGGAGGACTCGGTCTAAAAATCGACGTATTTCGAATAGAAACCACCCATCGGTAGTGGCACACTTGGAACCTTTTCGTTTTGCTAATAAATGTCGGCAGTGGGCATTGCACTTGCCTAATTACGCTTGTTGTAATCAATCCAATGTAAGCATAAAAAAGTTTCTCCACTTTTTCTATTCTCTTGCCGACATTTTTATTCTCACAAAATTCCTATTTTATTCTCCTTCATTTCCTACATTATTTTTTATTTTCAACAAGACCGAAGTCCTCGCAATTACTAGTGGTTGTGCAATCCTCCCACCAAGCAATTCTTCGAAGCTTCCTTTCATAATTAGTATGCCCCATCACGATATTCGGTCATTCCCTAGCATTCGAGCTCAAGAAATCGCAATACTACCAAGTGGTTTGTATTCGGAGAGCTGTGTTTTTTTTAAGAAGATGACAGTACTTTAATTTTATTGATTGTTTTCATTTATGATAAAGAAAAACTGTAATTATAACCATATTATTTGGGGGTTACAAATTCCCTAAAAATCCAAACTCAGGCATAAAAAAACCAACACTATAAATCAATAACGGATACAAAATTGAAATACAATGCCATATAGCCAGCATAAACGCAAAGCAAACCAACTCAAAATAAAACAAGAAAACCTCCAAGACAAAACACCATCAAATAACAAAATTAAAAATGACATTACCAAAAGAAGAACTTACCCGGCACTGATTTAAGAAAGTCGCAAATAAGGAAGACCCATCATGTTCATGCAAAGAAGACCTCGTAAACTAGGCAACATTTGACCCCAAACCACTCCAAAGTTAAACCCTCGACAGCCTTTTTGGACAGAAAATCTACCACAACATTTTCTTCACGAAAGATCACTTCAACACATTTGGACTTTAGTGACAGTTTGGAATTTGTGACAGTCCCTAAACTGTCACCAAAACTTATTTTCTGTGAAGGTTTCTTGGAACTGCCACTAAAGACAATTGATGGATTTTTTTACATTCGAACGAAGACGATTTTTCGTTGAATGTTGAGTGCACGTGCGAATGATAAGATAACTGACATTCGAATGTGTATGTTTTTGGTGCCAACATTCGAACTATATGAAAGAACGTTCAAACATTTAGATTAAATTAGAAAAAAAATTTGACACTTTATTTTGGCACATTTAGTATTTTAATACATATTAAATTCTTTCCTTTACTTAATAGTGTAGGATTTGATTATTAGTGTATTGATATTTATTTTTTTAAGTACTTTAAAATGATTAAAATATGAATTTTTATAAAGAAATTAATATAAGATTCTACTCTAGTGAGTCCATGTTAATATTATACAATTTTGTACACCAATGAATTATAAATAATTTAATTTGTGAAAGATATGAAGTGCAATGATTTAAACATAGATTTAGATAAGCTAATATTAAAGAAAATTGAGAATAGAAAAAAAACAATATATACATTACATAAGCAGTTTGTCTAATACAAAAATTAAAAACAAAATACAAAAAGACTTAAAAAAAACCCCTAGACTACAGGCTTTTTTTAATGACGTGAACTCATCAGCCACAATCCTGACCCTAACACGCAAGGTCTCTACATCAATGGACAGCTGCTCCATAGCCTAATCCACATGCGCAGTGATCTCAGCAGTCTGTGCAGTGAGCCGTCAGTCGATATGTGCAGTGATCTAAGTAGTCTGTGTAGCAAGCTATTGGTCGATATGCGCCTGCAGCTCTCCCAACATAGAGGCCACCCAAGCAGGTGGCACATCCCCCAACCACAGTCTGTCCCATCTGAGGCTGTCAACTGGTATTGGCAATGTCAGTGGGATCAACATGGACAGTCTGATGCTAGGGAGGTGGAACCAGATCTACTGCAGGAGGAGGCAGACGCCTTCCTTACCACTGACTCTGGTTATATGTGCTAATGTCGATAGGGTTGATCTGTTGTTGTACTTCCTTCAAGAGTCAGTGGCACTTCATGTGCCAAGAGTAGCTGGGTGATGATGACTTCAAAGGGGAGGTTGTCCTCCAAGATAGTGCATGCCCCGTAGCGGATCCTCTCGAAGATCACCCATGGTAGGTCGATCGGTTCTCCACGCACCAACCTGATTGGAAAGTGGGCGCCTGTCTGATTGATTGTCGCTATGCGTGCTAGGGGATCCACGTTTGTTGCAACGATAAGATGCAACATCCGGAAGAAACCTTCGAGCACACTCTGGTGGAAAGTATTTGACATCTTTTCACCTGAGTCAAGGTTGATGTGATGACTGCCCATAGAGTGAACTAGGCCAGTCTGGAACTCGGCTATGCCAGCATTAGCATCTGGCTACAGAACCGGTGCAATAGCTTCGTCCTCCACAGGGTTAGGAGCTACTGGCTGAGGGTGCAGACACGGGATCTACAGCAGATCGATGATGACATTCACCGAGACCGTGAGCTACATTTGGTTGGATATGTTTGGAAGGATAGGATATTTGATTGAGTCAACTAATTGAGTAGTTGACTAATCAAATATGGAAATGAAAGATATAGTGGTTGTTTTGGCAAGGGGTGGATGGCTAGGTCAAGGTTTGCGGTGGCTAGGGTTTTGACTTGTAAGACCAATCTTTTGATTGATTAGATGATGAAGGGATTTGTGGGATTGGTTGGCCGAGTAAGGAAGAATTAGGTTTGGTGGATAATTGTGTGGTTTTGATTGGGATATAATTGAGGATAGGAAAGATTTGATTGAGTCAATTAGTTATTAATTGATTAATCAAGAGGATATTTAAGAGATATGATTGATGAGGTGGCAAGGGAATTTTTGGCCAAGGCAACTGTTCTTAGTTACTGAGTTATATATATCTACACAAATAAGATAAAAATTAGAGGAAATAAAAAATAAAATAAGGAACAATATTTGGAAAGAAAAAAATGTAATTCTTTAAAAGGGATTTGTGAATGCGTTCGAATGTTACAAACATCACATTGGAACATAACTTTGGTTACCAACATTATAAACAGTCACGCTCGAACGTACTTTACATACATATGAACGTGACTGTTTGCAACGTATTAGGTTGCCAAAGTTGCACAAAGTCACGTACGAATGTACATACAGTACATTCGAATGTGCCTTTTCGTCTTCCAAAGTTGCCTAAGTAATGTTTCAACGTACGAAACGTACGTTGGAATGTAACTGTTCGTCTTCTAACGTTGTTGAGGTCACATTTCAACGTACGAAATGTATGTTGGAATGTAACTGTTGGCCTTTCAACATTGGCGAAGTTACATTCAAATATACGAAATGTACGTTGGAATGTAACATTTCATCTTCCCAAATTCAAAAATATAAGTTCGGACGTTCGAATGGAATGTTCGATCCTTTGTTCCATTCGAATGTTCAACACAAGAATGGCTGAGTTGACTCAGCCATTCCCGAAACTCCATTTCATAGAGTTTTAGGGCCAAAAGTCACCGTAGTAATGAAGTACAAAATTCAAGGAATTCTTTTACGGTGGTCTTTTGGCCAATTGAGACGTGTAGTGGCCAAAAATCAAGAAGAAAATTCGGCCACCACATTTTTTTAATTTTTTCCTATTTCTAACAACTTTAAACGAAAAATGCATCAAAATGGAGGACTTTGGACTTCCTATCTTTCGGTGATGGTTGTGGTGGCTTTGGTGATGGAGACGGTGGTGCTCATGGCAGAGAGAAAATGAAAGAGTAACAACGGTTTTTAGGAAATATGAGAGTGGCCGTCGGGACCACTGTATATATCCAGTCAATGTTTGAATGTTCTTTATTGAACATTCGAACGTTATGGAATAACCGTTGTATACATGCGATTGTAACAATGGAACGTCCAAACATTTAAATTTAACGTTCGAGTGTTTCATTTTCATTTTGGTTGAGATTGGCTAAGCATACATTTGAATGTAAAAATATGTAGTTCAAACGTTTCTTCACATCATCCAAACGTTATGATGATATATTTAAACGTAGTTTTGTCTTTTTAAATTGAGTTTGAAATTACATTATAATATATTATAATACAGTTAAATATATTATATTAAATAGTCTAAAATATTACTAAAATATATTGTGCCAACACTATATAATACTACAGTATTAATTATTATATAATGTATTATATAGTATTACAATAGTCAACATGCTATAATACTATAGCACTAAGTATTGTATAGTGTTACTATAGTAGATAAAATATATAAAGTGATATTTAAAATATGATTAGTTAATAACACTATATAATACTATAGTGTTAAGTATTATATATTGTTGACTATAGTGTTACAACACTAAGTAATCTAACATGCAACACTATATAATACTTAACACCATACTATTATCATGAGATAGCATAGTATTATATAGTATTACTATATAACACCATAGTATTATAATCTAACTCCATAGTATTTTACAGTGTTGACTATAGCACTACTATAGTATGTAAAACATCACTAAAATATAATATTATAATGCTATAGTTAAATATAGCATTGTAGCTCTATTTTTTATATTTACCATAATTTTAGCAAATATTTTTAATATTTTTTGGTTTAATAAATATAGCAATATATAGATTTAATCATAAAAAAATAAAAAACAAAAAAATGTTCGAATGTCACCTAGTTATATTCGAACGTTTGAAAAAAAGTGTGGAGAATTTCCCGCACTTTTTAGAATGTTCGAACGTTTTTTTACAATTTTGGAATTTTTCTAGCATTTTCATAAATGTTCAAACGTTAATTTGGGACGTTCGCATGTCACAATATCATGTTTGAATATTTCAAGGGAGTTTAAGTACATTTGAATGTTAGGGTTTTAATGTTTGAACGTTTTTAAAAATTCAGACAGATTTAAATCTAGGCATGGGATGAAGCCAGAAACACGTTTCTGGCTTTTCCCGTGCGTGAGAGAGAGAGAGAGAGAGAGAGGGAGAGAGAGAGAGTGAGTGAGAGTTTGGAGCTTCATTGAGCTTTTGTTTTTCAAAGGTGAGGAAAATAACTTATTTTTGACATTATTATTTTTCCATACTTATTGATTTCTCTTGCGGTTTTTAGTATATAATAATTATAATAGCTCATTGTGTATTTTTTGAAAGATTGGTGGTGTAGAAGTTGAATAGGGTAGAATCCTTTTTTATTGCATTTGCTAGGTATATTTCATAAATTCTCATTGTGTATTTCTTGATTTGTTTATAGTTGTGTATATTATATTTGTGTATTTTTTTAATTATGAAATTTGAAAAGCATGTATTCCTAGTTTTTTTTTTTGTGTGTTTTTTGTATGTTTTCATTGGGCATATTGGATTTTTTGTATTATTTTAGTAATAAGAGTTTGCAAACATGTTGGAAGTCTATTTTTATCATAACTTATCTAACTTTTTAACTTGTTGAAGACAATACAAAAACTAGAATTTCTCCCCTAGCAACTCTATAAGATCTAAAAGTTTATTAAGTACCCAGAGTATTGAAAGTCTATTTCTATCATAACATTGCCAAGTGGAACCCATTGATGAAGTCTACCAAAAACGACCCTTCGGAGAATTACAATCTCATGTTTACATTTTTTCCTCTTCAATGTATTTTTTTTTATTAGCACCAGGTGTCTAGGAATGATGTCCCGTCTAAACTCGAGGGTGTATAGGCCCTCAGCAAAAAATTTTTATGCATGTGCACCTTGGCAAATTTATGGGGAAAATCCACCAATCTGATAGCCCCTAAAGAATATTTGTAACCAAGGGTATTTGAATCTTAGACTTAGAGGGAGCATACACTATAACACATTTGAGTTTTAGTGATGGTTTGGAGTTTGTGACAGTTTCCAAACTATCACCAAAACCCATTTTCTATGAAGGTTGTTGGAACTGTCACTAAAGACATATGCTAGCTTTTTCTACGTTCGGACATGGATGATTTTACAATTGAATGTAAATATGATGTTCAAACGATGAGGTTCCTGATGTGAGAATGATGAGGTTTCCATCTCCAACATTTGAATGTTAGTAAATAACGTTCGAATTGATATGTGCCTGCAGCTCTCTCATCATCGAGGATATCTAAACAGGTCGCACATCCGTACCCATAGTCTATCCCATCTGCTACTGAGTGTTGCTGGCAATATGGATGGGATCAACACCAGTTGGGTAGGGGGAACAAGATCTGCCAGAGGAGGAGGCTAATGCCTCCCCTACCCCTAGCTCTAGCGATAGGTGGTCATGTTGATGGCACTAATCTAGTGCTGCATTCCTCAGGCCAGTAATAGTCAGGTGATGATGACTCTGTAGGAGAGGTTGTCTGTTAAGATGGTATATACCTCATAGCAGATCCTTTCAAATATCACTAGTGGCAAGTCGATTGGCTCTCCACACACCAACCTAATCAAAAAGTACATGCGGGCCTGACTGAATTTCCTTTTATGTGCCAGCGGATTGATATTTGTTGCAACAATAAGGTGCAAAATCTAGAAGAAACCCTGCAACATACTCTATTGGAAGGTGTCTGACGTCTCGTGCGTAATGCAGTATTTTCCACTGAGGATGTAGAAATCCCCATCCCGCTGAGACTCATCAAGCTTAGCACTAGTATCCTCGACATTAGATAAGTCGAGGTAATGACTGGTCGTAGAGTCAATTGGGCCAATAAAGGAAGTCGCCATGTCTACATCTCCCTCATCTGTAGGCGGAGTCGATACCCAGCCCCTAGAGGTGAAGACCATCTAAGGCTCCACTCCTCCTAGAAGATTCATCGAACTCATTAAACAAGAGCTCCCTCTCAGGTGTAATTGTGTGGACCTCGATACGAGCAGTTTTCCGGGTGGCAGTTTTCCGGGTGGCTCCTTCCCCCCCCCCCCCCCCCCCCTCTTTCTTGTAGTCATAAATTGATGAGCCATATAAGTCCTGCACAAATAAAAAATAAAGGAAAAAACAAATAAGTCACAATATTTTAATAGTAATTTATTGAAGATTTGTAAAAGGGTTCCGGATGTATATTCGAATGTATTAACTGCACATTCAAACATAATAGATAAAGCGTTTGAACTTATCCTAACATACGTTCAAACATTGTGTCAGCACGTGAGACCCACAACATTTGAACTACAATTGTCTAGGTTTGGACGTAAAACCTAACGTCCAAAGTTTCAAAGGGCACGTTCGAACGTAAAAATGAAAAGTTCAAATGTGACCTTTCGTCTTCCAGAATTTAAAAAAGTAACATTCGAATGTGCGCATGGCATGTTCAATCGTGACCTTTCATCTTCTAGAATTTAAAATTTAACATTCAAACGTTCATTTAGAATGTTCAAATGCTACAATATGGAAATGGCTGAGTCGATTCCCAAAACTCTTTTCCTAGAAATTTTGGGGTCAAAAGCCACTGTAGAAATGAAGTATACACTTGAAGAAATGTTTCTACAGTGGCCATTTGGCCAATGGAGACACATGGTGGCCGAAGATTAAGAAGAAAATTCGGCCATTATTTTATTTAATTTTTACTACTTTTAAAAAAATCTAAATAGATGGAATGAAGTTGCCTACCTTTTAGTGATAGTTGCAGTGGCGTTGGTGACCGTGGCAGAGAAAAGTTGAGAAAAATTTTTGAAAAATGAAATAGAGCCGTCGAGACCACTGTTTATATAGAGTTAACATTTGAACGTTCATTAATCAACGTCTGAATATTACAATGTGACCGTTGCACACGTTCGAATGTTTTTAGAGTACGATCGATTTTTGTTGATTGAATGATGCAACATACATTCGAATGTTTAGTAGTAGACATTCAAAAGTTAAATGATAACCGTCGTACATGTTCGAATGTATACAACATATATTCGAACGTTACATCAATTTTTTTAAATAAAAATTATGACAATATGAATTGAAAATATAGTATAATATAGACTATAGTATAATATATTATAAATATACTATAATATATTATATTATATAGTATAAAACATCACTAAAATATATATAGTCAACACTATATAATACTTAACACTAAGTATTATATAGTGTTGACTATTTTATTAAAATATTATATTACTATTTATTGTTAACACTAACATTAACATATAAAATATTATAATATAGTGGTAAATTAATATTAATTAAAATATAAAAATCTATTGTCCACGTTCTAATATCAAGTATCAATGGCTGACGGTTTGAAAAAAAAAATGTGTAGAGAATTTCTTGCACTTTCTTAACGTTTGAATGTAACTTTTTGATGTTCAAACATATGAGAAAAAAGGAGGGAAATTACCCGCACTCTTGGGATGTTAGAACATGACATTTTGACATTTGAATGTTTAGTTTATGGAAATGTTAAAAAATAGTTTACGTTCAGATGTTTTGGTTATGTTTGGATGTACTATGTGACGACTTGATATTTTTCCCATTTGATTTATTATACTTGGGGTAGTTATATTTACCTCAGAATTTTTATTGTCATTTTTATTAAAACTTTTTGGAAATATATGTTGCTAGAGACACTTAAGCTCACAAAGGTAGGAAAGATTTTATGCTTTTAAGGTAATACATGGAAATTGGAGAAAGGAGATGAGAACATAAACAATGGATTTCTTTTGAGGATTTCGGCCATGATAGATATGTTAGAAATATCTATAAACAAATGGGGGCACATGGCATAAAACTAGCTAAGTGTTTAAGAATTGGAGTTAGGCAAAAGGGTAGTTTGTTTTTAGCCAAGGTAGGCTATGGTTTAGACTTGGGAGACAAGGATCTTATCCATTCATCTCCTTCTTACTTGGAAGACAAAAGTCTATTGGTGGAAAGTGATGATTGGAAGAAGAGAAGAACCAAAACACTAGACATTTCTTTGGGATGAATTTCGGCAATGTTGAGTTTAAATAGAAATTCTAAATGGTTCAAATTCAAGGGAAGATATATGGCATGAGGTAAACTTGCTTAGAAGTAAGAGGTAGGTAGAAAATAGTTTTGTCATCTAGATAGAAGTGTCTAATGAAAATGAGATGGGAAGAAAACAAAGTGTAACCGACTTAGGCAAGTGAGCACCAACTTTGGCCCTTGAAACCGACTTAGTGTTTTGCTTCTTAGAAATATCTTTGTAACACATGATAACATGACATGTGTGAGGACAAGTGACACCACTTAACTAAGATAAGCCCTAAGTCATCTCAAATGCCAACAAAGTCTCTAAGGAAGTGAAATGAGTATACTAAGGCCTAAAGAGGAACAGTGGCACGTCAAGGAGATGTACATATGGTTTTGGACATTTCTTCCACCCTTTTTGCTTACGAAAGTTGACCAATATATCTATAGGGATGTTCCCCCTCCAATTCTCATTTTTGAAACCTACGATCAAACTCACCTGGAAAGCCCTCCACCTTAGTTTCCACACACTTAACCCTATAAACACTTTACAAGGCATTTTGGGTGATCTTTCAAAGGAGTTTCCAAGACAAATTATCCTAAGCCCTTGGAGAAATTTGTAGGTGCACTTATAACTCACTTTTAGTATTTACTTATGTATATAGAGTTAATATATGAAGGATATTTCATTTGAGTACTTAATATGTTCATATGATATATTATGTTTGTGCTAAGTTGATTTTAGTAGAAAGTAGTATGATAAATAGAGGAAAAGGTATTCTGAGAAGCAAGGATTTAATGTAATAAATTGTGGATTAAGGATTGGATGATGATGTGTGATGTTACAATGACAAAAGAGCCAAGCTAAGGACTTATAAGGTTTTAGCTTTGGTGGGAATATCTTAAGGTATTAAAAGAACAAGAAATGAATAATAAAAGAATAAGATTGTGAAAAGTCGCGTCATGACGGTGAAGGCGATTCGATCTTCCATCGAAAAATGAAAGTCGCGCCATGATGGTGAAGGCTATTTGATCTGCCGTGTGATTAACATGACTTGACAGTGAAAGCAATTCGATTTGCCAGATGACTGACGCGAATATGAAAGCTAACGCTGAAAGGCGATTTGATCTGCCGTAATGCTAAGAAACCTGACGATAAAGGCAATTCGATCTGCCGTCAAGGTTAAGGCTAAGATTTGCATGAACAAGATTGAAAATATGAAAATTAAGAATTTCACAAAAAAGATACGTCACATCATGGAAAGTTGGGCACCTATGTCAACTAAGTCAATTTTCTGAAAAAATGAAAGTTTTTGTAAAGAAGTGCACAAGTCATGTTTAAGTAATGTATAAGTCATGATTAATGAGTTTCATGTTCATATCATGTGAATTTACATGTTATCTGTATATACTGTTAATGCTTGTATTATATTATTTGTGCATTTATTGAGATTTCTTGGAATCTCATTTTTTGAATTTTATCTATCATTCTTCTCGTAATGACAGACAGGGAGACCCAAACCTACCAAGAGATTCAAGTGAGCCCTAAGGGGCCCACTGAATACTCTTTTTTTGATAACTATGCCTCTACATGTATGATGGTATGTTGGAGGCCATGAGGCAACATACATTTACCTCATCCAAAGAGCAGATTTGTATTAGATGTTGTCTGTCTTTGAGCCTTGATGGCTTTTTGTCCCTAAATGGCGTCTACGTGATGCCAGCTGGGCAACACCTCCAACAAGATTTTGAAATCAGTATGAATATGTTTCGTTATGGCAACAAATATAAAAAAATTAAGAAGGAGCCTTTGTGGTGAAAAGGCGTAGTAGGATGATGATCTTTGTAAGTATCTTGGAGAACTTGTTTCTGTAAAAAAAAAACTTCATACTCTATGTATTGTAAGTATTAATCTATGAGTTTATGACTATGTTCTGCCAAGTGATCACTGTGCAAAGTTAGATTTCTTTGCATACTTTGAAAATTAACCTTATTCCGTTGTGTTATTCATTGCATAATGCTAGTAAGTTAGGTGCATGCGTACTATTTCTAATATGTACGAAGGATATGTGACCTAGTGTTACATATTTTGACATTTCAGTTTACGTTAAATCCCAAACGTTAATTGGGGATGTCACATACCATACTATTCGTTAGAATATATGACTTTACATTCGAATGTTAAAAATGTGTGACACCTGACTTTTACAATACGTTTGAACATTGTTATAATTCACATAGATCAAGTTTTAGACACACGGATGCATGTGAGGAAGCCAAGTTTCACATTTGGCTTCCCCCGTGCATGATAGAGAGAGAGAGAGAGTGGTTGTGAGAGTTAGAGAGAATGGGGGTAAGAGTGAGAGAGAGAGTATAGAGTATTCTTGAGAGATTTCTATACAAGGTAAGGAAAGCTAATTGTTTTCCATATTTCTCGATTCCTCTTGTGCATGTTAGTATATATTAATCTAAATAGCTCATTTTATGATATCTTTGAAGGATTGGTTGTGGGAAAGTTAAAAGGGTTTATTTCTACACCTTAATACTATTTTTATGTTCATTGCTGTGATTATATATTGAGTGATTATACATATTGTGCATTGCAAGCATATGTTTTGTTTACATTTGCTTATTAGTACATGTTGTTATGTATTTGCGAAGCTATGTTTTGTTTATATTTGTGTATTTTTTTAGTTATAGAAATTGAAAAGCATATTGGGTGATTATTGTGTATTTTCTCAAGCATATGTTTATATTAGTGTGTATGTTATATTTGTGTATCTTTTTGTGTTATGATATGTTAGTAGCTTATTTGTTTATATTTGTAAGCATCTTATGGTTATTTGAATGTGGGTAACCAATTTTTTGTATTTTTTCAAGCATATATTTATATATTTATATGATTGTGTATGTTATATTTGCGTGATTTTTTGTGTTATGAAATTTGAGAAGCATATTTGTTTATATTTGTTATCATTTTATGGTCATTTGAATGTGGGTTTGATATTTTTTACATTTTTTCAAGCATATGTATGTATTATTATGTATGTTATATTTGTGTATTTTTTGTGTTAGTTGAGGTGAGAGACATGTTGGATGATTATTTGTAAGCATCTTGAGCTTAATGTATTGTGCATTGCCAAATCCAAACTCCAAAGCCCAAATTCAAAACCCCAAATCCCAAACCTAAATCTTAAACCCTAAACCCCTAACCCTAAATCCAAATCCCAAATCCCAAATCCCAAATCTAAACCTAAATCCCTAACCCTAAACTCTAAACCCAAAGTCTAAACCTTAAATCCCAAATCCCAAATCCCAAATCCCAAATCTTAAACCTCTAAACCCCAAGCCTTGTAGTGTTGTTTGATAGTGAATTGTGTGAGATTGCATAAATGGCCTTAAACCCGTTTGGGAATTAGAGTACACTTAAGTATCCACTAATTCTTGAATTGTCCAATGTGAACAATTTGAGATCATATTATCTATATTGCACATTCGTTGTTGCTCCTACTTTTCACATTTAGTATGAAGTTTCGATGTCTTTCTCATTCGTATTCGCATGTCAAGCTATACAAGTCTATTTCTTGATTGATCCAATGAAAGGTGTTGATGAAAATATTGAAGAGATGACTTGGCGAGTTGTGAAAATTTTTTTTTCCTAAGAACATATATGAAGCAGGAACAAGTGTGGATCATGAGGACAATGGAGATGAAAATGACACTCCAATTATAGTGGCATGCCAGGAAAATGGAGAGTTTATTAACTCATTTGTCAACCTCGGTTGTTCTTGTGGATCAAACAACATATAGGTATCTGAGGAGGAAGAAGAAGAGAAGAAGATGACGTGCAAGATGACGATTAAAATGTTGTTGAGGGAGATTCTAGAACAAGCATGGAAAATATATTCGAATATGAAGAATAAAAGTACAATATCATATGGTTGACTATACAATATTATATTATTCATATTTTTCTAATTAATTTTCTTATTTCTTTATTCATTATTAAGGATGCTGCTAAAGAGACAACGAAAAAATGTTTCTTGTCTTCCAAGTGCAGAACCTATTCTGGACTCTCCACCCGAGGAATGTGGTCTTGAAGAAGTAAACATGCAGGAGACAGATAGCCAGTCGACACCTACTAGTAATGAAATGTCACTGGTAATTAATTAATTATTTTTAATACTCAATAACATATATAACTAATAGTACGATATTATATATGTTAGTTGATGCATCGTCCTCTCGACGCGGTTATGGTTATACTCGTGGTATCTCTCTAGAAAAAAATAAAAGGAAAGAAAAAATCAAGATCACCATTCCTGATAATTCCTCTGGGGGGGTGGATGATGGTGCGGTAGCACTTTCCTCTTATATTGGTACACTAGTTTAAGCTTATGCCCCCTTTTATGTGCGATCATGGCGAGATGTTCTTAATGAGGTTAAGGAGCACGTTCAGCCATTTGCTGGTGAGTTCACTTTATGAGTATATTTTTTCCACCTCAATATGCATATCACTCCTTATTGAGCATTATGAACAAACTGATTGCTACATTATTCTAATGTCACAAGGGACGATGTAATGATCACTTTAAGAAATTTGAGATGTTGGAAGAGGCTGCGAAGGTTCCTTTTTAGAAGATGAAGTTAGATGATTGAGTGATGTGTTGTGATCTTTTCACAAGTCTAGATTATCAGGTATTCTAGATTAGTTAAATATTTACATTTATATATGTTCTAATTTACAACTAACATTATTAATTGATTTTGAAGAACTTGAGTCCGACAAATGCACATAATATATCTGCTCTCATTGTCCATTCTTGTGCTAGTTCAAGGTCGTTCTACTGTCTTGTTGATAAGATGATTATTATAACTTATAGAAATTCATTTTTTTTTTATATACATTTATTTAAGTACTAACAATATTAAATTTCTCTTTTGCTAATGTGTCTTTATTAAAAACATGATGATCCTGAAATATTTTTCCTCATTAATGTCTATGATGTTGCTCACATTAATGAATGCAATGAATAGATAGATTTTATTGCTACAGAAAATAATGTAAGCGATGTTAATTTCGTTAAATAAATTATGCAACATTTGAATAATTTATTTTTCATTCGTATTTCTTTTAATATGTTGCTTAGTGTGTATTTTCTTTCTAATTGTATGACAAAATGTTGGAAATCCATTTAGTTTCTGAGGAATCCTCTCCTAATGACATAGATATACTCACGGAAGTGCTCGGGACCAGGTTTGGCATGTTCAAAGGTTTGGGATGTTCACTTAAGCATTCTACCGATTCATCCTCCACGAGCTACTCGACTTCACAAATTAATAATCTTACTAAAGATTTAGAAGCACCACGACGAGAAAACGAATATATGAGGTTGAGATAGCAAGAGTTGGAGTCTCTCTTGGAGCAATAGTTTGATCTAGAGACATGTATGTAGGAGTAGCTGAGAGACCAGGAGGAAATAAGGCGCACTACTGTCCAAAAACAAGTGTAGAAGGAGATGGTGGCCTAGAAGGAGCCTTTTATCTCACTGCAGCAAGGATCGCGGTGGACGAGGAAAAAAGAAAAGATAAATGTTATCATTTTTATTAATGTTTGGAACATTTAATATCTAATTTTGATATACTATAAGATATTAGAAGTTGCTAAATTGATTATATAATATGATACAAGTTGTATATTTTTTAATTTAATTAAATTTACCATTTCCGAGCTGTACACTCGAATGTAAATATAAAATGTTCGAACATTTGCTCATGTTTCAATAATTGTTCGAATGTAATAGCAAGAAAGTGTTTGAATGTACTATACAACATTTGAATGTACTAACCTACTAACAAACTAAACATTAGCCTCTAGATGTACCACTTGCATTCGAACGCTTCACCATAATGTCTGAACATAACATCCGAATGTTGTGCAAGTAACGTCCAAACGTTGGTACGTTAACGTTCGAACATACATCCAAACATCAGCATTGTACTTACCTTCTGGATTTACACATGTTCGAATGTAAACATAGTCACATTCAAACCTTGGCTCAACGATCGTCAAATTCAGTCATTCATATATCAATTAAGAGTGTTTACGTTTGAACTTCATTTTTGACATTTAAATGTTTCTTTCTGTGACAAATTTAGACCGTCATAAAAAATTTGAACATTCAAGCGTTACATCAAACCGAAGACCTCCAACCGTTACTAAATTTTTTTTTTTTTTATGATGATTGAATAGTAAACCATCAGCAATACTTATCTGTGACGCACTTTAGGTGACGATTGTCATGACGGTTTTTAACTATTACCAAAAGACTTTTGTGGCATTTTGGTAATTTTTTGTGATGGTTTTGTCTGTCACTAAAGGCCAAATATGTTGTAATGACACTCCCAAGTCCAATGCCTTTACGACTTGAGCTAACACTTAGGAGTTGGGAGCCCTTAATTTTATTCTCTTTAAGGGAATGAACATTGTGTCATCTTTTCTTTTCAGTTGATGGGGACACCATGATCTATAGCATCAAATGGCATGACCTAGATAATTTCCATATTGAATCTTACTAATTCTAATTAGACAGAAGTCACATAGACTACCTATGAACAATATTTTTACCTCTAGTTTCAAATCCCTGTGAATGATGTGGTTTGAGTTCAATATTTCCATAGTAGCTCCTGCACCTAAGAAGGCAAGTACATTATGTCGATTTGATGTAAACCATGGGAGTAATAGTAGCAACAAAGAAGCCCAAATATTGGGAAGAAAAGCAAAGGATGAGCTACCAAGCTGGTGCATAAATCCTCTCACTATCTGTTCTTGAACTCTCCCATAGTGTCGAATATATGTAGCCAGACTTCCACCAACACAAAATTCCAGGACCAAGAACATACAACCTTCAACCTCAGGATGACAACAAGGGAGCATATAGGAATTCTTTTCTTTTCTTTTTTCTCTTTTGAGATGCAAATGTTTGCTCATGTATAATCTGCATGGGCAAAATTATAAATTGTCCACATTAAGATTTTTAATACAACCACTAGAGCTTCCTCAGAGGGCATTGGTTTATACTCTTCAATTTTGTAATTACACTACAGAGCTTCTCAATCATCACAAAAACCTTGAAAGGAGCTATAGCTAACAAATAATTTTTAAAGAGCTGCCTCAGTAGTAAGCAACTCACTTGCATTCATTCTAGAATGTCACGGGTGTGCAAATTATTTAGAGTAGAAAATATTCAATTTAGTTTTAAAAATATTGATGTGAATTTGAAAAGATTATTTGAATTTACTAAATCTTAAACGGTTATTCAAAGAAGACCAATATCCAATTAAAAAAGAGGGATGAGTTAGAGAAGTAATTTAGAAAGGTAACTAAATGGAGAAATCCAAACATGTCTAGTCAGATAAAGAGAAAAAATTCTTCTAGAAATAAGAATTATCCATTTATTGGAAGAATGGAAGAAAGGGTTTTAATTTCTAAAACGTTGCATTTGAACGGTATTTTACCTCTTTGAAAGCGAGATTTTCACATTGGCACTTAAATTGTACACCTTTTCGTTCAAAACTTAGCCATTGAGACATTTAGAATATAGTCGGCATATTCCCTTCAATGATGGAAAACAAGAGGAAACAATTCCCCACTTACAAGATATCCCTTTGAAATTTAGTGTTCAAACAGTGTTATATCCATTCGGAAAGAAAAATGCTAATAAGATATAATATATATAGTGTATTATAATTAATATACATATATATATATATATGCATACTACTTCATTAATCTTTACTCAAAGATGAAACATGATTAGAAATTGGATTGGTAACCAAAACATTAGAGTCCTAAGGTAGCTCTAAAGAGTCTTTAGCTAGACAATGAGCAAACACGTTACAAGCTCTCTTACTATGCACTAATTTGCAGCATTGGAGTTTCAATAACAAAGTTCTTGTGTCTATCCAAATCATGCCCACTCGATCACCATGATCATGAACTTTGGAGAGACCTTGGATCACTAGTAAGTAGTCACCTTCCAAAAGTATAGACTCGTACCCCAGCTTAGATAACAACGTAGCAGCATGGAAACCACTCAGTGATTCTACCAGCAAAGGGTCTGTTAAGTTTGCCTTAGAGATATTTTGAGTTCCAAAACAAAACCTGTAGAGACTCTTACCACTAAGCCTATGCCAATTTTGCCTATTTCTTTACTCAAAGTAGTATCCCAATTGATCTTTAAGATGAAGAAAGGGGCCCATTTCCAAGGATGTGGAGCTTGCAGGGAGCTTGTTGTTTGTGACTAAAGGTTTAGTCTAAGTTGTGTTAAACTCTTCTATGGACCTAACAGAGTTCTTGAGCAATTGGGTAGGATGAAGAAAGGATCATTCGAAGATAGCTTTGCTCCTCTTGGACCAAATGTTCTAGCTATAACTGCAAAGAGAGCCATAGTCTCCTCATTACATTTGGCGCTAAATCCCTCAAAGTTCTCAATGAAGCTATCTAACCTTAGGGAGATTTTTTGAAAGATAGTAGGCCCTTGTCCCCACGCATCCAGTGCAGAACTACAATTTTAGAGTGCATAAGCTACTAATTCTACTTTCGTGTTGCAGATGGGGCAAAGTGGGGTGTCGACTATCTTTTTCTTATACAAACTCGACTTGGTGGGGAGTGATTCAAGGCAGACCCTCAAAAGAAATTGTTTAGTGGCATTAGGGACCCTCAAGAGCCAACATCTGGTCCATTCATGGGTCTGTGCATGATTTGTTGAAGGTTGTCCCATGGCCATCTCGATGAATTCCTTTTGCATGTGGTAGCAACTTTTGATTGAGAAGTTGTCATCCTTGGTTCCAATCCATATTAGTTTCTTTGACTCCAGTGGCACTGATTGGAATTCTCAAGATAATTGTTACTGTTTCAGGTCCAAAAACATCCATGATCAAGCCTCGATCTCACTGTCCTGTCTCTTCATTAATGAGATTTTCCACTATTGAGTCTTCATGAAGAATCTTCACATGAGATTGGACCTTTTAACTTGTTGGTTGTGGTAACCATCTTTGCTTCTGAATTTTTATGTCCTTTCCATCGCCTACCCTCTACATAGAACCCCTCTCAAGCAAGCCCCTAGCTACACAAATGTTCCTCCATATATGAAGGAAGGCCGAGACCCCACTTTTGCCTGCAAAAACTATGTAGATGGGAAATACTCACTTTTCATAGTAATGTGTGTACCTAAAAGTCTCAACAAGTAATCCCAAGAACTCCTTGCGTTGGCACTGAAGTATATGCATGTTTTGGCCATGATGAGCTGCTGACTCGAGGCTACTTCATAGAGAGCTAGTAAGCTATGATGGACTATTCCAATATATTAATAGTACAAAAAAGTAGGCTATCATATGCAAAAAATAGATGGTTAATGCTTAGCCTACCACTACCTAAATGGACGCCATAGATTGTTTTTACAAATTCAACATGATTGAGTAAACTACTCAATACCTTAACAACTAAAATAACAAGGTATGGGGAGAAAGGGTCCACTTGTCTAATAGATCTTGAGGGTATAAAGTTGCATTGAGGAGAGCCATTAATAAAACTGAATAAGAAACAGAAGTGATACAATTTATCACCAGCTCAGTCCATTTTTCATTGAACCCCATCGTTTCCATGACGTTTCTTATAAAGATCCATTACACCCTATCATAAGCTTTTCTCATATGAAGTTTGATTGCCATGTGACCTTGATTCCCTCTATTTTTCACTGACATTATTGAGTGCATGGTCTCGAAGGCAACAATGACATTGTCCAAGATCATCTTCTCGGGTACAAAAGCACTTTGGTTTGGGGTTATGATTTTGGGCAAGATGCATTTCATCTTATTGGCAAGGGCTTTGACTATAACTTTGTATAGTACATTGCATAGGGAGATTGATAAAAGTCCTGTACTATTTGGGGGGTTTTGACTTTAGAGATGAGGGTAATAAAAGTGTCATTCAGGTGGCTGATATCCCCCCCCACCCCAAATGATTCAAGACTTCCAAGGCTGATTTTAAGACATCTCAACCCACTATATTCTAGTGAGATTAATAAAAGAAAGTTTGGAATCCATCTAGGCCAAGTGAGCCTAGTGGATTCATGTGCCTATAATGTTGTGATAGTTCCTCATTCATTTCCTTGTCCCTTTTGGCCTCAACATGCCTCAAACAAGCTGCCAATTCAGTAAGGTGGGAGGAGGAGAACAATTCCTATTAAAATTTTGAGAATTCAGTAATATCCTCCATTTCAGTGACCATTTGCTCAATTAGTCCTCTAAGTTTTAGAATTTGCTTGGTTTTCCTACTTTGGGTGGCATAATGATGGAAATATCTAGTGTTCCTATCTCCATATTTGAGTCATTGTTGTATCCAGCTAGCTTTAAATTAAAAGAACCTCTCTATGACTCTTGATGTGCAACTCAGATTGCTTCCACCATTACTCACAGTAAGTAAAGTTGGCTTGTGATCAAATGTTTGGGCAGCAAGTGCATGAATGCTACAAATTGGGAAAGTATCAGACCATGAGAAATTTGCCTAAAGCTCCGTCGAGCCTTTCCTTGGTGAATTGAGGATCCTCCCGGTTGTTACACCAAGTAAAATTAAGACCATTGAAACCTAAGTAAAGTTAAGACCACATAACTCAATAGCTTGTTTAAAGTCCTCCATTTGGTGGTAAGATCTCCTCACTACTCCAAATTTCTCTGATTGGACCATAATTTCGTTGAAATCACTAAAGCAAAGCCCAGGGTTATCATCCTTAGGGTTAAGAAGGCTGAGCAAATTCTAACTTTAGGTGCGATGAGCTGTGTTGGGGTCACCACAAAAACTTGAGAGCAGAACCTCCTGCTTTCTGTCTTTTGGTTTAGAGAGCATGGATATGTGATAGTGGGAGTAGGATTCTAAGGAGAATGTGTCACTGTTTTAAAACAGGAAGGCTAAGCCATCACTAAGTCTTTGTTGTCCATGATAAAGCTGCAATCATATTCCAAAATATTCCTTACTTGTTCCATTCTTTTCCTCCCATACTTAGTCTCCACGAGGGTAACAAACTTGGGGCACTTTGATTTCACTATCAAGTGAAGCTTCCGAACTATATGGGGGTTTCTAAGCCCCTTACAATTCCAACTAAGGTCAATAATGGCTATTGGTGGAGATGCAAGGCAGCCTCCATCAACACAATGTCATCACTATCGACAAATTCATCAAGCACACTAAAAGACGTTGTAGCGGTATTTTTCCTACTGCCGCAATAAAAATAGACGGAAAAGTTAACTTATAGCGACACTTAATTTTATAGCGGCACCTTAGAAATTAAAAACATAAGTAAAGTTGGCTTGTGATCAAATGTTTGGGCAGCAAGTGCATGAATGCTACAAATTGGGAAAGTATCAGACCATGAGAAATTTGCCTAAAGCTCCGTCGAGCCTTTCCTTGGTGAATTGAGGATCCTCCTGGTTGTTACACCAAGTAAAGTTAAGACCATTGAAACCTAAGTAAAGTTAAGACCGCGTAACTCGATAGCTTGTTTAAAGTCCTCCATTTGGTGGTAAGATCTCCTCGCTACTCCAAATTTCTCTTATTGGACCATAATTTCGTTGAAATCACTAAAGCAAAGCCCAGGGTTATCATCCTTAGGCTTAAGAAGGTTGAGCAAATTTCAACTTTAGGTGCGATGAGCTGTGTTGGGGTCACCACAAAAACTTGAGAGCAGAACCTCCTGCTTGCTGTCTTTTGGTTTAGAGAGCATGGATATGTGACAGTGGGAGTAGGATTCTAAGGAGAATGTGTCATTGTTATAAAATAGGAAATCTAAGCCATCACTAAGTCTTTGTTGTCCATGATAAAGTTGCAATCACATTCCAAAATATTCCTTACTTGTTCCATTCTTTTCCTCCCATACCTAGTCTCCATAAGGGTAACAAACTTGGGGCACTTTGATTTCACTATCAAGTGAAGCTTTCGAACCTCATGGGGGGTTTCTAAGCCCCTTACAATTCCAACTAAGGTTAATAATGACTATTGGTAGAGATGCAAGGCAGCCTCCATCAACACAATATCATCACTATCGACAAGTTCATCAAGCACACTAAAAGATGCTGTAGCGGTATTTTTTCTACTGCCGCAATAAAAATAAACGGAAAAGTTAACTTGTAGCGGATTACCTCAAGGGAGCCCACACCGTGGTCATACCGCTCCGTCGTCGCCACCATGGAGTCGCCGCCTCTCCTAGCAAGTGTGTCTCTCATTATCTCTCTTGTTCCGTTCATCTCTCTGTTCGCCTCTCTCTATCTATAGTTTTGATCTTATGGTTGAATGCATGATTCATTAGCTGTTGGGAAGATTAGGAGAGGATCTATGGAACCTTCGAGCGTCACTCTCTTGGCCTCCTCTCCAACGCGTCTCTTCATTTCCAAGGGGTGGAATCCTAGCCTAAATCTTCTCAAGGAGATCGAGATAAACATAGGTAAACATCCAAATTTTGGTTTTCATTTTTGGGGTTTTTGATTCTACACGAAATGGAAACCTAGGGTTGCTCTGAAAATTTTGTTTGCTTCCAGCCGAGAGTCTTCCTTCGTTCCTTCGGATCACACACTCCAATTTCCCTAATTTTTGTAAGAATATGAAACTTATCTATGATATAATGGGACGGCTTTTTATGCTTTTTCATATTGTTGTGATGTTAATAAATCTTTAGATACGGTAAAACATGTTGAAATAATTTTTTTAATAAGTAAAATTTAGTATATCCTCATTGCTGAACCAATAGCAACTTTATAAAAAAAAAGTGTTGGGAATTTCAATCTCCCTTGACCTTTTGAACATTTTTTGTAGTTAAACTAAAATATTTTGATGATAAAACCATAAGAGATCTGTTCGTATATTTACAGACTGAAGGGCATGCTTTAATCTTCTTGTTTAGACTGGATTAGTGAGATGAGATATTGCTTGAACTGTTCTGGAGTTTTATAAGAACTTAATGCATTGACTATCTGGAATTATTTATCTATTGATCTGGAATTGTTAACTGGCCTAACTGCATTAACTTTCTATGTTCTAGATTAGTATCGTATAATTTGTTATAGCTCTCTGTTTTTTGAAATAGAAGATAATGTTATTCCTGCCTTTCTTTTTCTTTTAATAAGTGATCCTATGATAAAGGTTCTTGATGAAATGTACAGATTTCAAGTTTGATTTGTACTGTAATGACTTTGTTTTGCTGCTTAGTTAAAAAAATATTCCTACTTGATTTCAAGTTTTCTTTTTGTTTTGTTTTTTGGGTACCACCTCTCTGTTTTGATAATGTCTTAGGTACATAGTTGGTTCCAAAATCAACAGAAAGATGCACCCAAAAACTTGTGCTCCCAAAAATTTAGCCCTTCAAATGGGACTAATGGAATCTCTCAAATGCCCAAAGGTTTGTTGCATAAATGCTTACTGCTTTTTTTGTCCAATAATTATGCAAGGTTCATTTATTTGTTTGCTTTCGAAGAAATGGGTTATGGAAAGCATGTGGACTAAATTAGTATTGAACACATGATGCCTTGATATCAGAAAATACTATGGTTGCATGTAACGCAATATCTTCTAACTCCGAAAAAAAGATTCAAGAAGATATAATAATAAATGCAAATTGAAGCAAAGAAATATTGAAGGCTTACTGTCCTGGATGAAAAGAAGATATAATAATAAACGCAATATCTTCTTACTAAAACTACATGTTAAGATTTTTAGAATGCTTCCTGGTAGAATAAAAATACATAATACTCTTGAATGCTTCATTGTTAGTGTAGATTTTATTCCAAAGTTCCAATACCCAATATTGTTGTATCATCACCATATAGTTCAATTCTTGTAAATTATATAGCAATTGTTTTCCTGACTATGAGATTTCCATCACCAATGTTTATAATAAATGGAGTTCTAGAGTATGCCGTGAAGGCTTATTGTCCTGGACCTGTTTTTCCTACATGTCATCATCTTGTATGTCAGGACCTCTTTGGAGTTGGCTGAAGTCTACAAAGAGGTCAGTCTGCCACCTTGCTTTTTATTTTGAATAACTTTAGCTTTTTATACTCTGTTTCCAATTGTTTTAAAGATGGCCAAGATGCCTTAGCTGCTTTCTAAAAAATGTTACAGGGCAGCATTCCATGACTAGATCCCTAACTTTACTAACTCAATTACTCTTCTATTTGATAAAGAACCATTTTTCATTTTTCCCTTTCTTTTTCACAGGGTGTTGCTGTTGCACTTCCTGTTTATTTTGCAACATAGAGGTGAGAATCCTTGAAGGCATCAATTAGTTCAGCTTTCTGAAAATATATATAAATATTTAACTATATCAATTAGTTCACTAATATTTCTTTTCTTTTGTTTTGGTAAAACCTTATTTGTGGCGAGTTAAATTATGTCCAAGTACACAGGCTGTGTACAAGGAAAATGCCTAGTTAAAAAGAGGAAGAAATAGATACAAGAAAATTATGTTCATGCAAATTTCTCACTTAGTTTCTTAGCTCTTCTCTGCTCTGTGTAAAATTTATTAAATTATTGCATCCATATCTTGTAGATTTCCTCTTCAATTTCATATTGGCAATGCTGTCAATGAGCGGAAAGTTTCCTACTAGTTTATCAAATTGTCATACTGCAGTTCTCATATCGTGTTTGTCATACTGCAGTGGCTAGTTTACATTGCATAGATGTTTTATAATGGTTTTGAAATATAGATGCCTATACATATGATTGATCATGCTTGAGGATATATATATATATATAAATGAATTAAAGTAATAAATCTTAACAATGTGGGCATGTTGATTTGTTTTCCAAAAGTTTGTATATTTTGTTCACACTTAATTATTTGCTCTTAAATATTGGTAGCCACAGTGGCATGGCTGGAGTAGTGTTCACATTATAGGTCTGACTTGTGATTGGTAATTTCATTTACTGCTTTGTTTTTAAATCTTAAAATTGTTTGTTTCACTTGGCAGTTCTCACCCACATCCGAACACATATACTTGCCTATGGTGCACGTCATGGTTCAATTTCTTAAAAGCATTGTCATTGATGGGGAAACAACCTTACATATTTACTATGTTCTGAAGGTAAAAGCATTTTCATTTTTTTTTCCAAAGTTTGTATATGTTTTTCACACTTAATTATTTGCTCTTAAATATTGGTAGCCACAGTGGCATGACTATCACAAGATTTTAGTTCCGCTTTATACATTGTTTGGCAGTGATGATGTAGATACTTTTTGTTCTTCTGATTATTCATCCAAGAGTTTAATGAAGTTTATTATTAAATTGTGTTTGGCAGTCATTATTGGATTTGTCAACATTAGTGAATGATGCATATGCGTAATTAATGAGTTCAAGCCCATTAAGTACGTTAGGTGTACTTTGTTCATATCCCACTTCCATGCTCTTATGATGAGGTGGTACTGCCCGTTAACCTTTGAATATTTCTTTTCAAAAATAAAAGATGATCCAAGGGTGATAACAGTACACATTTTACATAGTGTGATGAAAGTGAGATGGGAAGGGGCAGAGTGGGGAGATGAAAGAAATGTAAAAAATACAAAAAACAGAAGCGCTGAAAAACTTCCTAGGACATATTATGTACTTATTCCTTAGCGTGGACTTTTACATTTGCATTTACATTTATGGATTGATTCAGAGGAAGGTCCTGTCATCATATGAAGTCAATAGCAGAACAGGAGTTACTGCTGGCTTTGTTGCCAAGAAGTAGACTAGCGATTTATCCTGTTGAACTGGTTAGATCTGACAAATTATAGATAGTACGCACTTCTCTTATTTCATAAACATATATATATATATATATATATATCTATATATGTAAGAATACCATTTCTGATATGTAGGATTGTCTTTTAAGAAGTGTAACCTCAAGTATTTATGTATATTAGTTGTTGTTTTAGCCTTTGGAATCTAGGTATTTACAGCCTAGAAGTGTGCACATTACTCTAGGTACTTATAAAGTTCTGGGTACATTGAATGTCAAGGAAGGTTATGATTTGCATACGATCCGTTTACATGGGCTATATGCCTATGCTATTGATAAACCTGCAAGATTACCTATATAAAAAAGTGGAACAATTGACTTCAAGGATTCATGCTATTAATATGATGCATGAATCCTTGAAGTGGTAATTGTGCAACTGTGTTGCTAATTGTATTGAAAGGTCAATATCTTTGAACCTGCAAGTGTGTTGCTGATTGTTGTTAAAGCAGTGTTGCTTCAATTTGTATTTTTAAGCAAACATGAATTGCACTATCGCATGAGAGTTGATTATAATGTATTTTAACAAAATACTAGTGAAACCAGTGAAACTGGTTCACCAGTATTTTTATTTTTCCCCATGCGTATATTCAATCTAAAAGCTTTGCAACATCGGCAACTGAGACTTGTCACTGCTCGATTACAAAGGTGAAGCTCCGGTGGCACAAAAAGCTCCGGAGTTAATTATTTGCCGCGAAAATAATTTGCGGCAAATTCTATTCATCGCCAAAAGCCTTAAATCTTGTAGTGACAACATTCTTTCTCTTTGTAGTAGGGGAGTATGTGACAGGCAAAGCAGGGCCTCTCCTCCTGAGTGCCCTTGGGGTCGATATTATTTCCACCGAACCTTGCTGGATTGCCTCTCTAGCTTTCCTTTTGCACGTGGCCCTCTTCCTTCTTGTGCCACCTACACCTCTACTTGGCAAGGCTGCACCAAGGGGCTTTTGTTGATCAGTAGTAAATACAAGAGGACTAACCTGCGAGAGTTCTTGAGGTTCCATCTCCATAAGACTAACTCATCCACCTCCTTTTTGTGCTACAGATTTGTCAGGAGGTAAATCTATCTTTGAGCTGCTGCGTGTTCTGACATTTACAGAATGTCAGCCTGAGGTTTCCTTTTTGTTGAAAACCTCATTCTGCAAGCTAGCAGACTCCTGTCTGACCGCAAGCAGGGACCTAGGGCTTGCCTGGCTCTGCATCCTTACCAGAAGAAGGGTCATCCCTACCAGTCTCAGGAGATGCGTCCATACCTCCATATCTCTTGAAGTCAAAAAATTTTGAGTTCATGGGCTAAGCTCAGAGCCATGAACCATACTGTAGGTGCTTTTGCTCCTCCCCTTAGGGTGTTGATCTTGGCTTCGTACATCCCTTGTCTTTGTGGCATAGTATTCCACAATGGAAACAAAATGCTTGAAGTCACTCGTACTTGGAACTTGATCCAGAAATTTGGGTCATTCATCTGTAACCACTTCCCAGACAGCAATGGTTTGTGGAGGTGAACTGCTATTCACACTGTCATGCACTTTCCCTAAGCTCTATCATTAGAATTAGCATCGACTCTAACGACAGGGGCCAACGGAGGAACATAACTGAGAACCAATCTTCTCTGACATTGCTGCCGATGGCATCCCATATAATTGAACCCAAAATGGTTCATATAAGAATTGGATAGTAGCCAATGGAACGCCTTCGTCTAGCTCTTGCAATGACACTAGATTTCAATTAAAAAAAAAAAAAAAACTAGGGCCTGCCATGCAGGACCGTTTCTTTATTTGCTAGCTTGCTGAACTCTTCAGAAACTTGAAATCCCTTAACTCCTTGAATTGTACCCAACCTTTGAGTCTCTATACTTGAGACATCATAGCTCTGAAAGGTTCACTATTGAGGTTCCTCTCGGCCATGACAGAGCATGTTATACAGAACTTACCTTATGAAGTTATGAGAGGTGGAGCTTCTCCCATCTCTTAGTTAGGTTGATGTGAACCCGTGAGATTGAAAATCCCTTAACCCACAAGCAAATTAAAATTCATCCAAGAAAGCCAAGAATCAATTCAAAATAATCTAGATCCATTGAAAGCTTGTTTTAAGAACCTAAATTACGGAGATAATGCCATAAAAGGTTTTCCTTTGATAAGTTTTTAGTTCATTCAAGAACAAGTGGAGAAAACAAGAATTCTCTTTTAAAAAAATACTATTCACGTTCATAACTGCTAGAAAAATGAAGAGGCATGTGTTTTTATAGTCCTAATGAAACCCTAGGGCCTAATAAGGCCTACATCACTTAAAGATATGAGCTGAACATTTCCAAGCCCAAAACTCCTAAATTACACTCCTATAACTAATAAAAGAAGTCTACTTACTAATATAAATATCCCAAATGCCTAGACCTGAAACTATTACCTTTAGACCTGAAATATGCATTTATAGGTTGGACAGCATGTTTTCAGTGGTAATTTCAACCCTACTTGCTCCTGAATAGATTCTTAGCAACTTAAGCATAGGCAATGTATTTCAAAACTATTGATTCTTGATCCTACTAGACACAAGCAAATGCTATTGCTGTTTTTTTTATATCATCATTTTTTTCACCCAAGCAGCCAACAAAAAATCCAATGAACCATATCTTAATGGCCTAGGAAAAGCAAATGGAAACTCCAGTAAAAGAAAAAAAAAAAACAGCAAAAAAAAAATGGAGGTAAAATACATGAGAAAAGGGACAAGCCAGAAATCCCCCCAAAAAAAAATGAATTCAAGAAAAAAGAAAAAGGAAAACAAAGATGGAGTACATTGGAAAATACTACCTATCACCGGGGTTTTCAAAGAATAGAAAGACGATGAGTCTAAGTACTTAAAAAAAACCTTTTAGAGTGTAATTGCGTGAAAGCTACAGTGTAATGATTTTGAATTAGAGTAAAAACTTAATTGTTTCTTCTTGATGAGCTGCTGGTTTGAAATTACTTTGAGGGTTCTTGAAACCAACAATATTAGCTTGTTCACACACTTGATGCCCATAATAGTTTCTAGCTTTAATACATTCCCCTTGGTTGAATTTTTGAGAATTTTATAAGATATTATGTTGAGCCATAACCTGACCGGTCCTCATTCTAATGTCCAGGATTTTAACTATTTTGACTTTTAATAGAGATTTTTGAGTTTAGTAATTTTGAAGGACAACTTAATCCTCAAACCTGTGATCACTTTATTTACTAGAGACTAGCAAAAAGTTAGTTGGAATATCTAATTAATGAATATTTATGTTGTTTAGTGAGTTAAGTGAATTTTATTTGCTAAATAAAGAGTATTGAAATTGAAAATATGAATTATCAGGTTTTGGATTGTAAAATAACATTTTATGCCTAACTAAATGCAAGTGAGCTGGCCAACATTAAAATGAATTGAAGTCAGAGTAATTGATAAGTACTGTGAAGGAATTGGCCTAAACTGACAGCTACAATGAAGACTCACATCGTGGTCTGTTGTGAAGAAGAATTAAAGCCGTAGCATCACCAACGTCCCTGACTTTCAAGTGGAACCCATGTGCAGAAAGTTAAGCCCAACCGTGACTTACCATCATGTGAAGCAGGTTCGTTAATTTCCATGTGAAGCCCACAATTGACTTATTTAATAAAGCTCTCCACAAGTGACTTTCCCAAGTGAAGCCCACGTCTCTATTGGAAGAATCCCAAGCCGTCACTTCCTTACTGAATTAATTCAAACTCGCCTCCTAAGTAGAAGCAGCCCACATCGTGATGTAATTTAAGCTTCGACCCTTCAGTAATCCAAGTCCATTACTGAAACCCATACGCGATTAATTGGAGAAGAAATAAACAAGTAGCTAATCGGAAGATAGAACCCGAGAATACGACCCACGAAAGCAAATCTTCTGGAATCTTGGGGGACCACGAACAGAGTAGAGGCAAGAGAGAGGGAAGTCGTTACACACAATGGAGAGGGTCGAATCCATGGCTTGGAGAGTGAAATAAACGTATAAAAGGAAAATGGATTTTTGATTGAAGGAGCTAGTAAGTTTTTCATTTTATTTCCTTTACTTTTCTTGCTTTGTTCAAATAGGATTTCTACATTTTTAGGGTTTATTTCTTGTGAACATTTTACTAGCTTTCGGAGGATGATGATCGGCTAATTCTTGTAGCTTGGGTTGTGGTAAAACTTCTGTACTTCTCATTGTTGCTAAATTTCTATTGATTTAATTTCATAACTCACTTAGTTTGATGACCGAATTTTTTAGAGGAATAATTGAAGAAATCCCTTGTTCTTTTTTTAACAAAAAAAAAAAAAAAAAAGAGTTAAAGGTCACATGTCCAATAGTGACCCCTTCCAAAATTTATTTAAGAAACCCTCACTTATTGCAGAAGAAAATCATGGTAAAAACACAAAAGGACCTACAATAACACTTAGGACTATAAAAAGACCGAACTGGACCGGTGGATTGGACTGGACTGGGACCAGACTGGACCGAATAGAATTCGGTCCGGTCTGGTCCAATTTATATATGGACCGAAGATTCCGGTCCGGTCCCGGTCAAAGGGATTTCTCCCCCTTAACCGAACTAGACCGAACTGAACCCCCGCCATATTTTTTTATTTTTATTTTTTATATATGTATATATAAATAATAATATTAATATTAATATAGATTAATATATATTATATATTAACATATTAATATATAATATATACTCTTATAATATTAGCATATTATAATTTATAGTAGTTGACTAGTTGTAGTATAAAAATATAAATTATAGTATATCTATATAGAGTATTAGTAGTAACTTATAAGTAATAAGTGTATTATTATTATTTAATATATTATTACTAATTTATCACTATTTACTAACATATAAATATATAATATATTAAATTTGGGCAAAAAAAAATTTTAATCATTGCAGAATTTTAGATAAAATTTAGCCCATTAAATCATATGGGATATCCTTGGACTGGACCGAACCGCCCCTAGACCGAATTGGACCAGACCGGTATGGACCGAATAAGAGTTCGGTTCGGTCTAGACTGAGAGAATTTTTTGACCAAATGGAACCAGTCGACAAATTTTCTTGACCAGACTGGACCATTTACACCCCTAAAAACACCAACAACTACTAGCCCAACCAGAAAACAGCAAAGCCCCAAAAAAAAACTAAGAACTCCTAATATTTGCCAATCCCACCCAATCCAGTCTATATAAAACCTCTAGCCTCTCGAGGCAATTGAAACAAAGTTGTGAAAACATTATTCTCCTCCAGCGCGCCTCTTCTTGCAAGGACATCCGCCACCTTATTACCTTCTCTAAAACAACGCTTACTGGAAAAATCAAACCCAACCAATAAATTAACTAATTTATCCCAAAAATCCCATAGGTACCAAACAGTAAAATTATTAGATAAAATCCATGAAACCACTACCAACGAGTTACATTCAATATCAATAGACTCATACCCCATCTCCTTGCAAAGCATAAGACCTTCTAGGACACCACGCAATTCCGCTTCATGATTAGAACAAGATCCAAAAAATTTTGAGAGAGCAAAAATGAACTTTCTCGCACTATCCCTTAGAATACCCCCACCACCACCTCTTCCTAGATTGCCAAAACTAGACTCATCCGTGTTTAGCTTAAGCCGACCAGCTGTTGGCCTCAACCATCTTACTAATTGAAGGTTCCTCACTCTCTGATCTGCAAAACTTACCTCCAAATTGTTCAGCAGCCTGCGATCTGTTTCAAACAACTTCCGAACGTTTTGAACACTGCCAGCAATAGATTTAATCCAATAACCAATAGAAGCCACAACACTACTCAACGAATCAAGCTTGCCTTCCATTCTAGCCGCACACCTACGGCACCACAAACACCAGATCACCACTGATGGAACCACACCCAGAATAATCCCCATTTGAGAGCTTTTAGAGGCACAGTTAAACAGTGCTTGTACCCTTTTTTTCCAACCTTGATGATGAACGAATGGAAAGCCTAGTTCAGATAGCACTCTCCTCCAGATCTCCTTTGCAAAATCACCACTATTAAGCACATGATCAAGAGTCTCTTCACAGCTCCTAAAGCAGCAATTGCAGGATGATGCCAACTGTATACCACATTGCCGAATCTGAGAATCAACTAGTCAACTAAAGGCAACTTTCCATATACAAATAGAAAATTCTTCACAGCTCCTAAAGCAGCAATTGCAGGATGATGACAACGAATCAAAGTGATCAATTTTCACTCTTCCATCCACCATCGGAGCCCCCAAGTAAGTAAAAGGGAGCACTCCCTCAGAAAAACCAGTCTCCAAAAGGATTTCTCTGGTCTAATGTACATGTATGCATTTAGACAGGAAGACCGCCGACTTTTCATAGTTGACACACCGCCCCGACCATAGCTCATACATTTTTATCACCTTTAACAATTCTTGAATAGATTTTTTCGAAGTATTAGCAAATATCACAACATCATCCGCATATAGTAGATGGGACACAACAGGAGCATTTACTGGATGAGTGAACAAACCAATCTTGCCATCAACCACTTTTGCATTGAGAAGACGAGAGAATACTTCCTCCATCAAAATAAACAAATAAGGTGACAAGGGGTCTCCTTGACAAAGCCTCCTTTTTGATTTAAAGAAACCTTTAAAAGTTCCATTCATTATCACTGAGAAACACGGTGATGCCACACAATTAACAATCATCTTACAAAAATTCTCAGGAACACTGAAGGCTCTTAGAACAGCCAGTAAAAAATCCCAATTAACCCGATCATACGCCTTGCTTATATCGATATTCATCAAGACATTCCCTCCCCTAGACTTCCTATGAAGATTTTTAATCATTTCTTGGGTGGGAGATATATTCTGAACAATACTTCTCCCTTTAACAAAAGCACCTTGCTAAGGAGAAATTAACTTATCCAGAATCCGAGCTAATCTATTCACAATCAACTTCGTAAAGGTTTTATAAATGAAATTGCAGAAACTTATAGGGTGGAATTTATCAAATGAAGAAGGGTCCTTAACCTTCGGAATCAGAACAATAAAAGAAGCAGCATAGAATCTAGGAAGTTCCGTACCATGAAAAAACTCAAGGACAGCGTTCATCACATCCTCCTTCACAATATTCCAACAAGTAATATAAAAATGCAAACCGAATCCATTTGGTCCCGGGCTACTATCAGCATCAATCGAGAGCTTTGCGTCCCTTACTTCTTGCTCATTTGGAATATTATTCAAAATAGAACAATCATACTCATCCAGTGCAGGCCTAATAACCTCTTGCAATGAGTGCTCCCCTACATTACATTCTTGGGATAAAAAATTCTCAAAATACTCAACTGCCCCCTCATGAAAATTTTCAGGTGTCCCTAACAAGTGGCCATCAGGAAGCTTCATACTTTTGACACACTTGTCTTCTTCTCTGTGCAATCACGCAAGGAAGTATTTAGAAATTTGATCCCCATCACAAAACCACTTTGCCTTAGCTTGTTGCATTAATCTCAACTCTTCCCTCTTAATCCAACGATCCAAATCCTCGTTAGTAGAACTGAACTCCCTCTCAACCAAATCAGAAAAATTATCCATCAGTGACCCTTCAAGCATTTCAACTTTTTCCTCAAGTTCCCAGATGTGTGCATCAACACGTCCAAAACTTCTTTTAATCCAAGATCTCAGGCATAATTTCAGTCTTTTCAATTTAGCAGTAAGAACAACTAAACCCCCCTCAATCACAACCTCCTCATTCTATGATTTCTCCACAATCTTCAAAAAATCCTCATGTGTAGTCCACATGTTTTGGAACCTAAAAGGAGCCGGACCATACCTTCTAAACTCTCTCACAAGTTGAAACAGAATAGGAGCATGATCCGATGTACGTCTACTCAAGAATCTTCCAACAACATCTCCGAACTTACTAGCAAACTCATTATTAACAAGAATCCTATCCAGTTTTGCCCAACTACGAGCCAAACCAAGATGTCCATTACACCAAGAAAACTACTTTCCTTCCATCTTCCAATCCAACAAGCCGCAAGACTGAATACAAGTATTGAAATCATCCATCGATGACCTCAATCTCAGATTGCCCCCCACTCGCTCAGCATTCGACCGGATCACATTAAAATCACCCATAACTGCCCACGGAACACCCACGCAGGACACACCATCAAGATGATGCCAAAGTTCTCTACGCTCAATAATAGAACATTTGGCATACACAAATGATACCAAAATAGAACCATTTTGATTAGAAATCAATGTAGTGATACATTGATTTGTAGTTGCCACAACATCCGACTCAATACCTCTATTCCAACAAATCCAAATCTTCCCCCCCATCTCCTCATTAGAACATACACAAGGCAAATCTATACTATTTGCCAACCAGTGAAGTTTATTCACACTCTAAAAAGGTTTTGAAATAGCCAAAACTGAGATATTGAATTTACGAACCAACTGCCGAATTCTTCTTTTGGAAGTCCCTAGACCACGGACATTCCACACCAACAAGTTCTCAATCATAGATTTAATTTTAGACATTGGGTTTTCACCCTACCAGATTTTCGGATCAAGCTTCCTTTCCCCCCTTGTGTCACTTTATCAGTAGGTTGAGAAGCCGGGTCAGATTCATAATCTTTGCTCTTGTTAATTTCCACATAATCATTTCCCTCAGATAACACTTCAAACTGATTAATACACTGCACCTGAACTTCCCCCTCCTCACGTTCCGCCTCAATATTGTGATCCAGAGAGCTCACCCCTACAACATTAGCTTTCTCCTTTTCCCACACCACCATCACACCATGAGTCTCCTCCCTGACCTCCCCTTCCTCAATACCAGGTTCGGCCATTCCCACCTCCCCATTTCCAGAGTTCTCCCCAATATTCCCCTTCTTTACCGATAAGTCAAAATTCTCAATCATCACTTTCTTCCCCTTATCACCCGCAAACAACACCTCCACATTATCCTCCACCAGAACCTCCTTTGCTCCACCTTCATCAAGTGGTTTTTCAGCATCTTCCACATTATTCCTCTTCTTACCTACTTCCTTCCAAATTTTATCATCACCAATTTTTCGATCTTTACGTCCTCCTTTCTTGGTTTCCGATTTATGATCTCTCCGACTCGACACACAACATCCATATGGCCTTGTCTGAAAAATTTTCTACAATAGAAACCAGGCTTCTCATATATCACTTCTGCCACAGTTGGTGCTGACTAGCCACCAGAGGAAAACCACAAACTGGTTCATTAAGCAAATCCACTTCAACACAGATACGGGCCCCTGTTACTCTCGTCCTATACAGCGTTGCATTATCCATTCCCAGAAATCGCCCAAACCTAGAGGCTAAACTTTGCAAACAGTTCAATCGATACAAGTGTAGAGGAAGCTTCGGTAGGAAAATCCATTGTGGAGCAACGGATGGCTCCCTAGCCTATCAAAATTTGAAGTCTAATTAAACAATCGAAACCGATAGCCCGCAACTGCTCTGCCCTTTCTTGCCCAAACATGGTGATAATCCGTTTCATTTGCAAGATGTAACAACACATGATGATCATCCATGAAACCAATCATAGGCACCTCAGAAAAACCCCATGTCTTAATGATTTGTAATCTCAATACATCAATAGAAGGTCGAATCGAAACAAATTTGAGCACTAGCGCATACCTCAGATCCTCTACGACCCTTTCCATCTCCACCTTCGTAAAAAATCTAAACCTAACTCCCCATTGATCACCTTTGGTTTTCGAATCGGCATCCTGTATTTGGATGGGGGAATAGGAAGCCGCAAAGCTTCCACAAACAATCTACGTTCCAACCCCTGAGCACCATCCTCCTTGCTAGGATTATTACCTTCCTCCTCACCCACAACCATTGCAATAGGTGGAACCATCCCGCCGGCAACAAGGGTCACCGGAGGGCTCCCAAGGAGAGACACGAAGAGAAATTAATGATTTTAGAAACCTTAACAGAGCACCCACCGTTGAACAAAGTCTTATACGGTAAACTCTTGTTCTTAATCTTGTTTTGTTGTTGACACTAGGCACAGTAGAACCTTGAACTTAATCAAGGATTTCATCAGCTGAGTGTGATATTGATTTTTGTTGATGTTTAGTGAGGGTATTTCACTTATAGGTCTTAGCAATTTTACTGAGCTTATAGTTTTTACATTTCGTAAACAATAGAATCAAAGAAAGTTTTGACCCATAATCCAAGTGTTTATTAATTTTAGTGAACTTGTTAGATTTTAGTTACTATTTTGAAGCCTATTTTTGAGTTTGGATAAGACATAAATTGCAGCTTAATCTCTTTTGAAAAATTTATTTTTTAGTAATCAAATAGTTTACACTTTATTTCATTTTTCCAAACAAAATCACAAACTCGAGACCCTCATAGCTCAACCATATATTCCATTTTCAGTAAATCCTTCATTGTGAATATAATACTTTTCATTTTGCTCACTGTTTTCATAAACATAAAAACCCAAAAAAAACTTTTACATAGCATTTTATTTCAACATATTTTTCATTAAACTTTCATCAATACTTTGATAATCACTTGTCCCTATGAAATCGACCTTGGGGCTTTCATTATACTTCAACAAAACACCTCCTACACTTGGGAGGTAATTTCCCAAAAGAACCAAGTTTTTGGCAGAGACATTATACTCAACTAAAAGATCCACTTTATAAGTATTATCATTAATTTTCTCAAGGATATGGAAAGGTCTATCTCCTCGAGGATGCAATTTAGTTCTTATATGGGTTGCAAATCTTTGTTTGAGCATGTAAATCCAATCCAATCCCTTGGTTCAAGGATGACATGCATTCATCCCTTATTGGCTTGGAAAGCAAACTTTTCATTCTTTTGCATAATCAGCACCCTCTCATGAATTGACTTTACTAATTCAGCCTTCCTTTTTCCATCCAAGCTATTCCTTTCACCAATAGAGAAAAGCATCAAATCTAAAAGAATAAGTGGATTAAAACCATAAACAATTTCAAAGGGAGAATAAGAGGTAAGTAGTATGCATAGTCCTATTATATGCAAACTCTATAAATGGAAAACAATCCTCCTAGGTTTTCAAATTCTTTTGAATGATAGTGCGTAAAAGTTGACTAAAAGTCCTTTTAACTACACCAGTCTGTCCGTCAGTCTGTAGATGACAAGTGGTAGAAACAAAAGTTTGGTATCTAATTTTCCCAACAAATCCTTCTAAAAGTAGCTAAGAAGTTTAACATCCCTATAAAAAACAATACTCTTAGGTACACCATAGAATCAAACTATTTTCTTGAAAAACAAATCAGCTATGTTTGTGGCATCATCTATCCCTTATTGTCCTAGGAAACACCAAAACAAAGTTCCTAGGAACAAAAATACTAAGGACAAACAACAGACAAACGTCATGATAAACTGTGTGTTGCACAATATTTGTGAGTTGAGAAATGAATAAATAGATCCAAAACTGAAGAAAATGAAAACGGTTCGTTTTATTTATTATGCCATATCAGTTGGCGTTTGTCCGTCGTTTGTCCCTAGCATTGTTCTACTAGGAATGGGTAAAGTTGTATACAACCCATGTGGTAAAACCTTAGATTTGGCCTTTCTACATGTATTGCACCTACAACATATTCAAATGACACCTCTTCTCATCCTAGGCCAAAATAAATATTCATGTAAAATTTCTAAGGTATTCATGACACCAAAGTGTCCCATTAATCCTTCACCATGTTTTTCATGCACCAATAATTCACGTATTGAACAATCTGGCACACACAACTTTCTTTCTTTAAACAAATATCCATCATGCTTGTAAAACTTACCAAATTCTATTTTGTCACACATCATCAAAAAAATCAGCATCATTGTCATACATGTCTCTCACATATTCAAATCCAAACATTTTGGCACTCAAAGAAGTAAGAAGTACATACCTCCATGATAAAGCATCAACACCAATGTTCTCCTTGCCTTGCTTGTAATGGATGATATAAGAAAAAGTGTCGATGTATTCCATCCCTTTATTATGTTTTTACTTAATTTACCTTGGCCCTTAAGGCTTTAATGATTCATGATCGGTGTAGATCACAAACTCCTTAGGCCAAATATAGTGTTACCACGTGCCTAAAGTGTGAACAAAAGCATAGAGTTCTTTGTCATACGTGGGGAAACTCAAGGCCGCCCCACTTATCTTCTCACTAAAGAAGGCTATAGGTCGCTTATTCTGCATCAAAATGGCTTCAATTCCTATTCCTGAGGCATTACATTCAGTCTCAAAAGTTTTATTAAAGTTAGGTAATACTAACATAGGTGCAAAACATAACCTTTCTTTAATAATAGAAAACACATTCGCTTGATGAGTCCCCCAATGGAATCCAACATTCTTTTTAATTATTTCAGTGAGTGATGCAGCAATGGTGCTAAGATCCTTAATAAAATGCCTATAAAAGCTAGCTAGATCATGAAAGCTTCTTAACTTAGTATTGCTTTTATGCATTGGCCACCCCTTGATGGCCTTGACTTTCTCTTCATCCACCTCAATACCTTTTGCAGCAGCAACATAACTAAGAAAAACATCTTTTTCCATACAAAAGGTACATTTCTTAAAATTAGCATACAACTTTTCACATTTCAACACATCGAATGCACATCTCAAATGCTCAATATGTTCATCCAAGTTCTTGATGTACATTAGGATATCATCAAAATACACAACTATAAATTTGCCTATAAATGCACGTAAAACATGGTTCTTAATCTCATGAAAGTACTAGGCACATTTTGAGTCCAAATGGCATATCCAACCATTCATAAAGTCCATATTTAGTCTTAAAAGTAGTTTTTCATTCATCTCCCTCTTTCTTTCTAATTTGATGGTATCCACTTTTTAGATCTATTTTACTGAAAATGCATGAATCATGCAATTCATCAAGCATATCATCTAATTTAGGAATGGGATGACAATACTTTATAGTAATATTGTTGACTGTCCTGTAATCAATGCACATCCTCCAAGACTCATCCTTCTTTAGCATTAATAGCATTGGTACGACACATGAGCTCATGCTCTCTCTAACATACCCCTTGCTCATCAAATCTTTAACTTGCATTTGAAGCTCCTTTGTTTCTTCCGATTTACTCCTATAAGTTGGTCAAATTGGAATAACGGCCCCAGGTACAAAATCAGTCTGATGCTCAATGTCTCTAATGGGTGGCAACCCACTCAGCATCTTCTCTAGAAATACATACTCGAACTCCTGCAATAACAAGAATAAATCAAATTAGGAAGAGATTGGCTAGTATCATCAAGATTAAGATAATATTTTTTGTAAGCAAGAGATTAACCTCACTCCGTTTTGCATAAAAACTCATCTTTCTCTTTCATTTTCTTTCTGCAGGCTCTCTTTCTTTTTTCTCTCATGGCTCCACTCTCTTTTCTCTCATTTTTCGCTCTTCTGTTTCAGCCTCACTCTTTTTTTTTTTAGCATGCTTGATTGTTTTTCCATCCTTCACAAAGTTTTACCTGTTCCTAAACCCGTCATGAATCACCCTCTTATCAAACTACCACGACCTTCCTAGCAAAATATGGTCAGTATGCATACGAACTACATCATAAAGTAGCTCATCACTATACCTCCCAATGGTGAAAGCCACCAAAACCTACTTATTGATGTTGACCTCCCTACATTCTTTTAACCACTATAACTTATATGGTCTAGAGTACTTCAATAAAGATAAGCTCAACTTCTTAACTAGGGTGGTACTAGCTATATTGGTACAACTTGCCCCCATCTATAATCATACTATAAACCTTGTGGTTTACATATCATCTAGTAAGAAATATATTCTCTTTCTACTGCTCCATATCATCTACCTTAATTTGTATATTGAGAGCATGCCTGGCAACAGGAAACTCATCTTCGATGGGTTATTCCACTCCATCATCTTCACTAGCATCGACCAACTCGGGAATCTCATCACTATCATCCTCACTTTCAGTCATCATCTCTCCATTGTCAATCATAACCATCACCTACTTGTTTGGACATTGAGATGCAATGTGCCCTAAACCAAAATATTTAAAACATTTAATGTCTCTATTCCTTGAAGGTTGGAAATATACCTTAGGTTTGTTCTTGCTATTTCCCCCATCTTTCCCCTTAGGTGGTTCGACCTTCCCCTTTACCACAGCTTGATCATTTCTATCCCACTTTGGTTTCCAACAAGTTTTAGAAATCGAAGTAGACATTGCTGCCCCTTTTCTCTTTAACTATCTCTACACCTTCATAGTTATGTGCACCATGTCTTTTACCTCTACATAATATTGCAACTCAACTACATTGGTTATGTCCATATTCAAATCACTTAAAAATATATCCATTGTGGTCTCCCGATCCTCCTGAACATTAGCCAGAATCATAGCCATGTTCATCTCCTTATGGTAATCCTTTACACTTCTAGCCTCTTGTGTAAGATTTTGTAACTTTTGGTAAAGATCTCTCAACTGGCACACGTTTCTACAGGTCTCTAACAATTCTTCCTCTTATTGGTCACTAATTGATCCCACCAATTAATTGTATAATCAGTAAACTCAATTACCGCCAATTCCAACTTCTTGTCCTTTGAAAAATTGTGACAATAAAAAAATCAACTATATTTTCTTCTCCTACTCTAAATAGGCTTCAGGATCATTCCTACATAGGAGAGATAGTATTTTCATTTTGATGCTCCCAAGGTTCCTATCCACCCCATCTCGACTCCTTAGATTTCTCCTAGGTCCTTTTTCATGCCTACCTCCTCTAGGTATGTCATTTCTACCCATTCTAACTTCAATTGCTACGTCTTTCTCATCCTGATCATCTTCTTCATTCTCATACTCATTTTTTACACTAGGCTTACGTCTTCTCTGATTTCGCCCACCTTATAGATTTCTAATCACTAACTCTTGTCGATCCATCCTATCCCTCACTTATACCAACACCAAATTAAACCGTTCAAACTATTGTTTCAGGCCTGTAGCACAAAAAATGAGTTATCCGCCTTCTTCTTAGGTGTTGAGTCACTTTTATGAGACATTTTTAATGCGCTGCGAAACAAGAAAGTTAATGATAAAACCTCACACCTTCCTTTACGTATTTACGCTCAAAGATTGTTACACCACTCATGTTCCACTCTTTTGGCTTTTTTCGATACTAGTCTTACCACTCTCGCCTTTTACCTCACTTATTTTTCCTTTCAAGTTCTTTAAAAACTAGTTGAACTAAATTAAGACATAAACTTATATTATCCTAACCAGCAATAGATTCAAGGAACAAGAGAAAAGAATAAAATGTTATGAAACAAGGAAAGTAGCAATTAGGAAACATGAGATTCAAATTCAAGGAATTTATGTGGAAAAGAGCAATTAGGAAACAAGATGCTAATGATGATATATTCGGCTCCTTTGAAATTAAAGATCAATCAATACCAAATCACTTGAAATTTCAGCTTGCAAAGTATATCAGACCAAACAATTTCGAAATTCCTTTTTTTTCTTTTTTTTCGGGTTTTTTTTTTAATAATGCAACAACCTTTTGAATATGCTTCCCTTTTCTTGTTTGTGAAAATTTGGTGCAAGGATCTGGAATCTAAAGGAAAGATTAAATTTGTTTATGCTTCCCTTTTCTTGAATTCAAATTTGGGAGTTACTGCTCTTGAATTCAAAGCAAGATTAGAATAGATTTGGAATTTGAATTCAAATCCAAATTGAATTCAAATATGGAAATTACAAATCTAGAAATTAAAGCAAGAATTTGTGCAATCAAATAAAGAATTCGCATATCTGAGTCCAAAAACACAAAATTAACAATAATGAAAAAGGAATTTGAGATCAAAATAGAAAACCTAGAATATGTCTAAGACAAAACCTAGATGCACGAATTAAAAGGATAAATCAGACTTGATTTGGAAATTGAGCTCTGATGCCAACTGATGTGAACTCGTGTAATTGAAAATTACTTGAACCCACGAATAAACTAAAATCTACCCAAGAAAGCCAAGAATCAAGTCAAAATGATCTAGACCCATTGAAAACTTGTTTCAAGAACCTATATTATGGAAAGAATGCCACAAAGGATTTGTCTTTGTTAAGTTATTAGTTCAATCAAGAATAAGTGGAGAAACAAGATTTTTCTATGAAAAAAATACTATTTACGTTCATAATTGCTGGAAAAATAAAGAGGCATGTGTTTTTATAGCCTCTAATAAAATCCTAGGGCCTAATAAGGTCTACATCACTTAAAAGACATGGGCTAAACACATTCAAACCCAAAACTCATAAACTACACTCCTATAGCTAATAAAAGAAATTCACTTAATGAATTAAATAGCTCAAATGCCTACAAAAATAGAAACATAAAAATATGCCCACATGCTTATGCTTATTGAAATAAAATTCTTCAAAAAATTACTAGGATTTTCCGCCCCCTTTGTAGCTTGTATCACATGGTTTAAAGTTGGTTCTTCTTTCTTCAAGCCCATCCTGAATGTCGGGGTCTTGCTCAATGAACTTATAAACTCGGCCCAAGTGGATTGCACCAGTCATTGCATTTCTTTCTTGATTTTCTTAACTCTTGACCTTGTGATCGGTCATCTGGAACTTGCAAGGAATCTTTTAAACTTTGTCCACCATGGTACTCATCATAGGTCCTCTTCCTCCATCTTACTACTTTTATAAGAAAACTAATACTCTCACTCGCGTAAGAGACTCAAGGTATCCCCATGCAAGGGAAACTCAGACCTTACTCTTTCTCTTATAGATAAAGAGAGAGAGAGAGAGAGGACTCCATATCATTATACTAGTATAAGTATATATAGTACTATACTAGTATATTCTATAAGTGTATAGTACAATTATAGAGTATAAGTATATTAGGATACTATTGTAGAATATTATGTGTATAGTATAAGTATACTATTAGTATATAGAGTATATAGTATAAGTGTACTATATACTACTAGGATACTTATATACTACTAGTACTAATAAAGTATATGTATAATACTAGTATAAGTATATACTTTTATAAGTATATAATAAGAATAATATATAGCATGAGTGTCCTAGTATACTCCTCCTTGGAGGATATGGGTTTTGTCGCTCAACTCCTTTAGAGGAGGAGGATGTTTGCTCTCATCTCCCTCCTTTAAGGGTAGGTGTTGGTTATCTCTGCTTACATAGTGTCTTACTCTTAGACAAACCGATATTAAAATTTTTGAATGGTTTAGTCACATAAGAGTGTATAGAAGTTAGACAATTTTCATCACAAAGAACAAAAGTGTATAGAAGTTAGACAATGTTGCTCTCATCTCCCTCCTTTGAAGGATTTGCCTTTGTTAAGTTGTTAGTTGTGGGATGGGATGCCCTAAACAGTTTAATAGTTTGGTTGTAATATGAAATTTTCCTATATTTTAATCACAATTGTAAATTCGACTTATTGAATGGAATGAAGTCTTTCCATCAAGAAAAAAAGTATACTAGCATAGGTATATAGTATATAGTATACTAGTAAGTATATAGTATATATATAGATAAGTATAATATATATGGTTATTTGTAGTACATAATAGTATATATATGGTTATACGGTAGTATATTAGTATATTATATATTATAAATGATATATTATAATTGTATAATATATATTATAAATTATATATGTAGGATAATAGTATATTATATATGACATTATGTTAGTATATAGAGTTATAGATATATTATAATATATATATTATATTATATAATATATATTTTATATAATAGAGTTATAGATATAATATATATTATATATTATAATATATCTAGTTTGAACTGAAAAATATTAACAAAAAAATACTAGTTCGAATGCCACATGCCAATACAAAATCCCCAAATTGAATCTCGAATAGTCCATTCGGTTTTCCCAAATCCTTCAAACGCTAAACAAACTTCTGCCGTCTGGCACCAACTCCTTCGTTGACAACACTTTACCGCCGTCTTAGATGTATGCCCTCATTAACCCTTAATATTATTCGTTTGGGTATGTATATTGGTTAAATCAATTATAGCAAATTCTACTAATAAGATATACAATTTCTACGATTTTTTATCCTTTGAAAATGATAATTAATAAATTCAAATAATATATTTTTTAAAAATGAGTGACTGCACCATTCAAACGCCTATTATATGCGTCTGACCAGTTTATAAATACGTTCAAATTTTGTAGCAACAATCCCCGCGAGATATATTTCCAACTTCCCACCAAGAAATGCGTTTGAATGGTGATGTACTTCACATTCAAACGGGAATCTAAATTCTGTTCTAACTTGTTTGTGTTAATTCGAGAGTTATGGCAACTTCCCTGGGAGAATTATTAATAATCCCACCATTCAAATGTTCAAATTTCTAGTTTGAACAATTTTTACCTTTTCCCAGCATAATTGTACATGCTTTCACGCCATGATCATTATTTGAACAATGATGTGACCGTTTGAACATTTAGTAAAGGATTGTTCGAATGTGGTTTTAGCCCTTCGAACTGTTTTTTTCAAGTATTTTCGTCTCAAAAGGTCTAGTTTAAACGGATATTTATTTATTCGAACGCATATAAAATTGCTTTTATCTTCTGAGACAAAACTTAATCTTCATATCAAAAATGTTCTTTTAGGGATGAATTTGAATTTGTCTCTAAAATACTTTGTTTCTAAAAATCATTTTTCTTGAAGTGCGCGTGGCCCTTACTTGCCACTCCAGAGACATAGGTTGCCTGTTTCTCCACTGCAAATATGCTCTTCTACTGCCTGTCTATCCAGATTATCTTTTTTCCCAATTAGTGATCTTGTTAAAGGGGTTACAGATTTCTCCAAAGACTATTTCAAGACAACAAACTATAGTGCACCCACTTGCACCATCTCCTACAGTGGCTTTCCTTTTTATTACCATCTTTGCACTGGGGTTGTTGTCTTAAGATATTTGTTGGAACCCTACCCTCTTAAACATGTATCATCTTTTTATTTTAATGAAACTTGCTTTCTTAGAAAAGAGAGAGAGAAGTCAATAGAATGTGTAGGAAATCGTGCGATAGAAACATAGGGACTCTAAGGTAAATATAAACACAAAAAGTGTTCGGTTCTCACAGAACTAGAGTTTTTTATTTTTGGAATATGAAACTGAGAATCAAAGAAGGCTCATCGTGTGATGGAAGAAGAATGTTAGATAGAAGAAGCTGGGTTGCTTGCGTAAGCATGGACAAGAGTAGAGAAAATATTCAAACCGGGCTATCCATTTATTTCCAAACAATAAACACCAATAAATAATGCCACGTAGAGAACTCATTGGCCTTTCATGCACATAATTTCAAACGATAACCCATTTTCTTTAGACCTTTCCTGTTTTTTTTTTTCTTCTCTTTCTCTCTCCTTCAGATAGGTTTGGAATTCAAAAACTTTCAAATCTTTTTAAAAATTTATTATTATTATTTATTACTTTATTATTATTTTTTTATCTATTATTATTATTATTTATTATTATTTTATTATTATTCAATATTTTATTATTACTTTTTACATATTTTTTATTATTATTCACAAACACTTTCAACTACTCTCAAAATAATCCAAACCCAAGACTATGAGATTCAGGCCACTGAGAACATTTCCATTGGTCTCATCAAACCAATCATCAAATACAAATTTGATGGTTTATATTAAAAATTACTCTACATTGATCTCATCAAACTCTATTTCTTAAACTATGAGTTACAGTAAAAGTAATATCAAACCCTTCAAATTTGAAGGGTTACTATTCACCTTTCAACTCATTTGTTTAATATATTTTATTTCTTCTACAGATTTTATTTCTCCTACATCTTTTCCTCCTTTTAAAAGAATATTATTATATTATTATTTTGATGAGTCTAATGATGAGTCTAATGTGGAGTTATGATGAGTATGGTATATGCATCTCATCAAATTTGAATTTCTCATCAAATTTTGATATTTTATTTGATGAAACCAATGTGAATACTCTGACATGGTCAAGATAGAAAACCTCTCTCTCTCGTCCACCAAGATGAAAAATCCATCCATTTCTTGCACCCAAAACCTATGACAATTGGCCGCAATTTTGACCCAAAACCAGGTTCATGAACACGGTCGATTTTTGGGAACTTGATCTATGGTTTGAATTGTGATCGCCTTTGGTGTGGGACATTCTAAGTGATCGTTGGTTTTAAGTTTCTAACCTTGATTTTGTTTCTAAATCTTGTTGAGAGTGGATTTGAACTTTGTTGTTGGGGGTTTTGCAACTTTTGGGTGCAGGATATTCGACCCATTTTTTTAGGGTAAAAGATAGAGGAAGACAAGCATTTTACCAAACGGAATCATAGTTTCAAAGAAAAAAACAATGTGGTTACCATGTTGCTGGGTCTCATCGAAAAATAATGTTTTTTGTCGAAGATTTTGCCGGTCTATTCTCCCAGGGATTTGAGCGGTCTATTCTCCACCTTCGTAAGACGATCAGTGGTTGGAGCTTCTTTTCTGTTGAAAGGAGGGAGGGGAGGTCGATGGGAGGTTAAAGGAAGGGTGGGGAGATCGAAGGGAGGGAGGAGAGATCGAGGGCTTCTGTGCACGAGTAGGGGACAAAACCGAAATTCTTTGAAATGATGAAACTGACAATCGCGGGTCTTCATGAATCTGGTTGTTACTTGTTGATGCCAACGCTCTACCATGGATTTTTGGTCAAGATTGAGGCCATAGGTTTTGGGTGTGAGAAATGGCTGGATTTTTCTATCTAGGTGGATGAGAAGGCCCATAAAAAAAATCAAAATAAAATTGATATTTTGCCTGAATCTCAAAGGCTTCGAGTCTTGAAGGAGGCTTTCTTCAAAGAAGAGACAGATGGAGAGAGGAAGAGAGTGAAAGAGAGAAAAAGAGAGGGGTGATGAAAATGGCAACATGTGTTTATTGGTGTTTATTGTTTGAAGATAAATGGGTAGCCAGTTTAAAGATTTTCTCATCAATTATACCTTCGTAATACTTTACTGAGGTCTGAATCACATGCTAAACAATAGACTTATTACAACTAGTAATCCGCTAAGATTTTATTTGGATGTTTAGTTCAATTGAGATGAATGAAATTCTTCATAACTAATAGTGAACTGAAATATGAAGTGATTTTTGTGAGACTCACTTAATTAGATTAGTTTACATGTGTTTGAATGTTAAGATAAGTTTAAATGTATTTATAAAAAGTTGAAAAAAAGACTGTGGATCACACGTATAAAAGATATGTTGAGTTGAAAAAGTATTGTAGGTTCCACGTATAAAAAAGTTTTGAAGATGAGTTTAATGATTTGAGAATTGGATATTTAAATATTAGACTTAATTTAAAATTAAATTGAATTAATAAAATCTTAATCCAGCCTAAGTTTGAAATAGGACCCAAGTGCTCAAGAAGATTTTGAAAATATTTGGTGAATAAAAAAGAACATCAAATATTAAGTTGAATATGTGACTTATTACAAACGAAAAAAAACATAGTTGTTATGGATAGCTGTCAACAACTTATATAATCAATTGATATTCTATTAGAAAAGTTATTTCTAATAGATTGAAGGTTGTTTTGCCTAGGTTTATAAAGGAGAGTCAAAGGGCATTTTCTCCTTGCCGTTTAATTTTTGATAATGTACTTATAGCATATGAGTTAATTTATTATTTAAAGCATAAGTAGAAGGGAAAACAATGTTTTATGTTAGTAAAATTGAACATACGACGTATAATCGAGTTGAATGAGCTTTTATAAAGGTTGTTATGGGTGTTATGGGGGTTGATAAGGCTTTTGCTGATTTGGTGATGTATTGCATACATTTAGTTTTAATCAATGAGGATCCTAAAGGGACTATTCACCTTAGTAGAGCATTGAGACAAGGGAATCCCTTATTTACACATCTCTCTCTTCTTCGCACTGAAGTTTTGATTGTTTTGTTGAAAGAAACTGGTCATAGAAAATAGGTTTCGGGTATTAAGATATATAGAAGGGCCCTAAACATTAATCAATTGCTATTTGCATGGAAGATTGCAAGCTCAATTTGATTTCTATAAGAATATTCTAGCCAAAAAATCAATAAACAAAAAATTGCTACGGTGTTTATTAGTAATGTTGTGAGGGACGTAAGAAATGAGATTGGCTGGTTATGGGGTGATGTGGAGGTTCAACACTATGAAATTTATCTAGGCCAGTTACCTCCTATAATTTGGAAGACAAAAAAAATAGAGCTTTTCATTCTATTAAACAAAAAGTTTGGCAGAAAATTCAAAGATGGAAACAAAAATTACTATCTCGAGAGGGAAAGCAAGTGCTTTTAAAAGCTGTAACATTTTCTATTTCCACTTATGCAATGAGTTGTTTTCTTTTGCAGAATGGGTTTTGTGAGAACATAGGGAATCTTATGGCCAAGTTTTGGTGGGTTGAAAGGGAGGAGGAAAGGAGAATACATTGGATGAGTTGAAAGAAGTTGTGCGAAAGAAAATCTAGAGAAGGTTTGAGATTTAAAGATCTTAGATTTTCTAATCTTGCTTTACTTGCTAAGCAAGGTTAGAGAATTCTAAAAGATGAAAATTAAACTTTTTAAAGTAGTGTATTTTTCAAAGAGAAGCTTTTTTTAGGCTAGCTTGGGTCATTGCCCATCTTATACTTAGAAGGGTATATGGGAGGCAAAGAGGTGGTTGAGAGAAGGGTGCAGGTGGAGAATTAGTGATGGTAAAAGTGCTTATATATGGACAAATAAATGGATTCCAGGTCATAATCGTTTTTTGAAAGATGGTGCACTGATTTCAGAAGATCAACGGGAAGATTTGGTGGTGCCTTTGTTTGATGAAGACACTAGTGGCTGGGATTTGAGAAAGCTTAGATCTATCTCTCTTCAATCCTAATGTAGTAGCAGATATTTGTAAAATAAAAATTGGTCCAGAAATAACAGCTGATACATGTGTGTGGTGTTAATGTAAATTTTATTGGCTTGGATTAGTGTTGGCGTATTTGAATTCAAATAGGATAAGATTTCATCTTATCTCTAAAGCTGTAATTTTGAATTGTTAAATTTGAATTCAAATAGGATAAGTTTTAATTTTTGAATGAATGTAATTTAAACTATATGATTTATTCATAGTATTTTGAATTCATTTAGATGTCTAGGAGTCTGTTAAAGAGACTGGAGAGTTGAATTTCGAAATCTGGAATGATAAAATCAGAAGGCAAATTTGAAATTCAAATTGCAGCAGTAAATCCGGAAGTCTGTTAGCAACCTGTCAGTAGACGGATTCTGATGAAGGACGACCTGTCAGCAGACGCATTTCAAGTCATATGGTAACCCTAGGAAGGGATTTCGGCCAGAGCTGATTTTAAATATATTTGAGAGTCATTTGAGAGGAGAATTAGTGGAGAATTTTCTTTGTGATTTTTATATACTTGCGAGTGTAATCATGTTCAAGGTTTGAGAATATCGTTGATTGGTGTACGTGACCAACCACTGGAGGTTCCAGTAGAAAAGGCGTAGATTGAAGATCGTCAGAAGTTTTGGCTACTACTGCGGTAGGGATAAACGGGTCGTTTATTCAGTCAAGTAAGGGGGTCAATTGACAAAGATTTTGTAATTGAATAGCTTACTTGTAAACTGATTTTCAGTCAATAAAAATGACTTTCCTGGGTTTGGTTGCCCCGTAGGGTTTTACTTTTGAAGAGTTCTTCAAAAGGTTTCCCTTCGTAACCAATCGGTGTGTTATGCTTGATAATTTATTAATTGCATATTTATGAATATTTACACGATTGATATCTAACAAATTTGATTGTGAAAATTGTTAGATATATTTGGCCATACAGGGGTAAAAAGGGTGTGATCCATTCCCCTGATAGAGATGGCATCATTGTATGTTCCACCGAAATTTGATGGTGAGAACTATGCGTATTGGAAAGTACGTTTGAGAGCATTCCTAAAGTCATTCGATGAACGAGTATGGCATGCCGTTGAAAGATGGTGGAAAAAACCCGAGACCAGTATTGATACTTGGTCGAAATATGAGTTAAATAATAGCAATTTTAATAGCAAAGGGTTGAATGCCATCTTCATGGCGGTATCTCAAGAAGAGTTCAAAAGGATCTCCATGTGTGAGGTAGCGAAAGAGGCATGAGACATATTGGAAGTCACACATGAAAGAACAATGACTGTGAAAAATTCTAAATTACAATTGCTAACATTTAGAATTGAAGAAATTAAAATGCTTGAAAATAAATGCTTTAATGATTTTTATGCTAAACTAAATGATCTTGTGAATTCCAAATTTAATCTTGGAGAGAAGGTTGAAGACTCAAGAATCGTGAAGAAAATCTTGAGGTCTCTACCTGAGAGATTTCGATCAAAAGTCACAGCCATTGAGGAAAGTAAAGACTTGGATACAATCAAAGTTGAAGAGCTCGTCAGATCATTACAAACGTATGAATCATCTCTTTCCCAAATGAGAAAAGGTAAATCTATTGCTTTAAAAATTGTGAAAGAAAAGCATGATGATACTAGTGGTGAGGAGAGTTTAAATGATGAGGATATAGCCCTTATTGCTAGGAAATTCAAAAAGTTTATGTTTAAGAAAAAGACTAATGAAAAATAAAGAGAGCAAAAGAATTTTCATCAAAGAAAAATGAATTAGAAAATTGGAATAAAGAAAAAGTTGAGAAAAATAAGAAGGTAAAATGTTATGAATGCTTAGGCTATGGTCATATTAGAATCGAGTGTCCTAACTTCAATAGAAATAAAGGAAAAACATCAAATGTGTCCTCTAGTGATACCTCGGATTCTGAAAGTGAAAACTCATATCGATAATGAAAAATCTTTTATAGCTTTTTCTACTATTGTGAATGATTTGGCTGAAAATTCACTAACAAAATTTAAAAGTAGTTGTGCTTCTAGTGATTTGGACATTACTCTAGTTGATGCCGACCAAGAACTTAGTGTTCAAGATACTTACAATGAAGTATGTGAAGAGGTAGTCAAGTTGAAAAAACTCAATAAAAAGCTGTATAAAAACCTTACAACTATAGAAAATGAGAAAAATAATTTGATTGAGACTGTAAAAGTTTTCGAGGTTGAGGTGTTGAGACTAAAAAATCAAAAGGTTGAAATAGAACAAAAATTGAAAAGTTTTCAAGAGTGTGAACAAAACTCAGCAACCCAAAAATTAAATGAAATGTTGAGGTTTCAAAAACCAAGCAGTGACTAGATGAGATTAGGATATGTGGTTTCTAAAGGAAAAGGAAAACAAATACCCTTATCCGCTGCGTCGAGCTCCAAAGGTAATGTGTTTGTAAAGGAAAGTCAAAAGAAGAACCACAACAATCCTCCCATGCCGAAGGCTAGCGACTCAAGAAATTTGTACAAAAATTCTCCATCGACCATGATGAAGAAAGGTAGGTATGAAGGTAAGTTTACTCCTACTTGTCATAATTGTGGAATTATTGGGCATATAAGACCATATTGTTTTAATGTGTCAAGGGCAGAAAATCAAAATTGGAAAAAGTCCGAAAATGAGTGGAAAAAGCCTACAAAATCAAGTTGATGAGATGGGCCAACAAATTAATTTTGTAAGTCGTGAGCTTGGTGAATTGGTTAGGCTGTGTATTCAAAAGAATGGAAAGGACAAGCCAAATCTCAAAGCAAAATGGGTGGTCAAAAAGGATGTCGTGGTACGTTAGTTTATAGGACTACATGCATGTTCTTGTATTTCTTGCATATCGTTAGTATAGGATATGCATTTTTATTGTGTTTCGTTTTGTTTATATATATATATTTTTTTTTTAAAATTGAATTTTTTTTGGTTGGTTTATTTTGTTTTGGTTTCCTAATTTTTATTAAAAGAAAATATGTTTTTTGGCCAAATGATGTAGAGTGCATGTTTGATGGTGTGTTGAAGGCTTTGAATATGTTGATACTCACTTTATAAATCCTTGCACTCATGTACTATTCTTGTGTTGTGCATCCCACATTGTGCATCCTAACCCTATGGGTCATCATAGTAAAGGTTCACTCTTAATGCACTGTGAGAAACTTGTGTGAATACACTTTTGTTTGATTAAAAAAAAAGAAGGGGGGGTTGAATAAGTGTATTGAGATGCTCATCATAGAGATAGTCTAAACTTTAAATTGACTAACACTAGTTGAACCTAGTACAAGTATGAAAAATGTCTCCCCTTTCCAAACACTACTTGTTGATCCATATAGAAAAAATCGGTGTGAAAATCATTGTGAAAAAAGACTCACACCCCACACGGATCTAACCTTTAAAGTTCTTATAGAAAAAATCATTGCTCCTATCATTGTGGAAAAAGATGAGTAATAAAAATGAACCAAAAAGGGGCTGTGCAAGTAAAGTGTTTGGAGGAGACACTTATGTATCTAGGCCCTAGCATAAAGTTTGCCTTAAAGTGAGTGACAATCTCTTGGGAGCATCTTTTAAAATAAGATTCCTATTAAAAATGATGATAAAAAAAAAAAAAATGAATTCATGAAAAAAATATTAAGGAATAAAATCATTAAGAAAAAGTTGCCATCTTTCATAAGTTACTCACTCACACACTCACATGAACCTTGACTTTGATGATTTTACGAGGAGTGAAAATCTATTGTGGGTGTTGCAATCAAGAGGATGTATGGTCTTGAATTTATTTGGTGAGTAGCACTTTGATTAAACTTAAATGCATCTCTTTATGCTACTTGCCTCATTGCCATTGTTTTTTGTTTTTGTTTTTTTTTTTTTTAAAAAATCTGCTTATAAACATTTTTTTTGGCAATTTATTTTCTGACCAACATGAAAAAAAAAGAAAAAAATTTGGTCAAGTTTTTGGTTTTACAATTGCATATGAGACATTCTTTGAGAATCAATGCTTAGGACTTTTTGAGGTTTATGTGGGAATGATCTAATTGTTCTATTTTGTGGCTAAGTCCCGGTGGGACACAAAGAAAGGTCTCGGCAAGGTCACAACACGTGACCAAGTGTTTGGTCACTTAAAGTGACTCACGGCAACCTTAGTTGCCCATTCCTAGTGCGTTAGACCCTCTGGTACCCATTTCGCATGCAAGACTATTTGGTGCTCTAAGGCTACACTTCTTATTCTACCCTAAGTCCCAAGTTCTATAAAATCTCACACAGTTTTGCGTGATTTTGGACTACGCTTAGGAAGTATCTTCCATTTCTCGGCATCCAAGTAAGTCACTTTAACTTTAATCTTGATTTTTCTATTCTACGGCTCGGATTCTATCCTTAAGAAATATGGATTTCGGTTTTTGTATTGGTATTGGATGAGAAGTATGGACTTGAATGTTAGGTTGATTGAGTTAATCGATGCATATATGTTTATGACAAGTTGAGATAACCTTGCTGGATACTGAACCATATGGTTATTGTTTTTGGAATTTTTTTTCATTTCAATGCAAGCTTGATACTCAAGTTCTCCTATAAAACTAACTTGCGTTTATTTTTTTCTAACAATTTGGTTGTGAGTGCTCAGATGAGAACTAAGGAAAAAACAAAATCCTCCCTCACCCGATTCCTCAACTGAGGTTATACTTTCAGCTTATACACGACATTAATTTGGCTAAATTGATGACAAAAAGGGGGAGAAAAGTGAGGAGTGAGGGGGAGCAGCAGCACATACTATGGGGGAGAAGCATTGATGAATGGGGAGAAAGCCCGAGCAGGACAAGAAACATACATTCATAAAAAATGTTTTGTCACCAATCAGCCAAAGGGGGAGATTATTAATGTAAATTTTATTGGCTTGGATTAGTGTTGGCGTATTTGAATTCAAATAGGATAAGATTTCATCTTATCTCTAAAGCTGTAATTTTGAATTGTTGAATTTGAATTCAAATAGGATAAATTTTAATTTTTGAATGAATGTAATTTAAACTATAGGATTTATCCATAATATTTTGAATTCATTTAGGTGTCTAGGAGTCTGTTAAAGCGGCTGGAGAGTTGAATTTCAAAATCTGGAATGATAAAATCAGAAGGCAAATTTGAAATTCAAATTGTAGTAGTAAATCTGGAAGTCTGTTAGCAACCCGTCAGCAGACGGATTCTGATGAAGGATGACCTGTCAGCAGACGCGTTTCAGCAGTACTTTTGGATTGTCTATATAAATCAAGTCATATGGTAACCCTAGGAAGGGATTTCGGCCATAACTGATTTTAGATATATTTGAGAGCCATTTGAGAGAAAAATTAGTGGAGAATTTTCCTTGTGATTTTTATACACTTGCGAGTGTGATCTTGTTCAAGGTTTGAGAAGATCATTGATTGGTGTACGTGATCAACCACTGGAGGTTCCAGTAGGAAAGACATCGATTCAAGATCGTCAGAGGTTCTGGATGCTACTGCGGTAGGGATAAACGGGTCGTTTATTCGGTCAAGTAAGGGGGTCAATTGACAAAGATTTTGTAATTGAATAGCTTACTTGTAAACTGATTTTCAATTAATAAAAATGACTTTCCTGGGTTTGGTTTCCCCGTAGGGTTTTACTTTTGAAGAGTTCTTCAAAATGTTTCCCTTCGTAACCAATCGGTGTGTTATGCTTGATAATTTATTTATTACATATTTATGAATATTTACACGAATGATATCTAACAAATTTGATTGTGAAAATTGTTAGATATATTTGGCCATATAGGGATAAAAAGGGAATTTCATGTGGGAACATGAAATGAATGGGAGATTTTCAGTTCGCAGCTGCTATAGATATATTTGTGATAAAATGAAGATTAATGTACCTGAGGCATCAAGTATGTGAGATCCCAAATTTACATATATTTTTACACGTTATTTTATTCTCGGTATTAATTATTTCAATTTATTTTAATAATATTATTGGTTGTGTTTTATTTGTTTAAAATATTTATTTGAGCTATTTGTTAGTAAGTGTTAGTTTTATATTGTTTTTATAATTAAATATTGAGTTACGTTGCTTTTCTTATTTATTTTAATATGAGTTAATTATTTTAATGATTGGAATTTGATTCTTTTATTTTATTATGTGAGTTTATTTGATCTGCTTTCGTTATATTAATTTTTTTTTTTTTTAATATTGTGCTTGGGTTTAATTTATTTTTATTGATGGGCTTTAAATATCTTATTTTATTGATATTGAATGGTAGTATTTTTAATTGACTTTTATTTAATTTAATGTACTTTTTCTAGTAGTCCTATTTTTTCTTCTTCTTCTTCTTCTTCTTTTTCTCTTTTCCTTTTCTTTTTCTTCTTTCTTTTTCTTTTTCTTCTTTCTTCCCAGTTTCCCCGTGCGATGCCATCCCTTTCCTCAGCCCCAGCGGCGCCACCGCCGGCCACCCATGGTCACCACCACCTCAGATCAGCTTCCCCACACAACCAGGAACCTACCCCGACCACCTTGGCCCCTCCCTCCTCCTCCCTTGGCCGGAATACGTGACCCATGAAGTGGGTTTTAAAACCCACGGGTTGAGCAACCCAGCGCCGCCGTCCGGCCACCGTGTCTCTCACCTTCGCCACCAAACCACTCCCCTACCCCAGCCGGTCATGCCCCTAGCTCGGCTTCCCCATCCTTGGCCCCACCTTCCCGGTACAACCCCAAACCCAAAAATGGGTTTTCACCCATTTTGAGCCCGATCCTCTATCTTCCGGTGGTTGTGCCGCCACACCACCACCTCCATGAGATTCCCCACCCTTCAATGAGTATCTCCCTAAATTTTGATGTAAAACCGAGCACTGTAGCCTAACGTACGAGTGACCCCTGCGAGCGCTACGGAATTTAAGGATTTACGCTTTTACCCGCTGTCAGTATTTTCCAAATAAACTTTAAGATTTAAATATATTTTTGGCATCAACAAATATTGTAGTTGGTTATTGTTGGAATTTATTAGTTGTTGGCTATTTGGTGCATAGTCGTCTGCATTGTGTATGTACGCGCATATTTATGTGTTAGAAATGGAAACTGGATTTTCATTGTATTTATGGTTTCGGGTGTGTGTGTGTATCATGACCCCAAGCCGAAATGGAGCATTATCCTGGTGAAGCTCCTCTGGTCACTCGGGAGTGGAATATTTTGAGTGACGTTCCCTGGGTCGTCACCGGGCGACGACGGGATCGGACGGGATGGTAATGCTCTCGTGCCGACTCCGTGGCTCCTCTGCTGGCGGAAGCTAGGGGATGCCTGGTCATGGTACGTGCTGGGCGCGGTTAGCTAGGCATCGCCCTTTCCGAAGTCACATGCGGGGTCGTTACCTTTGGTGTGATGATGAAAGCCAGGGTGTGCGGATAGTCCCTAGGGGAGATCATGGTGCAAACGGTTAATAAAACGGATGTTTAGGCCATTTTCTGGGAAAGTGGCGGGTTGTGTTTATTGGTTTTACGTGGACCATTTTCTAGGAAAATAGTTGTAGTTTTAATGGATTTATGGTCATAATTTTCTGGGAAAATGATGAGTGATTTTACTGGAGTTTTATTTGGGTCAAAATGAGATTTTGGCGTGTGTGAGTATTTTATTAATTTTGAGAATGATGATTTTAAGTCACATGCATACGGTGTCCTGTTCATGCATAGTGTTGTAGCATGAATGTATTTCTGTCTTTTGGTTTGTTTGGGTTATACTTACCTACGATGCCTTTTCTAGCGTCGTAGATTTTTTGGATGCAGATTTTGAAGAGGCTGAACTTGAGGAGACGGCTCCGCCGTTAATGTACTATTATTATAAATTGTTATCTCAGGAAATTATTTTTCCCCTTTTAAAAATATGTATTTGTTAATTTGTATTTCGGATGACTGTATTAAATCTCCTGTGGGAGAATTTATGTTAAAATGATTGGTAAAATATTTTAAAAAAATTCTGGTACTTAGTTATTGACCTCATATATCCGCTACTTTTATTTATGCATATCACGTGTGCACACACGTTTGGCACTTTTCATTGGGATGTGTGACCCGTGTTGTTAGCATCCCGATGCCTCGATCCCCGTATTTATTTTAAGGGGAATTTAAAAGTGTCACAAAGTATGTCTAGACAGCAAGGGCTATCAAAAGCTTTATGGAAAATGAGTGTGCCTAGTAAAATAAAACTTTTTGCTTGGTGTGCTTGCAGAGATGGCCTTCCAACAAAAGTAAATCTGGTAAAAAGAAAGATGATAACAGATACTACATGCTTGCTTTTGCAGATGTCCAGGTGAAGACATTAATCATGCTGTCATCAGTTGCAGTTCACTTTGGGATCCTTGGCAACAATTCTTTCCCAGAAATAAAATGGTGTTTGAACAAAACGTAATGAGGCCATGGTACGTAGCCGAGTATTCTGTGAGTTCGCTGAGAAATTATAAAGCTGTGAGAGGTCTGAATACAAAGCATTTGAAAAGTCATCTAAGTTTGGAAGCTGCCTCCTTCTGATGTATTAAAACTCAATACTGATACGGCCTTGTTTAGTGACCTCAGAAAGACTGGTATTGGGGCAGTTTTGAGAAATGAAAGGGGTGAGATTGTTATGGCAGCAAGAATAGCAGAAAATGAGGTGGAAAACCCAGAAACTATAGAACTGCTTGCAATATTTCGTGCCCTCCAGCTACGCATTGGTATGAGTATTGCTCATTTAGAAGTCGAATCTGACTGTTTAATGTTGGGAAAAACAATATAGCTGACTCAACTCTTGGGCATCTGTTTGCTGAATTTAACAGGCTAAAGAGTTGCTTCTCTTCTTGTTCTTTTAATCATGTAGATGGGGAGAGTAACATGGTAGGACATAAGTTAGCTCGTTATGTTTGAAATGTATAGCATATTGAAATGTGGGGGGATTCAATTCCAGACAATTCTTTCTCAAACCATACGGCTTGATAATTGTCTGTAATTATTTTATCTCAATGAAAGTTGCAGTTTCCATCAAAAAAAAAAAAACTGGTAACCAGATTAGAAAAGGGACCTAATTAACATGTAAAGACCGTACAGTGAAACAACAGCTCTCCGAGTACAAACTACTTTGTAAGGCCCGCAGCTGCAGCCCACAGCCCAGGCCACTCCAGCATTGCAAGCCCAGCCCAGCCCACCACAAAACGGCACCGTTTCGCCCCAGGTATTAACTTCTCCGCCCTTCTCCTTTCTTCTTCTTTCTTTTCCTTTCCTTTCCTTTCTTCCCTTCGGCACCCGATAGTTCCAAGCCCCTGTTTTCCCTCGGTTTCCTTCCGATTTTCACTCAACCGTTTGCCACGTCCAGCGGTTGCATCAAATGGAGTTCCCTCCTCTCGCGGTTAGTTCACTTCACCGGTCTCTCTCTCTCTCTTTTTGTCTTCCTCTCTCTACGGAATACCCCTATTTTTTTTTTGGGTTTTTCTCTGCCGCCGATCTCCCCTGTTGCGGCCACCCACTCATCTTCTCGGTAAGTTGACCTAAACCTCTCAATTTTTCTGAAATTTCATCTAGATTAAAGGGTTCGGTTTGGGTTTTTTTTTTAGCCACTGAAAATATAGTGTTTTTCGTGGTTGGCAGCCGAACATTTGGGGAAGCAAGAATTCATCTTTTAAGCTTCGGTTTCTTGTGGATTGTTCTTCATTTTTAGGTAAGGTTCAAGACTCTTTGGATAGATTTCTGTTAAGGGAATTACTTAGCGTAAATTGTGGATGTACCGAACCAAAAATTGTTACATAAGGAAATCTGAGAGATGTAAAATTTTTGTGATACTTTGGTTGCTGTTTTCCTTGTATCACTCCAGTTATTGATTGAGAATATTTTAAGTTAATACATGCTAGTTGGGATTGATGATTTGTGGCTGGTTTTGTTGAGAAATTCTGGATCCATGTGGCTGTTGTTTGGCTGGTTGGTTTTAATTGAGTAAAATGTTGTTTGGCTGGTTAGTATTAATTGAGTAAAATGTTGTTTGGCTGGCTAGACCGATTGGTGGTGTTGAGGTCAATTATTTTGTTGCTAAATGATTTTTTTGGGTGAATGCCTCGTTGGGTTGTAAGCTGGAAATTTAGGAATAAATGTTCATGTGAGCGTGGGATAACAACCCGGATTGTTGGGGCTGGTCAGCACGTTATGGGTGTCGTTTGACTTGATATTGGTAGCAAATTGTAACGTCTTAAGCTAGTGTAGTTTGAAGAAAGGAGTGTTGCAAAATTTTTCAGATTTGGAACTTTAGATTACCATTTTTATACTTATAGATTGGGTTTGCTGGCCGTTAATGTTAAGTTCTTTTTTTTAATAGGCGACGAGAATCTTAGAGATCGGATTCCAAATTTTGATAATTCGCTACAGGAGTCAGGTAAGCGGGGCTCCTATCCTAGATTTACATAAAAAGAAAATTTGTTTGAGGTTGGTTTTTATAAAATGTGCATGTTCCGTTTTTGAAGAAAAATGTGAAAAACAACCTCAGCATACGTTTTGTGCATGCGCCCATGAAAATTTATATGATAGAGAAATTTCTCCTTTGACATGAAATGTGTAGACATGAGCAATATTTGACATATTTCTGAACTATGCATAAGAGCGAACATTAATTTTGATGCTATCTTGTGCATATAAAATAATATGTTTTGTTGTGTTTTTGGCTTGTATGGAAATGGATAAGAAAGTGAAAAACAAGGGGCTTAATATGATATGTTTACGGAAAAACCTTTGGCATACTTATCTGTTTGTCTTTAATTCTGAATATGTTTCGGACATGATTATATGGATTCACGTGATATGGTTGGTACCTCCATGATACAATATGATAGGAGTGCAATCACTTTGGAAACAAAGTGATCCTTTTTATGTGTTACTTTCCTATGTGCACACTCGGGGCTCCGAGAACGAATGAGGGAAAGTCTCACAATATGATACTGCCTGGTTTGGCCACCGGGGATAGCACAACCCTACCACGGGGGTTAAACATGGTATATGTTCGGAAATGGATGAGATGTTACAGTTATTTTTGCCAAAGTGTTTTGAGTATAAAAAAGTTAGTTTTGGTGTATACTTTATGAAAAATAAAGGTTCGCTCAGCTTTTGGATGGTTCATAAGTTTTGGAATTTGTTTACTTTGAATAAAAGTTTTTCCGTTACATGCTTAAGGATTTTATTTAAAAATGCTCATGATTTACATACTAGTATACGTGTTTTGCTTACTAAGTTGTGGATGAACTCACCCCTTATCTATATACATTTCAGATGAAGTGGAGGTCTCGCCTGAGGACCAGGGTTAATATATTGGAACCGGGATAGGCGGTCATATTTGGGGTTGAAGTGAAGACAATATTTATTATTTTGTTGTCACGTTATTTAGCATGTCTAGATTAAAGTGTTAGTAGGATTTTTGATGGGAAGTTTGTGGACCCTATGTGATGACATTATTTTATTTAATGTATGACCTTATGGATATTCAGGATTTAATTGTTTTTAAAATTTGGAGTTAGAAGAATTATTTGTGGATTGATCAGATATATATATTTTTAGATAAAATTTGTAGATGAAAACAGGTCCAAGTCAAACAGGTTGATAATCAGGACCCCCTTACGGGCATGGGGTGTCACAGTTGGTATCAGAGCGAAGGTTTAAGGTTCTGCAGACTTATACAATGAAGTTTAGGAATTTGAGGTTTAGAATTCGCCAACTTTAGGAATTATTTGAGGTGTAGAATTTTATAGACTAGTGAGCTGATTTCATATGGTTGGAGATTGAAGGAATAGGTTTATGAATTTCTTATAATCATACTTGTGGTGGATACATTACTTTTTGGGGAAATTGTATACCATTGTTGGACTACTATGACTACTCGTCGATATTTATATAGTTTCTTGTATGTGTGCTTGTAATAAACGATTTGTTTAATAGTTCAAGTCTTCTCAGGATGCCGCCTCGCCGTGAACGAAGTGTATCGGATTTGAACGCAGCCAGGAATGAAAGGGAAGCAAATCCAAGAGCTTCTGAAGTACTCCGGGCAGCAGCGCATCAATTGATAGACGATCTGGCACAAAATTCATCCGGCCGTCACCGCACCACAAGTGAAAGGGGTTGCACCGTGGAAGATTTCAACAAGCTGTGCCCCACATCTTTTGATGGGAGAGGCGACCCGATATTAGCTGAAGATTGGGTGCAGGACATTGAAGAGATATTTCGAGTCTTGCCTTGCACGGATGAACAAAAAGTGGCATTTGCTACATTCAAGTTGACTGGGGAGGCGAAAAGGTGGTGGATCTCGGAAAGGACCATCAGGGAAGTTGAAAAGAATGAAATAAAGAGTTGGTCGCTGTTCAAGGAAGTTTTTCTGGAGCGTTTCTTCCCCATCTCAATGAAAGAGGATAAGGCGATGGAGTTTGCCACATTAGTCCAGGGGACGATGTCAGTACACCAATATGCAGCCAAGTTTACTAAGCTGGCACGCTTTGCAGCATATCTGATTCCTGATGAAGAGAAGAAGTGTCGCAAATTTGAACAAGGACTGAACGAGAAGCTGTATGAACGAGTGATGGGTTTCCAGTTGAAAAAGTTCACAGAGTTGGTGAATAAGGCTACTTTGTTTGAAGGATGCCTTCAGAGGAGCGCCACCTTACTTGATCAAAGGAAGAGGTCTACCCCATCTGGATATCATACAAGCAACAACCAAGGACAGTGGAAGAAGAGAAATGAAGGGGGTAATTCAAGCAAGAGGCCAATTCAGAGTGATCAGCAGCCTTATCATTGTAGAACTTGTGACCGTGTTCACACGGGGAGGTGCCGGAAAGAGTTAGGCTTATGTTACCGGTGCGGCAAGTCGGGCCACTACCTCAGGGATTGCCCGCTTACTTTGGGCAGCAATAGACCTGCCCCACTACCACCCCCAACCAGGACTGGAGGGGCGCCACGAGGTAATACCCAACGCCCTACTGCACCTGCTCGGGTTTTCGCATTGACACCAGGAGAGGCTGAAGGCAGGGAGGATGTGATCACAGGTATTATTCCTTACTTTTCTTTTAGGAATGACTTAGTAATTATTGTGGATGTTAAATCAAAGGATACTTTGTATGTGATCACAGGCATTCTTTCTTTGTTTTCTAATCATGCCACTACACTGTTTGACTCTGGGGCAACACATTCCTTTATTTCTAAGAATTTTGCCAAATTCTGCTCATGGGAAGGTGAAAGGTTGGATTTTGACTTAGTGGTCTCAACTCCAACGGGGACTACAGTGTCTTGTCACAAAATTCTCCGCGGCTGTCCTATAACTATTGAAGAGAGATTGATGCCTGCTGAACTTATTATTTTTGACATGATTGGATTTGATGTAATCTTGGGTATGGACTGGTTGGCTTCATACCATGCCAGTATTGACTGTTTTAAAAAGGAGATAGTTTTCAAGCTTCCTGAAGGGGATGAAATTCGATTTGTGGGAACGAAAGTGCGATTATTCCCATCAATCATATCAGCAGTTCAGGTTGGGAAATTATTGCGAGATGGCTGTCAAGGATTTTTAGCTTGTGTAATAGATGCACCAAAAGAAGAGTTGAGCCTAGAAGAGATTCCTGTGGTGAGAGAGTATTCGGAAGTGTTTCCTGAAGATTTGTCTGGATTGCCACCTGACCGAGAAGTAGAATTCGCTATCGATCTTGTGCCAGGCACAGCACCTTTGTCCAAGGCTCCTTATAGAATGGCGCCATCGGAGCTCACCGAACTTAAAGAACAGTTACAAGATCTATTAGACAAGGGTTTTATCCGACCCAGTGTGTCCCCATGGGGTGCTCCAGTGTTATTTGTGAAGAAGAAAGATGGAACGATGAGAATGTGCATTGACTATAGAGAACTCAACCGAGTAACCATCAAGAATAAATATCCCTTACCTCGCATAGAAGACTTGTTTGATCAACTACAGGGTGCGCAAGTTTTCTCGAAGATTGACCTTCGATCAGGGTATCATCAATTGAAGATCAAGGCTGAAGATGTATCCAAGACTGCTTTCAGGACTAGATATGGCCACTATGAGTTTCTGGTCATGCCTTTTGGTTTGACTAACGCCCCAGCGGTATTTATGGATTTAATGAACAGAGTATTTCATGGATTCTTGGATAAATTTGTGGTTGTCTTTATTGACGACATCCTAATCTATTCTAAGAGCAAGAAGGAGCATGAGGAACACTTGAGGCTAGTACTCGGGACACTTAAAGAAGAAAAGTTGTTTGCTAAACTGAAGAAGTGTGAGTTTTGGCTGAATGCAGTTACATTTCTGGGGCATGTTATCTCAAAGGAGGGCATTTCAGTGGACCCCGGGAAAGTGGAAGCAGTAGTGAACTGGTCAGCACCGAAAAATGTACATGAGATTAGGAGCTTCTTGGGATTGGCGGGATACTATCGCCGATTCATTGAGGGTTTTTCCAAGATAGCAGTTCCCCTCACCGCACTCACAAGGAAGAACAAGAAGTTTGAGTGGACGGAAAAATGTGAAGAAAGCTTTCAGAATTTGAAACAGAGACTAGTGACCGCCCCAGTTTTAACAGTTCCCACTGCGAGAGGTGGGTTTGTGGTATATAGTGATGCTTCAAGACTGGGTTTAGGGTGTGTATTAATGCAACATGGGAAAGTTGTAGCCTATGCTTCACGGCAACTAAAGACACATGAACAAAATTACCCCACACATGATTTGGAGTTAGCAGCAGTTGTGTTTGCACTTAAAATTTGGAGGCATTATTTATATGGGGAAAAGTGTGAAATCTACACAGATCACAAAAGCTTAAAGTATTTCTTCACCCAAAAAGAATTGAATATGAGGCAGAGAAGATGGCTCGAGCTAATAAAGGATTATGATTGTAATATCAATTATCACCCAGGCAAAGCGAACGTTGTAGCTGACGCCTTGAGTAGGAAATCAATGAGTTCAGCAGTAGCATCCCTTACTACTCAACACCAGTTACTAATGGACTTAGAAAGGGCTGGTATTGAGATCATCACCAATGATACAAGTGCTTTCGTGGCTAGTTTAATAGTGCAACCAGATTTGATAGAGAGAATCAAAGCAGCTCAGAAAGTAGATTCAGCATTGATAAAGCTAGTGGAGGAAGTTAAGAACGGGGACAAAGCTGATTTTAGCATTTCTGAAGATGGAGTTCTGAAGTTTAGAGATAGATTGTGTGTACCTGCAGATGATACACTAAAGAAGATAATCCTTGAGGAGGCACACCGCTCTTTATACACAGTTCATCCAGGGAGTACCAAGATGTATCGGGATTTGAGAGAGTCTTTTTGGTGGAACGGTATGAAGAGAGAAATTGCTAAGTTTGTAGAACAGTGCCTGACTTGTCAACAAGTGAAGGCAGAACATCAGAGACCAGCAGGGTTGTTACAGCCATTACAAATTCCGGAATGGAAGTGGGAGCATATATCCATGGATTTTGTGACAGGTTTACCAAGGGTTTTAAACGGACAAGATGCAATATGGGTAATCGTTGATCGCTTAACGAAGACTGCGCGTTTTGTGCCCATTAAAGTTTCTCATAAGTTGGAGAAACTAGCGGAGCTATACATACAAGAGATCGTGAGGTTACACGGGATACCAGTATCCATTGTATCAGATAGAGATCCTCGTTTCACCTCTAGATTTTGGAGAAGTTTGCAAGAGGCAATGGGTACTAAGTTGAATTTTAGTACGGCTTATCACCCTCAGACAGATGGACAATCCGAAAGGACTATTCAGATTTTAGAAGACATGTTGAGGGCATGTGTAATGGACTTTAAAGGAACTTGGATAAGACATTTACCATTGGTGGAATTTGCTTATAATAACAGTTTCCAGACTAGTATTGGGATGGCACCGTATGAAGCATTGTTTGGCAGAAGATGTAGGTCTCCGTTATATTGGGATGAAGTTGGTGAAAGAAAAATCTTGGGGCCAGAGATCATTCAGAAGACTACAGAAAAGATTGACATTATTCGAGCCAGAATTAAAGCAGCTCAGGGTCGACAAAAGAGCTATGCCGATAACCGCCGCCGTCCACTAGAGTTTGAGGTGGGAAATGAAGTATTCTTGAAGATAGCACCAATGAAAGGGGTTATGAGATTTGGAAGTAAGGGCAAGTTGAGCCCTAGATATATTGGGCCTTTTGAGATTCTTGAGCGGGTTGGACCATTGGCATATAAGTTAGCACTTCCTCCAAATCTGACGGGAGTGCATAATGTATTTCATGTATCCATGCTGAGGAAGTATATTCCCGATCCAACTCACATCATTCATTATGAGCCGCTACAGATTCAGGAAGATATGACATATATCGAAGAACCAGTGCGGATCTTAGAAAGGAAAGCACACAGGTTGCGGAATCGTAGCATCCCCATGGTTAAGGTTTTGTGGAGTAATCATACAAGTAGTGAAGCTTCCTGGGAACTCGAGGAGGAAATGCGAGAGAAATACCCACACATCTTCAACGAGGATTATGAACTCTTGTAGCAAATTCCGAGGACGGAATTTATTTTTAGGAGGGGAGGATGTAAGGCCGGCAGCTGCAGCCCACAGCCCAGGCCACTCTAGCATTGCAAGCCCAGCCCAGCCCACCACAAAACGGCGCCGTTTCGCCCCAGGTATTAACTTCTCCGCCCTTCTCCTTTCTTCTTCTTTCTTTTCCTTTCCTTTCCTTTCTTCCCTTCGGCACCCGATAGTTCCAAGCCCCTGTTTTCCCTCGGTTTCCTTCCGATTTTCACTCAACCGTTTGCCACGTCCAGCGGTTGCATCAAATGGAGTTCCCTCCTCTCGCGGTTAGTTCACTTCACCGGTCTCTCTCTCTCTCTTTTTGTCTTCCTCTCTCTACGGAATACCCCTGTTTTTTTTTTGGGTTTTTCTCTGCCGCCGATCTCCCCTGTTGCGGCCACCCACTCATCTTCTCGGTAAGTTGACCTAAACCTCTCAATTTTTCTGAAATTTCATCTAGATTAAAGGGTTCGGTTTGGGTTTTTTTTTTAGCCACTGAAAATATAGTGTTTTTCGTGGTTGGCAGCCGAACATTTGGGGAAGCAAGAATTCATCTTTTAAGCTTCGGTTTCTTGTGGATTGTTCTTCATTTTTAGGTAAGGTTCAAGACTCTTTGGATAGATTTCTGTTAAGGGAATTACTTAGCGTAAATTGTGGATGTACCGAACCAAAAATTGTTACATAAGGAAATCTGAGAGATGTAAAATTTTTGTGATACTTTGGTTGCTGTTTTCCTTGTATCACTCCAGTTATTGATTGAGAATATTTTAAGTTAATACATGCTAGTTGGGATTGATGATTTGTGGCTGGTTTTGTTGAGAAATTCTGGATCCATGTGGCTGTTGTTTGGCTGGTTGGTTTTAATTGAGTAAAATGCTGTTTGGCTGGTTAGTATTAATTGAGTAAAATGTTGTTTGGCTAGCTAGACCGATTGGTGGTGTTGAGGTCAATTATTTTGTTGCTAAATGATTTTTTTGGGTGACTGCCTTGTTGGGTTGTAAGCTGGAAATTTAGGAATAAATGTTCATGTGAGCGTGGGATAACAACCCGGATTGTTGGGGCTGGTCAGCACGTTATGGGTGTCGTTTGACTTGATATTGGTAGCAAATTGTAACGTCTTAAGCTAGTGTAGTTTGAAGAAAGGAGTGTTGCAAAATTTTTCAGATTTGGAACTTTAGATTACCATTTTTATACTTATAGATTGGGTTTGCTGGCCGTTAATGTTAAGTTCTTTTTTTTAATAGGCGACGAGAATCTTAGAGATCGGATTCCAAATTTTGATAATTCGCTACAGGAGTCAGGTAAGCGGGGCTCCTATCCTAGATTTACATAAAAAGAAAATTTGTTTGAGGTTGGTTTTTATAAAATGTGCATGTTCCGTTTTTGAAGAAAAATGTGAAAAACAACCTCAGCATACGTTTTGTGCATGCGCCCATGAAAATTTATATGATAGAGAAATTTCTCCTTTGACATGAAATGTGTAGACATGAGCAATATTTGACATATTTCTGAACTATGCATAAGAGCGAACATTAATTTTGATGCTATCTTGTGCATATAAAATAATATGTTTTGTTGTGTTTTTGGCTTGTATGGAAATGGATAAGAAAGTGAAAAACAAGGGGCTTAATATGATATGTTTACAGAAAAACCTTTGGCATACTTATCTGTTTGTCTTTAATTCTGAATATGTTTCGGACATGATTATATGGATTCACGTGATATGGTTGGTACCTCCATGATACAATATGATAGGAGTGCAATTACTTTGGAAACAAAGTGATCCTTTTTATGTGTTACTTTCCTATGTGCACACTCGGGGCTCCGAGAACGAATGAGGGAAAGTCTCACAATATGATACTGCCTGGTTTGGCCACCGGGGATAGCACAACCCTACCACGGGGGTTAAACATGGTATATGTTCGGAAATGGATGAGATGTTACAGTTATTTTTGCCAAAGTGTTTTGAGTATAAAAAAGTTAGTTTTGGTGTATACTTTATGAAAAATAAAGGTTCGCTCAGCTTTTGGATGGTTCATAAGTTTTGGAATTTGTTTACTTTGAATAAAAGTTTTTCCGTTACATGCTTAAGGATTTTATTTAAAAATGCTCATGATTTACATACTAGTATAGGTGTTTTGCTTACTGAGTTGTGGATGAACTCACCCCTTATCTATATACATTTCAGATGAAGTGGAGGTCTCGCCTGAGGACCAGGGTTAATATATTGGAACCGGGATAGGCGGTCATATTTGGGGTTGAAGTGAAGACAATATTTATTATTTTGTTGTCACGTTATTTAGCATGTCTAGATTAAAGTGTTAGTAGGATTTTTGATGGGAAGTTTGTGGACCCTATGTGATGACATTATTTTATTTAATGTATGACCTTATGGATATTCAGGATTTAATTGTTTTTAAAATTTGGAGTTAGAAGAATTATTTGTGGATTGATCAGATATATATATTTTTAGATAAAATTTGTAGATGAAAACAGGTCCAAGTCAAACAGGTTGATAATCAAGACCCCCTTACGGGCATGGGGTGTCACATACTTGGTAGTATGGCTATTTCGTGGGCTCAAATGCCAGGTAATGACAGAATATCGTGAAGGGTCGCTCGGTACTAATAATGAAAGGAAGCTTTAAGAATTGCTTGGTGGTAGGATTGCACATGCATTAATTAGTAAGTACGATGACTTCGGTCTTGTAGAAACAAAAAATAAAACATAAGGTAAAGAAGAAGGAGAACAATATAGGAATTGGTTTTTCTAGCAAGAGAATAGAAAAAGTTGAGAAACTGAAAGTTTGATGATGTATACAATAGATGGATTACAACAAGCGTAATTAGCAGAAAGAAAATAATTTCATGAAACGTCAAACGTCGGAAACAACTGGAGATGGTGGGACTGGAATATCCATCGTCCCTTCCAACATCAAGATCACATTCTTCATGGATGGACGCAAAGCTGGATCATCTTGAATGCAACATAACCCCACCTTCACCATTCTTTCCAGTGTTTTAAAGTCAACATTTTCATCCTCCACAAGCTTATCCAATTCTCCAGCCACAAAGCGATTATACACCCAACTAGAAAGAACTATCTCATCTGCTATTGGGGCGTTTAGTTCTATACTTCTTCTACAACATACAATCTCCAAAAGCACGACCCCAAAACTGTATATGTCTGATTTAACTGAAATCAAGGCATTTTTTTGCCATTCGGGTGCAAAGTAGGAAAAGTCAGTTGCCTGTTCACCCCTGGCCATAGTCTTTCTTGATAACTGATTTGGCAGCAAGAGCTTTGCCAAACCAAAATCAGATATCTTTGCCGTCCATGTCTCGTCCATGAGTATGTTCTGGGGCTTTATATTGCAGTGGATGATGTAGACTCCACACTCTTCATGCAGATAGAGGATTCCTCTGGCAACATCAAGTGCAATTTTTACTCTCTGTTTCCATACGGGACGTATCGCAGCCTTGAAGAGAAGATGTGCAAGTGAGCCATTGCTCATGAATTCATAAACAAGAAGCTTCCTAGAGCCCTCAATACAGAAACCAAGCAATCGAACCAAGTTTCTGTGATGAGTTCGTGCAATTGCAGCCATTTCAGTTTGGAATTCCCTTTGCCCTTCTTCCACAAATTTCTCGACTCTTTTAACAGCAATAGTTTTGTCACCTCCAGATAGAGTCCCTTTATAAACAGCCCCAAAAGAGCCCCTTCCCAGCTCTTCCTTGAAGCCCCCAGTTGCTTTCTCAAGCTCATCGTATGAAAATGATCGCAGGGTAAAGATGTCGTCACTTAACCCCAAATCTGCATTTTCTGACAGCCTCTTATACCTCCGAACTTGATGCCTGTATCTCAAGAAACTGTAGATAGCAAAGATGAAACACAAAAACGAAATGAAACCCAAACATGTAGCGAGAATCAAAACCAGGCCACTCTTGCCATCGGTCACGACTCGTTCGTCTGGATCTGGAAGCTGAGGGGTATGGTTCTTTCTCGCGATCATGACCTTGAACAAGGCCGTCTGGCCGGATTTGTCATTTTTATCTACTACGGATCTACCGTATCTAAGTGGGAGCTTAAATTTGGAGCAAGTGTTATTTGTAAACAATACTGCCCCACAGTTACAATCCTTGGAGCAGGAGTTGCTACAATCTTCCTCCATCTTTGTTACCACAGAGTAACTGTAATCGCCCCACCACATATCCTCCAAACCAACGATTCTATACATCACCATGGGATCTTCACCGCGTATGCAATCATCGTCGGTGAAGTTCCTGTAGCAGCCCAGGAAGTTACTGCTGGGGTTAACGAAATCAAATCCAGGATAGCAGGTACAGTCAGATTTGTTGCCCGTGACTGAGCAGTAACTATTAAGTCCACAGATCCCTTTGACCTCACATTGATTGGAATGGCTGGACCATTCCATGAGCATACTTGAGTTATTATCTCTATCAAAGTGGTGAGCATACAATCTAAAGATCCCATCTGGATCAAGTGTTACTCGGTGGATAATGGTTCCATTATTATGATCAGAATACGTGCTATTTGCCAGAACTTTTCCGGAAACGATTGCTAGAACACCTTGAAGACTAAGCGCGAGATGATTTGCCACACTAGAACTAAAAGTCCCACTAGCCCAATATGCGTCGTCTGATGCATTTGAGCTATTAACAGGGTAGGCAACAAGGTTCCCATCATCCTGCAAATTAAGAGAAAATCGTCCACTCGATCGGTCTAATTTAGATACACTCGAAACCAAACTATTCCCAGTAGACAGATTTTGACCTCCTAACATGGTATCAGTTGGATACTTAAAAGTTTGCCAAACAATATAAGAATCATTTTTGTACAGCACAAAATTACCGGAATCAAGCATAGCAGCTGAAGTTGCAGGCTCAGACGCATCAAAAATGGGTTTTTCAACAGGATAGTCCTCAGTATGAAGCTGTAGAGTACCATTAGTAAAGGAGAGTTTAGCGTTTGAGGAGACAGTTGGGCCATCTCGATTTGCAGTCCAAATGGTTATGTTTTCGGTTTGATGACCAATCAGCCATACTCCGATCGCAAAAAGATCATCGCCTTGGGGATAGAAACCGAATGCAAAAAGGCCGGAAGGTGAGAGCCATGAAGTACGGTTTAACCTGGGGGAAAGTGAAGAACCCAAGGGTATGACAACGGACTCGTTTCTTTGGGCATATGCAACGAGAGGAAGTAGGAAAAGAGGCAGCAAGTATAGAACTGCCTTAGAAGCCATGAGATGAAGAGTAAGAGACACGAGGCCAGACAATTCAGGCAGAGGAGTACCAGATAATGTTGACACAGAATTAGTTTATAAGACAATTTATCGTTACGGACTAATCCCAAGTGACTAAATAGAAAGAAAGAAACTTCAGAGCAATTCGGTGAAGTTATTGCAGCCAAAAGTTGACTTTGACTAACCTTCATCGTTTATTGTACGTTCATTACCAAACCCAAAACGTACGTTTGGCTAAGGCTGATGTCAGGTAATTCCTGGGTTCTGCTAGGTACAAGCGAGTTGCGCACCAAATCCACGAACCAACTTAGCTGAATTAATTTAGTAGTCAGATGCCAATTTCATTTCAAAAAAACAGGGGAAAAATTACCAGTAGGGAGAAAGAAGAACTGAAGAAAACATCAGAAGAACAAAACACAAATTTCTTCCTCAAACGTTCGGCCGTTCTCCTCTGCACGCAACAGTAACCTCTTCATTGACGGTATCCTATTCATCGCGGTCTCAAGTACGCCATTTTTTCTGATGTGCTTGACAAATTTGAAATCTTGAGTTCCAAATCAAGAAAATGATTGTTGGGATTTGTGTTTCAATTCTTGTCTTTATTGGGTTTTGTATTTCGATTCCAATCTAGGAGTATTTCGATTCCAAGCTAGCGTCTAAAATGTTCCTTTTTTCCGAGCCCATCTGTTAAGGTCATAAAAATCGGACAACAGGTCGGTGTGAGAGAAAGAATTATTTCCAACCCACTGGTGCGAGTTGGGCTTCATTTGAGGTCGTTTGGGGCTCCGGGTGAGGTCCCGGCGTGACTGTACGTACGTGATAACAGATGAAATAAAGAGAGATAGACACACAATTTTACGTGGTTCGGCGAATGCCTACATCCACGGGTATTTGGAAATGAGAATCCACTATAATGAGGATTTTTACAGTCTCTCATAGCTCACTGTACAGAAAAATATAGACGAATATTCAAATAAATTCGCCGTGCTGCTTTTGGAGAAATCTGGAGAAGCCGAGGTTGAAGAAGAAGAGACCATCCTTGTTCCAGCCGGCCAAAGTCCTTTTATAGCCAAGACAAATATCTTGGGCAGATATTTGTCTTGCATTCATAGTCGACTTCCTTTTCCTTACCGTCTTGCTTTTCTTCTCATCTACTCCCAACGTCTATCAGCTCACCTTTCAGTTCCATCATCTGTCCTTTTGTTCCCTTTGTCATAAATGCACAATAAGTGCATTTGATTTCCTTCCTTTCAGTATTGATTTCCTTCCTTTCAGTATCCCGCAAATTCTTATCAAAGATACTTTGATGGGAATTTTGCTTTTGTAGTTCTGTATCCTGAATCCCGAGAGAATACTAATTGTTTAAATGTAGCTGTGGAGCTAGGTCAAGGGGAGACCTTAGTAATCTTCGCGTGAGGTGTTATCGTGTGAGATCCGGCGGGAGTGCATTGCCTAGGATTTCGCGGGATTTTTCATCGCGTGAGACTTAGCGGGAGTGCATCGCCAGGACTTCACGGGATTTGATTGACTTTGCGTAGGTGGGTAGGCCGACCCCGAGGGATTTTGTTACTTCGCGTGGGTGGATAGACGGACCTCGCGGGCTTCTGTTACTTCGCGCAGGCGAGTTTTTGGGTAGTTTGTGGATGGTCCGACAATTCCACGAGTCGTCAATGAGATTTCGTTATGGTGAGGCGAAAAGCCTATTCCGTCGCAGCAGGAATCATTACATGGGACTCGGCGGGAGGTGTCTTCATGTGAGACCTGGCGGGAGTGCATTGCCTAGGACCCCGCGGGGGGTGTCGTCGCGTGAGACCTGGTGGGAGTGCATCGCCTAGGACTTCGCGGGAAATGTCATCGCGTGAAACCTGGCGGGAAATGTCATCGCGTGAGACCTGGCGGGAGTGCATCACCTAGAACTCCGCGGGAGGTGTCATTGCGTGAGACCTGGCGGGAGTACATCGCCTAGGATTCCGCAGGAAATGTCATAGCGTGAGAACTGGCGGGAGTGCATCGCCTAGGACTCCACGAGATTTGATTTACTTCACGTGAGGTGTCATCGCGTGAGACCCGGCGGGAGTGCATCGCCTAGGACTTCGCGGGATTCTGTCACTTCGCGGGGGTGGATAAACCGACCCCGCAGGATCCTGTTACTTCGCGTAGGTGGGCAGACCGACCCCGCGGGATGTGATTATGTGCTGACATCCCATGCTGCAGGTAATAACTTTATTAGTACAAAGATAAATTTACATATTGTAAGAGAGACAAACTGATGTATTTTTGTCTGTGAAAAGAGTTTTCGAGTGTCGAATGTCGAGTGATGAATTTCTGAACGCCGACTCTCGAGCGAGGAGCCGTGAGATCCTAAGCATTGACTCCCGAGTGTTGTGTTCAGAGTGTCGAGGCATGGATGGTTGTTGCCTGATTCCTGCAAAAAGGAGAGGAAGATAGCTCTTATAGTGCATGAATATTTTGAGCTTGTAAGTTTTCCATGAGCGAGGTGAGAGGCGTGTGAGCCTGTGTGACGACTTGGTGAGCTGTGCACATGAGAAGTCGTGATTGAACGGGTGTCCTAGGTACGGGACGTGTTATCATGAGAGTACAATGGTCTTGTTACTGTGCACCCGTATAGTCCCTATGTTCACATGCACTTCGTGAAGTGAAGCCTCAAGACAAAAATTCGAGTATGACGTGGCGAGGGTCTTGTGAGCAGAATGCTATAAAGGAGAGTGTTCCTCTAGAGGTGTACTGTGTAAATGTTTCGAGAGGGGTGAAGGCTTGTGTCTGGAGCTGAGTATGAGTGAATTCAGAGATGTTCCTAAGTGGTGATTACTGAGCTCCTGTAGGGAAGTCCAAGCTCACGGAAGTGTGCTTCAAGCCCGAATGAAGTTGCGAGCTCAAGGAGCGGGCGGTACCCTGGAAATTTGAGCGGCTCAAATCTATAAATTTTGAACGGAGGTGGGGGTTTTCAAGTGGCATGGTAATGGTATTTTATTTCTGAGTGGTGGTCTAAGATTAGGCTAATCGCGATCGGGCTAGTGTGAATTTGAACATGCATGGGTGATGTGAGCTTTGAGTAGTCGAGGGTATGCGAGAAAAATGGTACTCGGGCTAGTAAACCCTGATCTGGTCGAGAGAGTAATCTCGAGTCGGCGGAGTGGTGTTTTATTTTTCGAGCGACACTCCTGAGTAGTATCCAAACTGCTTGATGCTCGTTCCACAGAGATTCCCGAGTGTATGGGGCTTGGGAGATTTGAGCGATATTCCCGTGTGCTGTGAGCATGTTCCTGTGCGATGGTGCAACCGACTGCGCAAGAAACCCCGAGCGATGTATGTGTCTAGTTGTGTGGTGGCCCGTGGAAGGCATCTGAGCCAGTGGAATTCCGAGTGAAGTGATGCCTGGGCTAGTGACCCTGAGCTGGCTAAGGGTGCAACTTCGAGTAGGTTTCCCGTGCAAGGGAGGGAATCCGACCGCGTTTTAGTAAAGGAATCTGATCGTGTTGTGGTAAGAGGAGTTCCCGAGTTTGCACTTTCCGAGCTGAGCTTTCCGAGTTGGTGTCTTGGATCGAAGGAGTCTGTGTGACAAATCTGGGAGAGAGGGAAGTAGCTTAATGGATTTTCGAGCTAGTAGGGCTCGGACCGAAGAACTTGGAATCAGTGGAGCTCGTTTCAAGGGCGTCCCAGTTTGACGAATACTGACCTGGTATCATCCCCGAGCTGGGGGAGATCCGAGCAAGAGACCAGGTCTAGTGGGCGGCTGGGCTAGTTGGCGTGAGGTGTCCGTGTGTGGTGGCCCGACCGAGTTGAAGGTGAGAGGTGAAGGGTCCAGAGTGGGTGGTGCTAGCGAATCCGAGCTGGCCGAGGGTGTCGACCAGAAGGGCTCAGACTGGAGGTCATGTCCGAGTTGGGATGGCGTCCGTTTATGGTTCCCGAGTAAGGGAGGCTTGGATTAAGGGTGTCCGAGTTGGGATGGCGTCCGTTTATGGTTCCCGAGTTAAGGGAGGCTTGGATTTGAGGGTGTCCGTGATTGATGAGTTGTGTTCCTGAATGTGTGTAATGTGAGAAAATTCCGATATGAGGGAATCCAATCCGAGCTAAGAAAAAATCCAAACTGGGAGAAATCCGAGCTAAGAAAAATCCGAACTAGAAGAAATCCGAGCTAAGAAAAATCCGACCGAGCTGGGAGAAATCCAAGCTGAGAAAAATCCGACCGAGCTGGGAGAAATCTGAGCTGAGAAAAATCTGATCGAGCTGGGAGAAATCCGACCGAGCTGGGAAAAATTCAACCGAGCTGGGAGAATTCCGAGCTGAGAAAAATCCGACCGAGCTGGGAGAAATCTGACCGAGCTGGGAAAAATCCAAGCTGGGAGAAATCCGAGCTAAGAAAAATCCGACCGAGCTGGGAAAAATCCAAGCTGGGAGAAATCCGAGCTAAGAAAAATCCGAGCTGGAAGAAATCCGAGCTAAGAAAAATCCGACCGAGCTGGGAGAAATCCGACCGAGCTAGGAAAAATCCAAGCTGGGAGAAATCCGAGCTAAGAAAAATCCGAGCTAAGAAAAATCCGACCGAGCTGGGAGAAATCCAAGCTGAGAAAAATCCGACCGAGCTGGGAGAAATTCAAGCTGAGAAAAATCCGACTGAGCTGGGAGAAATTCGACCGAGCTGGAAAAAAATCCAAGCTGAGAAAAATCCGACCGAGCTGGTGTCAACGTCTTTTCGATCGTATTAGTGATAAAAGTAATAAAATATAAAAATAAGAATAAAGTGGTTGAGTATACTTATCTGGAGAAAATTTGTGTTGAGTCGGTCGGTCGGATACATTTATCCAGTGGGTTAAAAAATTATTGTTTTCTCACCACCGATTATCGGATCCCACAGACGGCGCCACTGTTAAAGTCATAAAAATTGGACAACAGGTCGGTGTGAGAGAGAGAATTATTTCCAACCCACTGGTGCGAGTTGGGCTTCATTTGAGGTCGTTTGGGGCTCCCGGTGAGGTCCCGGCGCGACTGTACGTACGTGATAACAGATGAAATAAAGAGAGATAGACACACAATTTTACGTGGTTCGGCGAATGCCTACATCCACGAGTATTTGGGGATGAGAATCCACTATAATGGGGATTTTTACAGTCTCTCATAGCTCACTGTACAGAAAAATATAGACGAAAATTCAGATAAATTCGCCGTGCTGCTTTTGGAGAAATCTGGAGAAGCCGAGGTTGAAGAAGAAGAGACCATCCTTGTTCCAGCCGGCCAGAGTCCTTTTATAGCCAAGACAAATATCTGGGCAGATATTTGTCCTGCGTGTCACAGTCGACTTCCTTTTTCGCACCGTCTTGCTTTTCTTCTCATCTACTCTCAACGTCTATCAGCTCACATTTCAGTCTCATCATCTGTCCTTTTGTTCCCTTTGTCATAAATGCACGATAAGTGCCTTTGATTTCCTTCCTTTCAGTATTGATTTCCTTCCTTTCAGTCATCTTTTATACGTTTATTCCTGTTCTTTGCCAATTTCTTAAAAGTTAAAACTTTTGTTGTCTTGAATGAGAGTCGATCGTTAAAATCAAACATGCCACTTTGATTGCACTTATGGAGGATTTTTAGTATTGGA